>KV908532.1:4229-14229 GCA_002005505.1 Botryococcus braunii
ATATTAAATTCGTTGTTTTGTATGTTTTCCTATAAGTGGCAATCCTCCCCTTCAGCAAAACGTCCTAGTGTCCATGGGGTTCGATGGCTTGCTCGAATCCATTACCTCACCGTATAGTCCACGGGATGAGTTCTTCATTCTCAAACGCTTGTAAAGGATTCCTTACCAGAAAAGGTCTTGTTCTCGCTGAACGGTTCCAAAGGTGAGTGGGTGCTGCTGTAATGGGGCTTCGAAGTCCAGCTTCAATTGATTAACACAAATGTTAGTGATGTAGATTCCGGATATCATCTTCACTGGAAACCGTAAGATCATCGGCTGGAGCATCGGATGGGGCGGTATACAGAGATATTTTTCTACTATTTTAAACACTGTGGTGGCACTCCGCCACTTGTTTCGGTGTTTGGGGAGGATGGGCCGGTAGATGCTGAGAGAGAAGGCCGAGCGCAACCCATATCCGTGGCTCCCCTGATTACCAATGGATCGTGCGTGGCGAAGCCCCTTGGACAGTACCGGCGATCCAACAAGCATGAAAGTGGACACCACCGAACTAGGCGCAGGCCCTACCACCACTACCCCGACACCAAGTTTGTTTATTCCCTTCAAATGCACAGGACAGACAAGCACATGCCCGCTTTTGCTGGCGCACATGCGCAGGAGCCCGCCCCCCCCCCCCCCCCCACACACACACACACACACACACACATACACACACACACACACACACACACACACACACACACACACACACACACACACACACACACACACATGGCCACCCACCCACACAACAATCCATCCGATCATGCCCCCACCATCTCCCACTGAGCTACCCACCCCTCCCCAATCTCCCTCCCAGCCACAGTTGCCACCCCCACAACCACCCACAAGTACCTCTAATCCCCCAAACCCCACCCCCCTCTGGTTGGGTGCATTCAGGGGCAAGAGCAAGATACGGTTGTTGGAGAGGCAGCTGGTCCATGAACAAGATGTGAGCATTTAGCCTCCAGTTGCTCCAGCAATGTTCTTGCATGAAAGTGTGTCGCAAATTTGTAGAAAAAATGATCTTAATCGAATCGGCATCGGCGCCGAATTTCAGTACGATTATCAAACAATTTCAGATAGAGTTCAGTAGGCCGCGGACGTCGACGTAATGAATATTGTCTGAAACTCTTAGTACGATATCAATTCGGCCAATTCGTGCACGTTCCAGCTTTCTGGGAAGGGTACAACATCACGATATATTAGATTATATAATCTACATTGCAACCTACCTTGTAACATGAGAGACACAACCATTTGTAATTGTTCCCACAATTCCATGATTGACGCATCTGATTGTGTGTGCGGGACTACTCCCAGTGCTCTTATCCTGCAGTACTGTACATGTATCAAAGTAATTCTGTTATAGACTAGACGGTCTCAGAGGCTCTCTCACTCTCTCTCCCTCTCCCTCTCCCTCTTTCCCCACCCTTCACACACACACATACACACACACACACACACACACACACACACACACACACACACACACACACACACACACACACACACGCACACTCACTCTCTCGCTCGCTCACTCTCACACAGGCTCACCCACACAATCTACGACTGTTTATCTTTAGTCTACCCCACTTTACACTGCCCTCTCTGTCTCTCCCTGTCCGTATTGTAAACATAGGCATTACTTATGTCTCTCCGCGTGGTCATTTGCTTCGTTAATGAACACAGCTTAGCTGTAGAACAGGCTGAACAGATGGAATGTTGCTCATTTTTGCTTAGTTTGCATCGTTTCCGTTTACTCCTCCCCAAGAAAGCACGTACAATACGTATTATATATACCTTATACCTTATTACACACTTCATATTCACAATTACCGTTAAATGAGGGCGTCTGGGCCTCGTGAGTGTGCCATTGAAAATGGAACCCAATCCAATACTTTGCGCTGCATCACCTTTTTAGGAAGGAGGCCTTTTGGCCACAAGTCGTCACGCGTCTTAAACTGGTCCGATCCGGACGCCCGATCTGAATTGAGTCGGAATCAGAAAACACGATCGGAATAAGATCGGAAAAATCAGAAAACGCGATCGGAATCAGATCGGAACAAGATTGTGTATGTGTTTTTTTTTTTTTTTATTTTTTTTCCTACTGGTGAAACCATTGCTGCTTGATCTTATTACCTCATGTATACTTCTTAAGGTTGTTTCTGTTAGCCTCCTCAAGGATGGGAAATGGAGTGTATTGCAGCCAGTGATTGCAAGGGCTACAGGGTGGCATAAACAGACATGTCACGATGTGTGCCCGCATGAAGAATCTGGGTGTCATGAAGTCCATTAAAGTCTATATAGTATAGACTTTATTAGTATAGGTATAGGTATTTATTAGTGTAGGTGATTCGAGCAACCTCTGAGACATACGTGAAGCCACCGCCAGGCAAGTTTGCTCATTATGTAAACCTTTTCAAATCACAAAGCAGAACTCTCGGCAGGAGGGCCGGGGGGAAAGGGGGAAGGGCGCGCTTGATAAGCCTGCTTTATGACTGAAACGACGTCCCCGCTCTCTTCTTTCTAAACGATGTGAGAGGGAGAGGGAGGGGCACAGACGTTAGAAGGCCTTGGGGTGGGGAGTTTGGGGCTTGGAGGGAACGCCCAAGAGAGAAAGCAGGGGAGGGGGGGAGGGAGGGAGGGAGGGAGGGAGGGAGGGAGGGAGGGGGGAGGGAGGGGGGGGAGAGAGAGAGAGAGAGAGAGAGAGAGAGAGAGAGAGAGAGAGAGAGAGAGAGAGAGAGAGAGAGAGAGAGAGAGAGAGAGAGAGAGAGAGAGAGAGAGAGAGAGAGAGAGAGAGAGAGAGAGAGAGAGAGAGAGAGAGAGGAGAGAGAGAGAGGGGGGGGGGGGGGGGGAGAGAGAGAGAGAGAGAGAGAGAGAGAGAGAGAGAGAGAGAGAGAGAGAGAGAGAGAGAGAGAGAGAGAGAGAGAGAGAGAGCGAAGGAGAGAGAGAGAGAGGGAGAGAGGGAGAGAGGGAGAGAGAGAGAGAGAGAGAGAGAGAGAGAGAGAGAGGTGTGCGTGTGCGTGTGCGTGTGTGTGTGTGTGTGTGTGTGTGTGTGTGTGTGTGTATGTGTGTGTGTGTGTGTGTGTGTGTGTGTGTGTGTGTGTGTGTGTGTGTGTGTGCGTGTGTGCGTGTCCGAGTGAGTGAGTGAGTGAGTGAGGGGGGGGGGGGCACTGGACAATTAGAAGGGGAGATTGGACGTCCAGTGTTCTGCCGATGCTTGATCCGTGCATCGTCCTTCCTCCCTGTCCTTCACCAGAAGGAAAGGACTGGTGGAGACTAAAATTGGAGAGTAATCATTCTACGCATCAGTGGTTGCAGGCACGTGCTCTGTATGATATGGCGAGAATTGCATCACCCTCGGGGTTCTCCAACTTACCTTGTCGTCGCCCCAGTAAAGTTTGATGCGTGGCGAGCTCCATTAGTAAAGCTTGAGGCGTGGCCAGCTCCATTAGTAAAGCTTGAGGAGTGGCCAGCTCCATCAGTAAAGCTTGACGCGTGGCCAGCTCTTCAACTAATGGCAGTTAAGCAGCCAGTACGTACTGTATACATCCTCGAAGTTACTGCATTAATTAGAGGTGCAAGTCGGGGCAACTCCATATTTCAAACCACTGTTAATGCGTACGGGTATTACCCGTGGATAGCACATTTATATGTACTTTGAGTGGCTCACTCGTGCATTGTCCAGATCCGCTGTATAGGTATGAGCAAAACTGACGTTAGACCCCTACATGGGTCATGGTGTTGACACTGCAGTACAGCATCTGCATGAGGTGTGGCGATGATGATAGAACCCTAGATGGCTCAGGGCTGCTTGACGCCTCGTAACGAACCCAAGTCCGATGTGCATTTTGAGTGGGTTATAGCTCACTCCCTTCAGCATGAATTAAAGCTGAAAATATGTTTCATATGGTAGGTAGACCGCAGCCAGACGCAGGCCCATATATACGCCTGAACCTATGTAGGTTCAGACTTTTGCAAACATACCATTCTGCGAGCCCATAGGTTCAAACTTTTGCAAACAGCCCATTGGGCAATTGCCACCTCATTAGTTTGCGGCCATGGTCCATAAGCCTCAACTGTATCAAACAGCATATGCGTGCTTTGTGGATGCCGCCGAACCTCGGCAGGACATGCAATGCAGCATTCGGCATTTCAAAAGTGGAGAAGCAAATTGCATTTTGCACTTGCTCGTGGATGGTTTTTGTGGCCTGTTCTATTTGAAGAGGGATTACGCCCCATTATCACTGGGTGTCTGATGCCCCGTACATTGTTATGGAAAGTAGGGCGCCGTGCATGCATGTGTGACCTAGAGGGAAGAAGATTCCGTATATGCCGACCAAAACAGTGCATTTTCTCCTAGGCTTCCCTTTTATGAACTAACGGCACAGTCATTTCCGTCACGGAAACCTAGCAAGAGAACGGCTTTCTTTTCCTTAAATTACTACAAGTTTCACTATTTCGGCCGCTGTGGGTCACCAACTGGCTGCTCGCCGGGTGTGACTCATAGCTTGAAGCATTTGGGTTGGGGTCCTTGAACATTGGGCTGGTCTTTTTTACTCCACGTTTGTTAAACAGCAAATCGCCGCGTGAGAAGACAACAGGAAAACCACCCCCCCCCCCCCCCCCGAAAAGATGTCCGCCGACAGAACCACCCCCTCAACAGTCCCACCGTCATCAAATCCCCCCCTCCAAATGCAACGATCCGCAAAAGGAAACCCATCACCATCGAAAATCCCACGCCCCTGAAAGACCTCTTCATGAAAACCCCCCCCCCCCCCCCCATATCCCCCATTATGCTCCAAAAACCATCCTTAAGGCAGAAGAAAATCACGTTGGAACAGCACATAGGACATGATCAGATGTGCACAAACACACAGGGTAACCTAAATTTGGACTCAAAGGGTAGTTTCAATGCACTGTTGCTTTTGCGCTCTTTAACCAGATACTGACCAGGGACTCTGGGTCGCTTGGCGCCAGGACCAAACAAGTGCAGGTTTCCAAAATATGAGCTATGCATGTTATCACACCTTTGTACATGAATCATGTGCGGAAGTCGGGCGTAGGTAATAAGCGTTGTCGTGACACCGTGTCACTTTGCCATCGCTCTGGACTCAAGGTTGCGTGTAGCAAGGAGCACCAGGCCATTGAAATTACTAGTTTCACTGTTCATTTCCGGCATTGGGTTGGTACTGATGTGGTGGGCCGGCTTTCTCGAACTATGTCCGTGCATAATGTGGTCGCTCGATTGTGCTAGTTTACGTCAGCACAGCTACGCGCATGTACGATCGTACGATTGTCAGTGAGGGCCTTTGGATGAATATCATGGATTCTTGACATCTAATAGGTTGGAATAATTTGCATGTATACTTTATGTATAGTGGAGGTCATGCCTTGCGATATTCGCAGGTTGTTGCAGGAGGAGAATCTCTTCTTACAAGAATTGATGTACTGTTTTGCACGGCAATGTCCCTCCACATGTGGAATAAAGGAGAGTTTCCAGTGCTCGAATTGTTTGAAGAATTGACTCCGGTTGTTTGGTCTTAGTCGTGTTTTTCTTTTGCTACGCGGCCATCTTTCTTGGTCAATGCCTTAAAACGCATGGGCCAAAGGCCATGGACCAAAGTTTTCAGCTTCATGAAACTTCTTTGCAGCGACCTCATGGGTTATCCGGCACCGTCGGGGTATAACTTTGGGTGGCTTCATGGGACGTTTAAGTTGCATTTCAGACCTCTGCGTCTACAGCAGCATCAGTGCAATGTGCACCGCAATGTTTGATAGGACAGAGTTTTATGTTGCAACATTCCTGCGTCTGCAACTCGCAGAGTCTTTTTGAAAATTTTTGCAGATTTGTGGACATCTTGGCTGCTGCAACTCGCAGATTTGTGACGATCTCGGCACTTGCAACCGGCTGACTGAGGTCAGATCTCTGCAGCTGGAGCCAGCAGATGTATGAGCAAATTTGCAACTGCGATTTGAATCTGCAAATGTGATTTGAGTCTGCGACTGCGATAGGCAAAGTTTTGGAGATTTCTGCGCTGCAGTGAGCAGCTTTGTGCACACTGCCGTCACCGCAACGGGAAAGCGTCCCCACTGGGACAGGCACCCACACGTTTTCCCCTTTTTGAACAGAGCGATGCGCCCGCACAGCCCTTGAGACTCTCGCTCCGGACAACACAATGAAGAAAAATTCACCCATTATTCTTCAAATCCATCCATCATGCAGAAGAAGTGGCGAGGCCAGTAGAACTGTCTGGCCAGTACCCATGGGAAGGCGAGGTAGAGGCCCGGACGGAAAAGAGGCAGCTGGACATTATAGCCGTACCCCATGCGTCGATATTTGGATATTCAACTGGATATCCGTTCCCCCCCCCTCCCTCGCCCCCCCTCCCCTCGTTCCCCTCTACCCCGCGCGTGCGGGAGGGCGGTGGCGCCCCTGTCCACTCCAGTTGACTGTGTTTGCAAGCGCTGGTTCTGCATGACGCATGGTGGACCACGTGGTTCAATATACTGCATTGCAAACGGTGGTAAGTGCACTGTACACGTGTAAAAGCAAACAAAGAGTCCGAATGCCTTCTGAAAACACTAAGGTAAGGTAAAACTTGAACAATTTTGGTGTTATTACAGCGTTAAGCGTGGCTCCAGAACCAGGACCTTCCGCAGAAAGAAATCGAGACTCATCGAGGTACGCAGCGAATGAATCCAGACGATCTTTCCCATGCAAAACCTCTCAGCAGTGAATAAACATGACTCCCCAAACTTGCTTTTTACTTTCGCTGATATAAGGTCTTCCTCAAGCGAGGTTGATCATGATGGCTGGCCTCATATATGTAACAGTACTAGTAACGCATGGTACAGTACTAACCATAAGAGTATAATTACCCGGATTAAGTAGTCTTGGAACTCGCTTATAAAACCGTCATGCATGCTATAGCGAGGCCCTCAGATAAAACATTGTTGACACCTTAAAAACCCTAATTAGGTCTAACCCTAGAAGTCTGGTGTACCACCATGCATGTGTGCTACCATATGGGTGGCCAACAGAATCCCTGGATTCCCCTTGGAAGTCATCTGCTTGCACTCAATTGAGTCGATATATACCATATTAGCATATATAGCAATATAGATCCCTGGACCTGAGCTGCAGACTTGTCGATACGCAGATCTGAGCTGTAGAATTCCTATAGGCGCACCCCGGCCCCCTGGCGCAGGACCTGCCACGTGCAACCCCCTCCACGCGCCACGGCGCGTCTGTCCCACTATGGTAAGAATCCCCCCCCCCCCCCCCACGCTTTTAAACAGGGCCATTTATGCCCCCGTATATAGGTCTGGGGGTCCTGGGCCTCCCGGGACTCTGGGGAGTCCCGGGACTGGTCTCGAGAGCTGCTGAGCACGGGCCTGGGCCCGTGGACCAGGAGACTAATGCTAGCAGTACTAGCAGTACAGAGCGCCGCCTAAAGGAACCTCTGGAGCTCCTCGATCCAGGCCTGAAATCAAAACACTTGGAAATGCTTTGATCCATTGGAAGTTTAAACTGAAAAGTCAAATTTCCTCATCCCATGTATAGTATCATCAACACTTATTTAAGGTCAATATTGATATCAGGTCAACACTTATTCTTAAGCCAACATTGCCTCACGGAAGGCTAAAAATGTCATATGGGTCCCGTGGGCAAATGACACATGGGACACTTGAGCTCGGTCAAGCGCGTCTGAATGAATCCGCGCTTCCAGTGGCACGTGTTGCCTCGAGATTAGGATGTACGATTGCAGACACGCGTCTCTGTAAACGACTGAAGAAGACACAGGAGAAACACATGAGGAAACAGGAAACGGATGTACATCTGGCTGAATTCATAATGTCGCTCTTCGAATGCTGTTACCAGGATAGACTGACGTCCTTATACACGGAGGCCATCTAGCCTAGAGTCTCTAGGAGAGCCAGAGACCAGAATATCTAGGAGATTTCAAACAACTCTCTTTGGTGCACGTGATGCACACTGAAACACGCCGGTGCGCATTTACGTAATACATCCTTACCTGCATGCAATCATGGTC
Source organism: Botryococcus braunii (assembly GCA_002005505.1). Lineage (NCBI taxonomy): Eukaryota > Viridiplantae > Chlorophyta > Trebouxiophyceae > Botryococcus > Botryococcus braunii. The sequence goes on from KV908532.1 coordinate 12,326, forward strand.
GAGATACCCGATGGAGTATAGCTCTGTTCGTCAAATCCACATTTGTATTTGTGTCAGGTCTATCCCCGAGCTAGGACTATAAACGCGAACAGGGAACAACCCTTATAAGGGCACAAATTTGGAGCAGCCTACTGTGCTAACAACAGTGAGAGCAGTGTCCTAAGCAAATCTTAGCTAGCATCCTATATTTGTCACTCAATAACAGATCGTATTTATCAGCTTTTTTTGATGTACATTGACGAACTCGATGGCTGTTAAAAGTTTTTTTATATAGGGTGCAGACGTGGGGCAACTCTCTCCTGGCCGGGAGCAATTTGCAGCCCTCGGCCTAGTCAGGCAAGTTGAAGCCCTCGGCCAATCAGGCAAGTTGCAGCCCTCGGCCTAATCAGGCAACTTGCAGCCCTCGGTTCATGACCGTGAAGATCAATGTAGAACGTCGACAACCTCTGGGAAAAACCAAAAGCCTAGGAACAACGCAGACGTCCCAAGTATATCCGGGCCCATGCAATGGAATCCCCTGTTTAGGGCATGTGCCGAAAGACAAGCTTCCAAGATTACGCCTTCCAAAAGCAAGCAGGTCAGAGCTTGCACGCACCGTGCTGTACACATGTGTTTTCGACAAAGGGGATGCAGATGAATGAACCCCAGCACCGACAACCAAGATTGGGGCATGGCACGCACGTCACTTTGAGGACTTTCAGACTTGCAAGACTTTTCGGAACCGCATCAACTTGTTGCAGACAGAGCACTAAAAAGGGTCTGCGTTCTTGGCAACCTCTCGGGAGACAAACGTCATCATGTGTGCATGCACGTGCCATCACCCATAATCAATAATGCCACCAACATGTGTGCCATCAAACTGAATTCGAATTGTACAATTCAGGTTCACATGTCCGAACAGGTCCACCAGGCCCCCATATGGGTCACACACCACATCAACGGTGAGAGTCTCACTGCGACAGACATGCATGGCTTTCCCATTATAAAGCAGTAAATACCCTTCTCGAGAAGGGGGGGACCTCCCAAAAGCATGTCGACCGGGCCAGTGATCTAGAGGAGGTCCCCATTCCAGCATTCCAAAACCGCGGTATACCTCCCGCGGTTTTGGTACAGTCTCGAGACTGTAATACACATATTGCATGCACATCGCAAGCCATTCTGATACCGGGCAAGCACGTTGTAGCCGATTTGCGCATATGGCTACAGCTCCGGCAATACCGTCAGGAACAAGAGACGTTGGCCACATCGCTCTTCATACACGGTTGGAGTGCTGTGGACCAATTGGTCGGAATGTCTCGGAGATAAGCGCAGTGTCGAAATGTCAAACTCTTGCAAGGTCGAAATGTCTCGGAGATGGCGCAGTGTCTTTATGTCAAACTCTAGTAACGGCATTAGCGGCAAATGCTAATACCATATATTCGTCGGTCCGTCCGTCCGCACGAGCCAGCATGCTCGTTGCTGGGACCACACGCATTGCCTAACTTGACATACCCTCGCTCAAATGATATTGTGTAGCAAGTACAGCAAATACAGAAAAGCTTGCAATAGGTGATCCATTTCTTCAAAGCGAGTTGTTTGCAACCTTGGCCCGTGTGGGGTTGCACCTACTTACTAATTGCTTCTCGACTTCCAGGCTGGGCCCACTGCTTCTGCAAAGTGACCGCTGTTAGCACTTCCACCCGGCAGGTTTGCAAAACATTTCTGCAGCTAGCAGATTCCCAGACGTTCCTGTGTTTGCAGCTCGCAAACTTTCAAATCATTTTTGCAACTGGCAGATTTTTTTGCAACCAGCAAAACATCTCTGCACCTGCAACATTCGTGCGTCTGCAACTCGCAAAAACTTGAAAATTGTAGCAACCAGCGGGTTTGTGGACATCTCTGCCATTGCAACTCGCAGTTTGGTG
>KV908532.1:16729-19229 GCA_002005505.1 Botryococcus braunii
ATGGGCAGATTTGGCACACATGCAAAGACAAGTTGCTGCAGTGGTGCAAGACAGGGATCATCTGAACTTCCAAGGGGTGACTGCGGCACGGGGGACCAGTTCTCTGACAGGCGATTACATTTATACCATGGACTTGAAGGCTTCTCCGGAACGACTTGGATTAGCGCCCCCCCCCCCCCCCCAAAAAAAAAGATTTAGAGCAAATGAACTGTTGATGCTGCTTCCCAGCAACAGGTCAGTGGACGATTGAGATGGAGCACGAGAAGGAGGCAGAGGGATTGTCACCTGTCTGTGCTTCTCAAAGCACTTCGGGTCTGTCACCCTTATAACCCCAGCAGTAATAACTACAACTGCAGATGCCCCAATGCAGGCTGCTACTGCCAAAGCCTCTTCAGAATCCCTCAACTGGAAGAGTTTCAATCCGAGTATCGCAATAAAAATGAGGGTCATTCCAATCTGATAAGTAGTGATTGATACCAAGTGCATCTGGTGCTGCATTTGGAAGCCCTGTTCAAGCCCTGGCGATGCGAATTCGAACGGACTGTAGTTCATTATCGCTGCCAGACTTTTGAAGGGTTTCCCAGCGTTCGTTAAAAACATCCTGTACAGAACAGTATCCCAAATGTCAGAATTCAAAACCTTGGAGTGGAAATCGTTGTAGGATGTAGATGTGCCGGTCTACTGGATCTGGACCGCAAGTTTACGACAACATCACCCACAGCGCCTCCGTGAAGGGGCCCTGACGACTAGCTCCTATCTTCCATAAATTAAGAGACAGCATCCACACTCACTTGAACATTCAAGACCCGAATCAGAGGGTCTACTGTGGACGACTGAAGGACACGCGTTGTACTGACCACCTCGGAGCTGCGATTCCCACACGCGATGGTCGCAGTTTATCCTGACTGTAATACTTCGAGTGTTTCAGAGGGATTAATACTAATATCTATAGCATGTATCTATAGCATGTATCTATAGCATGGCCTAAGTGGAAAGGGTCTCAGTTCTGCCTGGCGGTGCCCCTCCAACCACGCAGGGTCGCCGAAACCGGCAATTCTTAAGAATTGACGGCCTTCCTATCTACGGTTCAGGCAGTTACAAAAGAAAGCGTCGCCATGTCCATGGCCGGCATTGTGGTCTCGCGATTCCCAACCCATCTGTTTTTGTCCGATCTGCAATACCGTACTCCAATAATCGGACCCAAATTCGCACGCGTGGTCGATGTCGCTCCAGGGACCTATTTGGTAAAAAGTGGATTCAAAGTTGTCAGAAAAGTGAATCCCAGAGCACGGGGTTTGCGATGCGCCGCGTTTGTTTGATGCCCACGCTTCTGTCAGTGTAACACTAACTACGGCCTCTGCCACCGCACTCGCGTGGTAGCCATTGCTAGTTGTGACCACATGCCCGTGGTAGCCATTGCTAGTTTTGGCCCTTTTGTGGCGGAACGGGCTTTCGCACGTGTGCGCAAAACCGAGATTTCAGCGGTATGACTAAGCTCCTTAAGATAAGAATCTCTCTCGCTCTTTCTCTCCCTCTCTCGTTCCCTCTCGTTTCTCACCTTGAATATTTGGCCCCTAGATTCCGCGTCCCTGCATGATGGATTTATGGTATGCGGTTGGAATAGGCTTCACTCTTAATTTTAATAGGAGAAAAGAAATACATCAATCCAGCCCAGAGGGCATGATGAGATGCAGACGGATAAACCAACGGTATGTGACAACCTAGTTGGAATAATACTATGCTATAACACGGATAACACTCGAAGAAGCTTTTGCGTACCAAGGCATGTCCATATCTTTTCAGCTATGGGCTGGATTGATGTAATTCTTTTCTTTTACAAGAGTGGATTTAAAAAGACCAGTCAACGTTCAAGGACCCAAACCCAAATGTTTCAAGCTATGAGTCACACCCGCCGAGCGGCCAGCTGGCGACTCACAGCGGCCGCAATAATGAAACTGACCCGACGTATAACAAAATGTCCATCCACATCTTCTTGAGCAATGATCGCTTGGTTCAAAAGCCCCTGGAGCCTCTGCAACAAGGCCAGCACATCAGCATGCAACCCTCCAAATGTTTCAAAAGAGAAGGCTTGGAAGGCCACAGGCGGTTGCTGATGCGACAGCAAGACAGCATAGCGGGTTTGCTTGTTGTCTTGAGCGGCGCGTGCAGCAGCCCCACCCGGCACAAAGTGCTGCATGTTGGCCACGGCGAGTGGTGACGAGCCCACGATGTCGAAATAGAGATCGCGACCCTCCTCCCATGCGTGGAGGCGGAGGTCTGCGCGACGGCGGCCCTGGCCAGGGACAGGGGTGGGAAAGGCGGGTTCCCAGGTAACGCGTTCTTTTCTTTTCTTTTCAGCCCATATGGCATCAGATGGTGCACAACACCTAGCACCACCCCCCCCCCCCGGGCCCCTCCCTCCCTCCCCCCCCCCCCTCCACCTCTCCCACCCACCACACCGCCCCCCCCCCTCTCTCTCTCTCTCTCTCTCTCTCTCTCT
>KV908532.1:29229-31729 GCA_002005505.1 Botryococcus braunii
TGATTCGCTAACGATGAAGTTTTCTGTGAAAAACAGCGCTGCAGCAAGCCTTTCCAGGCTGTGCCTTTCACTGTGTGTGTGTGTGTGCGCGCGCGCGCGCGCACACACACACACACACACACACACACACACAGTTCGCACAGGTGTAGAGGTTCATGATCATATCCATTTCGCAGTTGCATGCAGGTGTGTAAAACGCGCTAAGGCCGACGGCTCACACCGGTTTAAGTGGGACTCAATCCTCTGCCATGCACTTCGCGGAGCGGCAGCAGCGTCCTCCACGCACCCGCCCTCCGCACTGCTTTTGTTGTCTTGCGGAAGCGGCTTTCCCTGAGAAGCCCGCCTCGCCTCCCTTCCACTCTTGCTCACCCCGCCCTGTAGAGAGTTCCCATGCTTAGTGCATGCTGGTGTGCGACCCCCCGAGGGGGGGGGGCAGCACGGAGGGAGAGAGAGGGATAGAGGGGGAGAGAGGGAGAGGCAGAGGGGAGGGGAGAGGGGGAGAGAGAGAGAGAGAGAGAGAGAGAGAGAGAGAGAGAGAGAGAGAGAGGGAGAGAGAGAGAGAGAGAGAGAGAGAGAGAGAGAGAGAGAGAGAGAGAGAGAGAGAGAGAGAGAGAGAGAGGGGGGGGGGGGGGATGTGTCAGCCTGGTGCCTGCTCGTGCGCAGACAACCCCGCACAAGCCCAGTGCCAATGTGTGTGTGTGTGTGTGTGTGTGTGTGTGTGTGTGTGTGTGTGTGTGTGTGTGTGTGTGTGTGTGTGTGTGTGTGCGTGCGCGTGCCTGTGCGTGCGCGTGCGCGTGCGTGTGCGCGCGCGCGCGCGTGTGTGTGTGTGTGTGGGGGGGGGGGATGTACTGGTGCACAGCGAGGGTATCGAAATAAGTACAGTGTTGTACCCTTCCCCCCCCCCCCCTCCCCTTCCTCGTATTCCCAACTTCTTGCCTGAGCGTGCCACACGTACTCCTCTTCGCCGCTTACTCAGTCTGCGTGCAGTTCATCCTCCTCCACTCCAAAGAGCCTGTGCTATACATCTTCTTGATCGCACCACACCTGGACCACTTTGCCTTGTGCTGCAGTGCCTTCAGAACTTGGGGACAATCCGTTCTCCACCGGCTTGTCAGGAATGCCATTGCCAAGCTTTCTACCCAGACTCTGGAATCCAGCAGCCGATTTTGCTTTCAAAGAAGGTGATTCTATCTTGCTCCGCTTTCTTGGGGGATTGGACGGTGTTCTGCGGCCCAAAGCTTCTGCCAGCAGTTGATACCCACTTGCTGGGTTCCAGTTTTCATACCCTGTATGATGCCAAAGGGAAAGCATTAGATGCACACTGTCGTCACTTCTTTATTCCTTTCAGCAGCGTTCCAACACACTTCTGACTGGAGACTCAGACACTTTTTCCGTGAACCCCCACCCATACTTTACAGTCAGTTGTGTGGGGGGAAGCTTGCCTTGCTCGTTTACATCGTCATCACAGTCAAGGGCTTCGGCCCTCGACATAGGATTACAACCGCTTAGTATTGTCCGGAGTGGTTTCCCGTTTCCGAGTACAGCCCCCAACGTTATTTTGGCCTCTTAGAATCCTTCATATCATCAGGACAACGCCACACTCATTTTGAATTGAAGATAAAAGTATTCGCCAAGACAGCACATGCACCGTTTTGTCTACGGCTTAACGTGTTCCGGTAGCTAGCCGCCGCAAGACCGGCTTTGAGGTATCGAACACAAGCCAAAGAAACCTCAGCTCGTCCGTTCAAGAAACCACAGGATTGCATTGCCAATAACCAATTACCAGCGAAGCTTTCACTGTTGCATCCACTATTCGATCAAGGGAAAGCAAAATCTGTCGGCATTGAAGTGTACCGGCTGCGTACTGCCCGGGAAGGCATTGGACGGATTAGTAAGGCGAAGTCCGATATGAATTTGAAGCTAGCGATCCTTAGTAGCGAGACGTGCCTCACAAGTATACAAACCACATCGAGAACCCCCTGGCTCCCTTGTTTTAACCATAAATTAATATTGCTCGTCAATAGTACGCTTTGACCATAGAGTCACATTCAAGGTATGGCGGCACCGGAGCTGAAAGCCCCCGTAGATCAAGTTCCGCACAGGACCGACTCAAACATTCTGGTCGAAGGAGAGAGCAATTTCGTGGCCACTCGGAACGTTCTTCTGCCGATCGATGATACAGACGTGAGTTTCAATTCAGCTTCCGGCCTCGGTTTGTAACTATGTAGTGGCAGGGTCCGCGTGCTTCCAGACGTGTTTAACGTATACGAGTGTTAAAGACTTAAGAGGGTGAAAGTTGGATTTTTGTTGCAGGATTCTGAGCGAGCTTGTAATTGGGCTGCAACGGCGTTTTACCGTCCAGGTATGGGTTTGGTGTAGATTCCGGTTTAGGCCACAGGCTCTAAGGACATCACTTGATGTTTGTATCGGGCTTTGAACTCGCAATTCTACCACTTTGAAACCCTGCTAGTTCCAAGGACGTGCAGTGGCAGCGTCCTTA
>KV908532.1:46729-94229 GCA_002005505.1 Botryococcus braunii
GGAGGATTTTGCGATGCGTTTGCAGTACTGACTGGAATTCCATCCCAGATTACACGATTCTTCTGTATTAGTCCATGAAAGAAAGAACCCGCAACTGCCTTTCGCCGTCAAGAGAGTTGATGTTTACCTTGGCATGAGCTAAGCCAGCCTCCCAGGGACGAAGTACAAACAGGACCAGCAGCAAAGCTCCCCTAGTTGCACGCATGCAGCCACCCGTCTGACGTAAACAACCTATAGGCACCCGCCGTTTTAGGTGTTTGGACTAGCCCATGCAGTACTCCACAGATTCGAGAAGTTCAACGTTAATATCTTGCATCCGACGACCCAGCCGGGCCTTTGGGACCCGTAATCAACTGACCGACCATAGCATTGGTCCCAGCACAGCGTGCAACTGTGGATCCTAACCAAAAACCATAAAGCTTTAGGGCAGAGGTGATGGTGAGGGTCTCCTTCGAGTCTTAACATTCGTTGCAAAGCCCGTACACCCGACTCCGAATGGAACACCACAAAACAAGTGTGCAACGCCACTCCTTGCGAAGTTTTTGACAAATCAGAATGAATATCACCATTCATCATCTACCGTCCGGAATGTGACTTTGTCTTGTCAACAGAGTGGATTGCAGACCTACCACTGAGAAGATGGCAGGCCCTACGTAACATAACTTCCCCGTAGGGCAAACGAAGGTCCCACCCACCTCTGAGATCATATGCCCATTCCTAGTTGCGATGGAGGCCTAGTATGCGGCTTTAAACAGACGCGGTAGACCTCGGCAAGCCGCAGTTCCCCAGCGAGCAGAGTCTGTCTACACCACTTACGAAGAGAGCTTCAAATGCACACCAAAGACGCACAGGTTGAAAGTGAGGCAGTGGTCCCTGGTTGTCAGCATCCGGCACGGCAGTGAACATTTGGGATGTAGATGGATGAAGTTTGTAGTACGTTACGATGATCAAGTCGGATTTGCCCGACGACGACTTGAGCAGGGTCCTGAATCACCTACGACTCCGTTTCGGGCCCCTGGCAGTGCCACGTCATGGCGAGGAGACCCACATGAGTGCCACAGCTGGAGAGCCAGCCACTAGGTAAATCAAAGGGGCCAAATTATTGTTCTCCTCACACGGTCGGACCCGACCAGGAAGATAACCTCGGCCACTCGATACCTCCAACTGGGGTACAATAATCGTGAATCTGAGTCGATTACCGTTATCCACCTTTCTTTCGACACAAGAACGAGGCAGCATCATACGACATCATGCTTAAAAGCCTTGCCTTTGATAATGCGCTCCTTCCTCGTAGAGGGTCATTATTAACAGGCCAGGAACCAAAAAAGTTCCATTCCCGCTGTTATGGCGTTACATCTTTTGGCGCAAGACATTGATCACGGCGAGTGACGTGGTTATGAATGCACGTGGAGGTTACTTATGCACCTTCGGGGGTCCTTTCCTGTCGTTTCCATCCTTCGGCCCTTGGGCTGGGTTGATGTAATTCTTCGGCCACACTTGAGCCACACGACACAACTAAGGATTAGTCATGCCAGGCTGCCAGACTGACAAGGGCCTGCGTTACCTCGGATGTAGTTTTCTGCTCAAAGAGTGAATAATAATTTTAAGAGCAGGAGAAGTCTGCCAAGCGGGCGAGAATAGAGAGAATAGAAAGCCTTTGAGCTTTCTATTCAATGTTTCTTTCATTGTGACGTGAGACCACACAGAAATAACGGAGTATACTGTACTTTTCATCAAAATAACATAGTACATGCCATATCTTACATGCGAGTGGGGAGGAGTGCCCTTGCAGTGCGTGCGTGCGGGGGGCCGGCGGGTGGGCGGGCGGCGTGCATGCGCGCGCGCGCTCGTGTGTGTGTGTGTGTGTGTGCGTGCGTGCATGCGAGCGAGTGTGTGTGTGTGTGTGTATGTGTGTGTGTGTGTGTGTGTGTGTGTGTGTGTGTGTGTGTGTGTGTGTGTGTGTGTGTGTGTGTGTGTGTCTGTGTGTTGCCCTCCTGCATCGCGATGGTCAGAGACATGCTACTATGAACTTTGCAATAGGCAGGTGATTTCCAACAATGATTCAGTGCTAATCAAGCTGGTTCATGCTCAACTATGACGGCGTTCTCTCGTAGCAGAGCCCTTCTTTGCAGAGGACTTGGTTATACTTCTGTTGAAGATGCTGCTGAGCGTCTCCATGGGATTGAGCGGTCTATTTAAAGCTGCAACCTCTCGAGACGGGTCCCGCTCTCCCCAATTGGCCCCTTCCAACACATCCCAGGCGTTGCCGAATATGCTTGCCTGTGTATGGTTTGAAATCTCGACATGGCAGTAAGTGACGATTGAAAGGTTAAAATGTGACCTCTCAAATCTTTATCTACGCCCATGTCAATTGGGTCAATCCCATGGCCTTAATAAAATAAAAATGGTTTGTACAGTTGGTTGATCGACTTATTGCTAGAAACAGACTACATAAAGACAAATCTCAACATTAGCACCAGAATGGATAGGATAGTAAAGCACTGCTGACTCTGTTGCCGACCTGGCGTGGTTTTGTCATGACTCGGCAACCCCTCAGGAGGTACTGAGATTACCAGGAGTCACGAGCAAAGAGCCACGTCGCAGTAGGCCAGCCCGCAGCGACTGCCTCCACGAGCTCAAGTGGAATTGATGAATGAATAAATTCACGGACCGATGCATGGATGGATGGATGCATGTTAAACATTAGCTGTCATGATGACTAGATTTGCCTGCCAGCCATCTATTTACAGTCAAGCAGGTTTCGAAACAAATCCCACCATTGATGAACATATTTCGAAAACCTTCTTCAGCACCAAGTGAACTTTCAGGAGATCAGGCCTAATCAGTCACGAGTTAGGTCAATGTCAACGTTATGGAGCCCATAGGAAACGTATGTTGATTGCAATGCCATCATCCAACTAAACACAGTATTAAGAGTGAAGCCTATCCTAACCGCACACCATTAATCCGCCATATTTACAAATGAACAACATTGGGAAGTTCCTACCTCGATCGCAGACCGATAAACGTGAGAGAACTCCCTCGTGGAGCAACACAACACTGCACAGCCGAAGTACAGGCACTGTGGCACAATTGGTACCAAAGCGTCACCCAGAGCTAGCATTATGTAAACTGAAAGTCAAATGTACCAGATGCTCCTGATCAGGACCTCGTGGTATCAATCCCCTAGAATTCTCAAAGACCAGATCCACAGCTACCAGAGGTCCGCTTTCTTTAGAACCCACTGTCACCACAATAAAAGCACGAATCTGCTCTTCAATTGCTTTGCCTTGAACATTGACGCCGACGCAATCTACGCAATCGGTTGACGTCAGAGGCATAAGGCCTCCACCCTCACTATACTTTACCTCTACCGAATTTCCTGCACTGAACTAGCCCTGTGGTGCCCGACACATACACAAAACGTCGGTCACGAAGAACGCAATGCACAGCCCTTCAACACACACACACACACACACACACACACACACACACACACACACACACACACACACACAATTCTGGCCTTTGTTAAAGCTTGATATCTTGAGACATACCCATAAATCCTAAAAAGCCTCTTGCTATCTTAAGGTATATATTGACAGCCGCTGCCCTGAGCCACATGCCTGAGTACAGGATAACAATTGCAAGGAAAGGGCGAGCATAGAGTTTCAACACATTCTGAACTAAACCCCCAACACCCGCCCCAAAACAAAAAAGAGGAAAAAATTTGCTACAACCACAGACTGCCAAACCTGGAAAACATGCATGCCCAGTCATTCAGGAGCCGGGCACTCATGCTTACACAATGACAGACTTCAAGATATCTAGCAGGCATTCACATCCCATCCAAAATCAGGGATGACCATCAAATCACACACACATATCTCATCACATACCCTGTGAAACCTACCGACTGAGGAACGGAGACCAGGCTTAAAAATGGCAGGGTCGTGGAATCACAGCCGAAACTGATTGCTAAACACAAGACACAAGACCATCTTTAACTTTGTGGGCATCTCTTTCAGCAATGGAGGAGCTTCATGTTTTCTAGTTTAACAACTTGGGGTCTTTCCCCACAACGTTCTCCACCACTTTTGGAGAACAAATACTTCATCATCACTTTTCTACTGCTCCGAGACCAGGCCACTCTGTGGAGCCTAAGAACAACAAGGCGTTGGGTACCAAGAGACCTTCTAATCTCCTAAATCTAGACCCATATCAAGACGGCATCTTCTCAAGACATATCTTCTGGCAAGTATGTCGTTCCTGCACAAAATCAGCGAGCCACTTGCACGACATCATAGATATGGAGTCTGTTGGTACCCTGATCTGGACCTGGACTGGGAGGACCTCTAAAAATGGTCCCGTCAATGCATGTCTCGGTTTAATGCAAATCAGAACAACTCCTCTTCTGCTCCTCACCGTAGAATACAAATCACCGTGATGCACGTTGGTCTTGCACAAATCTATCCAAACCAGTTGGTGGAGGCCAACAATGCAACCCAATCACCAAGCTGAAAGCCTCCTTTGGAGAGTCGCAATTGCAAGTGGCCCAGTGATGGATGTAAACAAAATGCGAGGTTGCTTTAAAGTTCCTTGCCTGCAGTGCAAGATCAACATCTCTTGCACCTGCGTGGAGGAGAGAACCCATCCTTTGCATCTTCAGCTACTAGCTCTTGTAATACACATTTGTGAAGTTGGATTCATACACACTGTCTAGAGATCTGCTCAGTGGAAATCACTGCCACCTTTCCAGACAATCAAACACTTCAATCTCCCATTTTGCTGTACAAAGCGTCTGGCAAAAAGTAACCCAAGCGCACCAATCTGTGCAGCTGGCACAGGAGCCAGACGGGTGTACCGAGTTTTCCTCTTCTTCCTAATATGTTCAATATCCCGGGTCACTTTTCACAGGATCTTCTGATCCCCAGCTCATGATGTATCAAATCTCGATATTGTTGAAACTGCTACTGGTTGCCAAGGGCTGCAAGCTTACCCTGGTGAAGACCATCAACAGTATCAACGCTCCACTCACCTCACATCATACAACCAACACTTTCCCATCCAATACCTTGTGCTCTTGATGAACGAATCGACAAACGCTTGCCCACATGCATGCACTAATGAGCTTTGCTGTGTAACACTTGGAAAAATACACAAATGCGATTTGCATATAGATATCATGCACCACACAGATGCATCCGCAAAAAACACGGAACATAAACCTGACTGCAATGATGAAGCGACTAACACACCTGCACACAGGTTGCTGTGAAAAGAAAACCATGAGGCCAGCCAGACCGAACATCAACCCAAAGGAAAAACATGTTGGAGCCTAAGGAGGCACCTAACTGATGAAAACACAAACTTGACCCTTCAAAGAGGCAGCACACCATGATAGGGTTGGCCAAAACTGGCCACAGGGTCGCCGAGTGGCCAATATGATACACTCACCCTAACAAGTGACAGGGGAAATTACCGAGCAACTCTTCACGGCTGGAGACACCCATGGGGTGCAAGGCTGGAGTGAGCACCAAAGCCGATCAGAGTTTTCCAACTATACATTTTCTGCAACACAGTTGCAAACATCCTCCAAATATACAAGAATTAAGAGACATGACATCACGAATCAGCTGAAGCCAAATGCTTTTGCCAAATCCTGTCAAGTAGGCTGCTTTGCACCAGACATTGCCACGGAAGCGACGCAGGACACACCACAGTTGTCGTCCTCTGTCCTGTAACAACTGCCGCCCAACGTCTGATGAAGCACCCATACCCTGCTTCGGTGCAGAAGATGGAGCTGGATGCTCTCAAGGGGTGTGTGGCACAACATACATTCATCCTTCGTTGCGAGTGAGTTGAGCAGCTCAAGATCCATCTTTGCGAGGAGAGTGGGTTTCTGTGTCGTCAATTGAAGGAATGCCTTCCTCTGCTTCTTGTGCTGGTGCCTTGCCAGTGTCCAGAGCCTGTTGGGAAACGCTGGTGTCGGCACAGGTGTCAGTGGAACAATCACCAGAAAGTCCATGCCTGGGGTTCGTACACTGCTCCAATTTCGGTAGAAATGCCCATGGAGGCTGCATGGGATAGGAAAACCCATCAAAAAGGCGTTGATCCTGGGGGAGGGCAGGATGTCCTGGAGACTTGTACGCTTGGTGCGAACCTCCCACCCCTGGAGGAACATCGTACACAGGTCAGCTCAGCCGCAAACGGACCTGCATTCAATCCATTGCAGTGAAGGGTTGTAAAAGCTGCAAACTGTCCAGCGTCATGGCCCAAAGAATCCTCGCGTGAGCGACTAGATCAACAGTCACGAGTGCCCCAAAGATTTGGAAATAGGTAACAAGTCCCCCAAAGCCCCCCTTTCCCCTCTTCCCCCAAAAGCGGTGGGGGGTGGGGGTCCTTGCGGTTAACCCCATCACTGCCACCTCACAAAATTTGAAGAGGGCCTGCACTATTCAGGTACTTCAGCATGTACACCAAGTAGGTGAAGGCAGGCCCAACCCCTTCAGTACCTGACTAGTGCACCATCAAACAGATTGTCCGGGCCTATACAACAAAAGGCAGATGACGCATAGCATGCCCTTTGGGCCACTGCACTTCATACTTACTTTGTGGTAAGCTTCACACCTAGGTGTGACCCTTTTACCTGGTGAGAAGTGACAGATTGCCAGACGGTTAGACAAAATTACACACAGCAGGATGTGGCCCACTAGCAGAGCATCTGAAGGCCAACATAAGCAGAACAACCTATCATTTGTATCGCAAAAGAGAGGAAGACGGCATCACCTTGCGGACTGGACTATGTGAGTGAGTCACAGTCACTCAGATTAGAAAGGGTGTTTACCAGGCAACATAGTGGGAAATCCAATATAAGAATTGTCGGGGCCCGGGAAAATGCCATGAACGGGAAAGCCCCAAACGACGCTGGAATTTGGCAACAGCGGCAGCGGTGGTGCCAATTGCAGATTAAGGGCGGGCGGCGGGGGGATCACTGACGCATCCGACAACAAGAACAAGCCTTTAGTGTGCATATCAATGAAGCTAAACCCAACTCTTCATGTACAATATGCTGATTTCTGACTTTGGCACATACCGTCTAGAACACGCTTCTGTTCAGAGAGAAGAGGAAAGGTAACACTGTCCAACTCTTTGACAAAGCCCACAATGTCCCAACAAAAGTCTACAAAAGTGTCCAACTTCTGGGTAACTTCCTCCAGGCAGGAGTAGATCCAATAACAGCCAGAACAGGCGCATTGGCAGCAAACATGGGTGCCGTGCCAGAACGGATGTCAGTACGAATACATAAGGTGAGTATGCCTTGAAATAAGATGCAAAAATGATTAAAATGCTAGCACTACAAACAAGGAGGCTCTTGCTGAGTTATGCAATTCAGATCCTCACCCGATCTGAAGAGTCCCAGGTTCTCGCGGATACTTTTCTCCTGATTATAACGATTCTGCAAATGTAGATCCTCCGGATCATTGCCAGTATATTCTGCGTATCTCTTCAGATTAAGGCGGTACTTTTGCAAGCGACTTGCAACTTGTTCTCGGGTCAAGCCCTCAACGTTCATTATCTGCAGGATACTCTTGGGTAAGGCATTCTTCACTCCCTGCTCAACAAACCTTGTAAGCCATGGCACGAGGACTCCCGAAATACCAGAGTCTACAAACATCAAAGTTCAATGTAACAGCATTCAAACCCACCCCGCAGCAAATGCTGTCGGAATGCTTGCTCGAGGCAGTTTCGACAAGGTTGCCCAGCACACGGCCCGTCATTGGCATAGACCCGGCAGCATGACAACTGCAACCGACACAAAAGGCCTCACCAATTTGCTAACAGCATCGCAGAAACGCCCATCCAGTTCCACAGTCCAAACCATCCTTTGCTTCTTGACTGGTGTCTGCTGCTGTCCACCAGCACTGCTATCAGTACACAGACTGCTACCTTCATCGCCCCCACAATCTGATCCAGAGGTTGGCCTCTTTCTCCTGGAGGAGCAGTCTCCATCTGCAGACTGTCTTCCAGATCCACTGTCTTGTGGATTCGGCCCACTGCCCAAAAGCAGCATTGTTAGTCGCTGTAGTCCCCACATGTTTTACGCCCTATCTACTCGAGAAAGAACGGAGACACCCCCAATGAACACGCTCAAGAAGGCACACCCCAGCTGCCCAATCATGCATGGCCCTGGCACCAAAGGGTTCACACGGTTGAAGATCGTGACAAGACAATCTTCAAGAACTATTCTCTTTGATAAGGGAACGCCCCCAGACATCATCAATCCAAACGAAGGTGTCCCGGCAAGGACAAATGACTGCACCAGGTCTTGCATATACACCAAACGCACCTTGTTCCTACACCTTCGCAGCCATCCCCGGGCAAAGACCTGGTTTGATGATGATCGTTTTGAGATGCGTTTCGCATATCCACCAATATGTCGCTCGCATCAAGAACGCCTCTCCTACCGTCTCCTGCCTTATTTGCTGCATGACCCCGCATAGCCAGCTGGTGTAAATACCATGTGAGCTGCCACAAAGGGAAAGCAGTTCCCGAACTTTTTGACTCAACAGCTTCAAACCAACCCAAATGGTCAATTGAACAGGGCTAGGGTGATAAGGCATAATTGTGTGCATACTTTTGTGCCTTCATGTGGGTGTGACTCCAGATGGATTCAACTGGGCATCAGAGAATACAACAAGGACATCCTCAAGGTAAGGTCAGCAAAATGGTCAGGCACTTCTTAAACAAGCAGAAACTTGGAATCAATCTCAACAAACAGAGACATTCCCGCATACCAGCCCGTACATTATATTTACACAGCTACAGGGTAGCCAAAAGCACTGTACAGAACTCTTATAGAGAAATATCAACATGTATCTTGAAAGTGAATTGCCTTGCAACATACACCCTGGCAGTGGCGACATGGTCGGGCCCCCTCCACAACTCCTGCCTGTTCAGTGAGTAAATAACATGTCTCAGGGGAAACACAACAGCAGCTGCAAGAGCGCCAAAGGCAAACAATGCCTGAGGTTTGCTAAACTCTTTCAGTCACTACCAGAACGTGCTCTACACTGTACTGGAAAGCCCTGGACTACAAACAATTCCAACCCCGGCCAAATAGGACACAGGCGGACTGGTACACCATTTTCAGCCAATAAGTCCGTCGTCAGCCTCAGCCGCAATACGCACACCACCCTGACTTCATGAGAGTGCCATCAAGGTGTTGGCCTCCAAGAAAGACTAAACGTAGTCCTCCACCAGCAGTCTTTATCATCACATATCAGTACACATCAAAACGCCCGCCTTTCACAGCCCTTGCTCTAGTTATCGGAAAGCTCATCGCCAGCACCCACCAGGCTTTACATCCTGACGATTGAAAGCAGTGCCAGCGATGGACGCCTTGACGGCTTCCTCGGTGGGGCCCTGAGGGCCGACGCTACCCTGCACAACACATGTGTGTAAAAAGATCGCATAGTACGGAATCGACCTTCAAACAAGAGCAGCTCACTCTGAGACGCGATATTGTGCGACGACTTAGAAAAAGACTTTACGGACAACAACAATCCGGGAAAGCAAACCACACTTACGTGTGCCGACCTGTCGCGAGCTAACCCCAGTGAGTTCAACATGGAAGAACCCTAGCTTCGCACCTGAACAGGTTTCGTTTCAAGCTGCCGTGCCATCCAAGCCAGCTCCTCCAAAAAGCATTCCTCGCACTGGTCCAAAAAAGCCGCTTCGGCCTTTTTTCGATACGCCCCGGAAGTGAAGGGTCTCACAGACCAAGATCGTCACTGCACTTGTCGCCAAGGACCAATGCGGGCAGTTTCAAAACTTGCGGGTCCGTACTGAACCACACCTCCAAGACGCATCTTCCTTTTATGAGCAAGCTGGTCAAGTCGTCCCAGTCCAAGCAGGAAGGTTTCGAAAGTTTTGCCCCCTGTGTTTCACGCGGCCGGAGCACCTGGGAAGCTGACGTGTCAGCACGTTGGCCCCGGCGACTGTCCACAACGCCGGCGCAGTGTACCAAAGCGGTTTGCCGCCAGAATTGACAAGGCCGCTTCCTTTTCATGGCTCTAGGCATCCCTTTATCACGGGCAACCAACCAATGGTTCGGTGCCACGACAGGTGACAGGAAAGGGCCATGATGAGATGTGAAACCAAGCACACGGTCGGAAGGTTGATGCCCAAAAATGCTAGCACTAGGGCCTAGTGACTAGGGCCCACAAAATGCAAGAATTTCACTACGGTCCAACCCACTGGGCATGGCCCATGTCAGAGAAGGAAGGAAACGATGCTTTTGCTTGATGCTGTTAATGTTTTCCGGGGTCGACATAGTGATGCTGTTGACTTCTTAGCTGGATTACAGGGTATTGTGGGCCAGGCCTCTGCTTCGTACGAGGGTTGGTCTGCTTTTCGGCGTTTAGGAGAGTGGATTTTATCGCCCGGGCGCTGGGTCGGCAGCTTGCCACTCGGTTGCCTCTGTGGGGTGGGGAATTAGGAATCTATGGTTAGGATTTGGTTTCAAGTTTTTGGTGTTGTGAACGGTTTGCCTCTGTGGGGTGGGGAATTAGGTATCTATGGTTAGGATTTGGTTTCAAGTTTTTGGTGTTGTGAACGGTTGTAATTGATGACTACAACCTAAGCGCCCACGCGCGCGCGAGCACGCGCGCGCACACACATACACACACACACACACACACACACACACACACACACACACACACACACACACACACACACACACACACACACACACACACAATTACACACACACACACACACACACACACACTGAAATATTCTGGGCTTGGCGTATCCTGCATGGTGGCGGCACGGAGGGTGTTAGACGATGTCCTCCTACTTGTGCGTTGTTAAGTAGGCACGGACATATACAAGTCAAGGACTGGTTAGCAACTGATTGATAGACACCCGGAGTGCCACTATAGTTCCAACCAAGTGTTACAATATCTCTCATCTCTCCTAACAAGGTGACGCAGTTCAAACACGCCTAACCTGCTCTCACCCAGGTCGTGTTCATTACTTTGTCCGATGAGCTAAACTCAACTCTATATGTCTAACATGTTCTAACAATGTTCATCTGAGTGCTAAATCCAGGAATACAATAAGGATTAAGTCACCTGCATGGTGGCGGCACGGAGGGTGTTAGACGATGTCCTCCTACTTGTGCGTTGTTAAGTAGGCACGGACATATACAAGTCAAGGACTGGTTAGCAACTGATTGATAGACACCCGGAGTGCCACTATAGTTCCAACCAAGTGCCTTCCCTATCCGTGCTTGCCCCATATGCCTCCTTTCTACAAACGTGTCTGTAACTTGCGTTATGATAGTCTTCGTTCAAATGCATGTATTGCCTGGCAGAACTCAGGGTTCTGCCTCTCTTTCCTAATTGGTATTGTCTTCATACGGAGACTTGCCATTATTACTCCTCTGAGGGAAAGGCATAAAATTAATTAACACAACACTTCCCCTTGCCTTTACCTCACAGAAACTTGGCCAGTCCCAGTGAGTTACGATGTCCCAGAAACACTTGTCTAACTAGTGGTTTGGTAAAAATGTCAGCCACATTTCTAGCAGATTGAATGTACTTGAATTCAACCTGCCCCTTTGCAATAGCTTCACGTGCGAAATGACAGCTAATTGCAATATGCTTTGTGTGTTTGGAGTACACCGGATTCCTCAGGTGGTTTATACACCCTTGGTTGTCACAATGAATCTTCACTATCCACGGTAACACTCCAATTTCCTCCAGGAAACCTCTCAGCCAATTTGCTTCCTTCACAACAGCACTTGCTGCCATGAATTCAGCCTCCACTGTTGAAGTGGCAACAGCAGATTGCTTTTTACTTCCCCACACTACTGCTCCTCCAAACACAGTGAGGACAAAGCCAGTGGTAGAGAAGCGATGATCCTGATCACCTCCATAGTCGGCATCCACATAGCCTTCTAGCTCTATCTCCCCCCCTCCGAGAGTTAGAACCAAATCTCGGGTTCCTTTCAGATACTTCAACACACGGATGGCTTCATTCCAATGTGCTGTGGTGGGAGATATGCGATAACGAGACAATACACCTACTGCCTGAGCTATATCGGGACGTGTGGTGTTGGCTATATACAGAAGAGACCCTACTAACTCACAGTAACGGTGACCTGGAGGTAGTGGACTGCCAGCACCAATGCTGTCGCTCCCATCTCTCGGTGCAGGCCTTTGGGACATTACGAAATCTTTTGTCATGGGAGTATCAGGTCCCACTGACTCAAGATCCAAGCCAAATTTCTCTACAAGTGCATCGATTTTAGGGATGCAACTCAGGGTGATCAGCCCTTTATCTCTATCTCTCATCACTTGACATCCCAAGAAATCCTTCACTTCCCCAAGATCATGGATGGTGAATTCCTTCTTGAGAAGTCCCTTCACTCTCTCGATTTCTGACATGCCCTTGGAAACTATCAGAAGATCATCAACATAGATCAGCACATAGGACTTTCCTCCATCAGTAGAGCATCTCACATACACTCCCGCATCACTCTTGCACACCTCATACCCCATGACTTCAAGTTTGTCATTCAGGGTTTTGTGCCAGGCACGTGGAGCCTGCTTCAGGCCATACAACGCCTTTCTCAATCGGCACACAATATTCTTATCACCATTCTCAAAGCCAGGAGGTTGCGTTACATATACTTCCTCCTCGAGCTCACCATTCAGAAAGGCGGTCTTAACGTCCACCTGATGAATTTCACAGCCCTCTCTTGCAGCAACAGCAAGCAGAGCTCTTCTAGCTCCATAGCTACTAGTAGGAGCAAAGACCTCCATCACATCCACTCCAGGGATTTGTCTGCATCCCTGTGCCACTAATCTGGCCTTGAATCTCACAACATTGCCATGTGCATCCATTTTCACTGAAAATATCCAGTGAACTGGAATAACCTTATGTCCACGAGGTCTCGGAACATACTCCATGACCTCATGAGTATCTAGAGAATTTTGCTCTTCCTGCATAGCTGCCTTCCAGTATTCCCACTGGGGAGACATCTGTGCTTCTCTCGAATTAGAGGGAACGTGAATTTTCCCAAATCTGACACCTGTGTGCTTTTCCTCTGAATTGCCTGATTTTCTCTCACTTTGTCCAGAACCCACTACTCTTCCACTGACACTCGCTGAGTTACACATCACAGGCTCTCCAGTAGAAGTAGAATGCTCTCTCATAGCACGCTCTCGCTTGGACTCACACTTGGCTTTGCACAAGTTACTCTGCTCATCCCTCACATCATCCTCCCATGCACAGGTACCTCTCGGACAGTCTTTGTAATTTGGAATCCCTTCACATTGTCCAGACTTCCGATTCACCTCCTCAGACACACTCTGACATGCCTGCAAGAGTTCAGACTCTTCAGGTCTCTCACAAGCAACATCGGGATATGGCAGAGTGTCTGCATACTTCCCCTGATTTATGTGATCCACATGCCTCTCAGACCGACTGCATGTCACTGTTGGGAGTGACCTCACATCTCTGACATCACTCTCCCAGGCACAGGTACCTCTCAGTGAGCACTTGTAATTTGGTCTGTCTCCACAATGTCTGTGCTCCTGATTCACCTCCTCCTCTCGTCCCTTACATGGAGTCAAGGATGCAGATCCTGTCTCCCGCTCACAATCATGTTTGGCTGGTGCAGAGAAAGCATATGATGCTTCCTCTGACCGGTGGCTGCCACCACAGTCCCGTCCAGGAGTGCTCTGACTGGACGGGTTGCCAGAAGAACTCTGCATGGTCACATCTCTTACATTTCTCTCAGTCACTGAACAAGACCCACCCATACTGCTCAGCTCCCCGGGACCATTTGCAGCTTTGCATGTAGCTGCCCCCCTCACTGCACTCACATGCAATTCATGCCCCTCATGTGAATCACCCTCTAGCTGCACTTCCCCTGGTCCCTGTGACAGAGAGTCACATTCAGTCAACCCCTCTCGCTCTCTGCTCTCTCCCTTCTCCTGTGGCAGCAGGAGGTCTTTGGCGGCAGTGCGTTGTTCGTGTCGTTGAGCCCGGGTCAGGCCATCCAATTGGTGGTTGCGGCAATCAGACCTAGTTGGTCTGAGGACCTCCTGGGCTCGCTCCATCTGCGGTCGAAGGTGGGAGTCCTGTCTCACTCCTCTGGCTAAGTCCTGTACTGCCTCCAGGGTTTGATCCATCTCCACTGGGTCACACAGTCTTCTGGATTCAGGCTCGGGCTCAGCCTCACTGGGGGGTCCTGTGACAGGCTGTGTGGGGAGGTTGCTGGAGGCTGGCAGGTACTCAGGCTCACTGTGTGGGTCATCAAGATCTGTCTCAAGGCTGATGTTGGTTGTGCCAGGGGAGGTGCCGGGAAAGACTGGGGGAGTGTCACTTGCAGAGGGCTCAGGACACAGAAACTCTGTAGACTGTGTTGAGGAAACGCTCATGCCAACCCGAGAGGCTCCCCTGAGGTGCTCCACGAAAACCACATCTCTGCTCTCCTTCCAGATACCCCCTCCCACATAGATCCGATAGGCTTTGGAGGAGGCTGAGTAACCAGTAAGCATCCCTGGCACAGTTTTAGGGGAAAACACAGAGCGCTGGACATCAGGAATGTGCACAAAGGCCAAGCAACCCCAGGTACGCAGTGGGGTTACATTTGGTTTGTAGCCAAAAAATAATTCTGATGGCGTGCGGTCCCTCCCGGTACTGGGACCCATGTTCAGTAGGGTGCATGCAGTTTCCAGGGCCTCCTTCCACAACGTTGGACTGGCAGCTGCAAAAGCCAGAAGAGTCCTGGTACGTTCCTTGAGGGTGCGATTGGCTCTTTCAGCCGCTCCATTCTGTTGCGGGGTGTAAGGAGCTGAGGTCTCCAATTTAGTCCCCTGGGATGCACAAAATTCTTTGAACGTGGCATTCAGAAATTCAGTTCCACGGTCACACCGGACACACTTCACTTTGGTTTTCTTCTGGGTCTGCCAGTATAGAATGAGGTCCCTCACAGCAGCACTGATGGCATCTTTGGACTTCACAGGCAGGACCGCCTTTAACTGAGATGACTCATCCAAAGCAGTCACCCAGTAACGTTCACCAGTTACTGCAGCAGGAAAAATGGGGCCCACAGTGTCAATATGTACTCTGTCAAGTGGTTCAACAGCTGGTCTACTGCTTATTCCAAATGGAGGCCGAGACGTCTTTCCCTCAATACATGCTTCACAGTAGACTGGACAATTGGAGCAGGGACATAGGGATGTATCAAGTCCCGAGACCAGGTCCTCATTGGTTAGGCGCTGCATCCATGTTTCACCTGGATGTCCCATTCTGCTATGCCAGAGGTATCGTCTGGCACAGTTGTGTGAGTTTTGGGTGGGGGTTTTGGACTTCACAGCAGCTGAAATTCTTCTGTGGTTAACACTGGGACTCAGAGCTACAACTTGATGAATATAAAATAGCCCTTTCTCTGCACTGATCCGAGACCTCCAGCTGTTTGGACCACAGACTTCAGTGAACGCTCCAACATCATCTGTGCGAAAGACTGCCCCATCCCGCAATGCTGCAGATACTAACAGTATGTTTGAGGTTGCAGAAGGAACACACTGAACATGATGTATCCACAGGGGAACTCCCACTCGACTGAGGATGCAGACAGAGCCTGATGCTACAATTCCTCCAGTGGCATCTGAAGTGGCCAGATGTAATGGGATGGGTTTGGCATGCACAGTTGGATTATGTAGTAGGGTCACATCATTCACCAGATGTACAGATGCTCCACTGTCCACCAGCCAGGATTGCAGAGACGAATTTCTGACAGGAGTCTTCAGGATGTTGAGGGAAATTATGTATGGCATACCTCCAGGTGGTGGAGGTGGGGGAGCTGGGGGTTGGAACCATGCCGGAAAGGCATCCAGTCCAGGGTGCGCCAGCTGGGCTGCAGGAGGGTGTGGGCCACCCATATGTGGAGGTCCCTGTGGCCACATTCCCTGCAATTGTTGGACCGCTGCCACTACGTTCCGTTGGGTCTCCTCGTCCCGCTTCCTCTTTCGACAGTCCCTCCAGTAATGCCCCTTCTTATTGCAGTAGTTGCAGATGCCCTTAGTCTCGGACTTGGCCTCAGAGACAGTTGGTTGGGCCTGCTGATGGACTGCACTGGCAGCTGGTGGGGTATTGGCTCCACTGGAGCCTTGTCCAAGAGCCAAAACCCTTGGTTGGCGAGGAGCATATTCATCAAAACCCACTGCAGCTGCTGTGTTGCGCAGAAGTCCAGCCAGCTTCTCCAGGGGTTGTGCTGCAGCAGTTGTGATCATTCCTGGCTCTTTAGCTGCATCAGGCAAGCCCTGCACAATCTGGGTTGCAACGTGTGCATCCAGTAGAGCATGGTTGTTCCTGTCAAGGCATGCCTTCAGGTTGATCATTCTGTTGACATATTGCGAAATCGTCTCGTCATGTTTCATTCCCTGGCTCATTTCTTGGAGCCAATCTGCATTGGCCTCGATATTATATCCACCAATAAACTTTCTGCAGATGAACTCATATGCATCATAAGCAGAGGGCAGATTAGACAGAGGTCCCAGCCATTCCTCTGGGACTGACTCATAAATCAGTAACATTGCGGCTGCGTCATGTGCTGTACCAGGCATAGCCTCCAGGATGGCAGGCAAAGACCCTTTTGACTCATTTGCTGCCAAAAATGCATTCTTCCAAACAATAATATTTGTCCCCCGTTCCTTCAGTTTTATGTGTACCTTGACATTTGTTGGGATAATCTTGGGCAGCTCATCTCCGCTGCCTCTTGAGGTGCTGGGAGTACACGGTTCTCTGATGGGTGTGGATGAGGCTGGTTCACTGCTTGACGTTGATGCTCCACTAGCTGATGATCCTTTCTTCTTGGAAGTCATAATTCCCCAGTTGTCTTATAACTCCAGTACTCGCAAGGTAGCAGCAAGATCTTACTTCTGAACCAGGTGGGTTGAGCTAACGGACAGCCAACGTGAAGGTGAAAGATGTAGTCTTTGACGATAAAGGCTCTCTCGTCAGGATTGCGGTCTCCACGTTGTCCTCCTTCTCTGATTAGTTCGTTGTATGACGGAGGTCCTGATCTCAAGCGCGCTGGAACGTTGAGGTTGGTGGTCTTCCTGGCTGTTTGCTTTGTCCGCTTCTTCGCCATTCACAGTCTAGTGAGCTCCGATTTAGGCGCCACCCACTCTCAGCATCCGAGCCCGTGGGCCCATAACCTGAAATATTCTGGGCTTGGCGTATCCTGCATGGTGGCGGCACGGAGGGTGTTAGACGATGTCCTCCTACTTGTGCGTTGTTAAGTAGGCACGGACATATACAAGTCAAGGACTGGTTAGCAACTGATTGATAGACACCCGGAGTGCCACTATAGTTCCAACCAAGTGTTACAATATCTCTCATCTCTCCTAACAAGGTGACGCAGTTCAAACACGCCTAACCTGCTCTCACCCAGGTCGTGTTCATTACTTTGTCCGATGAGCTAAACTCAACTCTATATGTCTAACATGTTCTAACAATGTTCATCTGAGTGCTAAATCCAGGAATACAATAAGGATTAAGTCACCTGCATGGTGGCGGCACGGAGGGTGTTAGACGATGTCCTCCTACTTGTGCGTTGTTAAGTAGGCACGGACATATACAAGTCAAGGACTGGTTAGCAACTGATTGATAGACACCCGGAGTGCCACTATAGTTCCAACCAAGTGCCTTCCCTATCCGTGCTTGCCCCATATGCCTCCTTTCTACAAACGTGTCTGTAACTTGCGTTATGATAGTCTTCGTTCAAATGCATGTATTGCCTGGCAGAACTCAGGGTTCTGCCTCTCTTTCCTAATTGGTATTGTCTTCATACGGAGACTTGCCATTATTACTCCTCTGAGGGAAAGGCATAAAATTAATTAACACAACACACACACACGCACACACGCACACACACACACACACACACACACACACACACACACACACACACACACACACACACACACACACACACACACGCACGCACGCACGCACACGCACGCGATGGCAAACTGCATGGCACAGAAGGATCTGGGCATCCACCTTCACTGTTCCTCACGGGGAAGTCTTTCAGCCATGCATGGGGATCCCCACGCTGGTTGCCTCGCTGGTTTAGACTTGATGATGCACATCGATATCCTAAACGCAAACCACGTGTCCTACATTCTGCTGCGCAGAAGCCAGGGCCACGCTGGTTTGGGCGCCCAGGCCTAGGCCTGTATGCCCAGGCCTGTATTCGCGCACGGGTCCCGTCAAATATTAATAGTAGTTCATCGATGCGCCCCTACCCGGCTTCAGCATCGTGGAGTCCGTCCACCAGTCCTTCACACCTCTCGAAAGTGACCGCAACTGGATTCCTGCTGCTATATCTCTGCGTGAACATTACACGCAGGTGTACCCTTCCAAAGATCCAGGAACTCCATCTCACACTTTTGAAGCCGGTGCGCCCTTACCTTCTCAACGTGAAACTGAGGTTCACCATCCGCCAACTCTGCAGACCAGCTGGTAACGGTGGGGGTGCATGCGCCCTCCATCAAGATCCAGATACCTAAACAGCTACTTAAAGTGTGTGTAGCCAAGAATGGTTAATGGTTCGGACTATACGATGCCACTTTCTCACACTGTATTTCCTTCCTTCCTTGCTTAATAGGGCTCAATCCTTTCAGATCAATCCTTTCTCTGCCCGTCTGAGCGGGCTCAGCTTTTGTTGAGTTGTGAACATACATTATAGAATGCCTTGTGCTTTAGGTGATCTTCAAATGTACATTATTAGGATACGGGTCCACTATCCACATAAGGTACCTCAAGACACGTTCGGATGAGGTCTATTTCGAACATAAGGTACAATCTGATTTAGATTACGTGTTAGCGTGAAAGGACTATTAAAGCTGCGATCACCGCATAGTCGAGCAACTGGTTTGGAAAGATACTGGGCACATAAGGATGCCAGTCTTGTTCATACAGTTGCATGTGTCTAAAAGAGCAGACAGTCGTCAAGGACTGTAGCTGGAGAGGCACGAACTTACGACCTGTCTGCTTGCTTACAGGTGCGGTGACGCAGGATGTGTATTGGTAATGTGTTCATGTTTGATTGCTTGTTTGTAAGTGAACCATCTTAGTGGACAATCAAGTCTCCCAAACAGCTAAGGGACGGAGTCTTGATTGAGTATAGGAAGGTACTTGCTTTCAGCCGTCAGGAGCTTATCCGTGTGTAGATGCTCATTGGCATATCAACGTGTAACGGAACTGGTTTGGAAAGATACTGGGCACATAAGGATGCCAGTCTTGTTCATACAGTTGCATGTGTCTAAAAGAGCAGACAGTCGTCAAGGACTGTAGCTGGAGAGGCACGAACTTACGACCTGTCTGCTTGCTTACAGGATACGCCACTGCCCATAACCTTTTACAGGTTATGGGCCCACGCCCTTCCAGCTGCGCCAAGGGCAGACAGGAGTGCATGGCATCATCGGATGCATCTGTACTGGGTTTTTCCACGGACTCGCCTGACGGCAAGAAGAAGTAAAAAAGGAACAACTGGATATTCACTCAGAAGGCCTACGGACAGAGTCTTCAATATCTTGGGAAGTTTTTTTTTTCCGTGAAGTGACCTGAGATTATCACCCGTCGTCGTTGTCGTGAGACCGTCAGTAGGTCCGGGTGGTCAAGCAATTGAATTGCTGAAGAATATTTTGCATATCTTGCATATTAAGGGTACATGCTAGACCTCGAAAGGGTGTAATACTTGAAAGTGCTGTGGTGCACGCCGGAAGGGTATACTTAAACCAGCTGTGTCAGGCTGAACGCTGTGAGAGCAAGTGAAGTTTATGACCAGACCTCAAACTCGTTCCCAAATCAAGGTTTCTGAAAGTAATCCCAGCAGTACAGAGACTATGGCAACACCAGCAGGAGGCAGCACGGCCTCCTCAGGAGCTGGACAGTCAGGACAGACCACTGGAGGCACTGCAGCCAGCTCGTATGCATACACGATGAACTCCTCCAATCCCAAGATGTTTACACAGCTGAAGGCTGATCGCACTAATTTCAGTGCCTGGCGTGAAGAGCTGGAGTCTTGCGCAATGCAAAAAGGAGCAATGGGAGCGTTGGAGACAGCTATGCCTAAGACCGCAGAGAACGCAGCAGTAAAACATTTCATTTTGCAGTCTGTCCCGTCCATGTGGCACGACGAAGTCAAACAGCGGGGGAGCGCTTTTGACTTCATTCAGTGGATGGCAGACCGCTGCACTGGGGGGAAGGACAGGGAAATCAACGAGAAGTGGATCAAGGGGCTCAAACAAGGCATGGTAAAGGGAGAGACAGTGCAAGAATGGTGCCACCGAGTCATCAGTATTGCCGCCTCCCTGGAGGCCAATAACCATCAGCTGAGCGACCGCCAGATCTGCAGGTATATGTATAAGGGACTACCTGCAGTCTTGCAGAACGACGCTTGGGCAATTACCTCCGCCAAGTCAGACCCCTACAACATGCTGGAGACGATCCTCACTGCCATTGAGAACTTGGAGTACCAGGATATCCCGCTGGCAGAGTCAATGCAAGTCAGAGCATCAGCTGCAGCAGTTATGGCAGCAGCAGCAGCAGCCGTGCCAGCTCAGGGTGGAATCCCTGGGCCTCCCCAAGGCGCTGGAGCTGCACCGGGCGCTGGAGCAGCACCAGGAGTGGGAGCTGGAGCACCTGCTGATGGTCAGGCCCCCTATGGCCCTTCTGCTCACAACGCTGGAGGCAGGGGGCGAGGGTCTGGACGTGGCAGGAGGCCAAAGGAGGAACTGGCGTGTCGCTTCTGCAACGGGACGGGACATTTCTGGAGGGATTGCCTGGAACTGAAGAGGCTGCAAGCTCTACGTGGCACAATGCAAGCTGCAAGTGCGGGCCCAGCTGCGTGGTGGGGCACTGGAGCTCCTCAGCAACAAGCCAGCTGGTGGGATGCTGGCCAGTCCAGAGGAGGCCCTCCCGTGTCAACCTCAGATCCTCCTGGATCTGTGTCCACTATCTTCCCCCTCTTCCCAGGCTGGCATCTCCCACCACCACCTCCTCCAGGTGCTGGTGAGCCTATGTTCGTTTCGTTGAATGTGCTTACCCCTACATCTCATGGGGCTTGCAGTACCTCGTGGCTGATAGATAGTGGTGCATCGGTGCACCTTGTAAATGATCTGTCTTTACTACACAACCCAGTCATGCATTGTAGTGCGGAGCGGATCGGGATCTCTTGTCCCCGGTCCGGCTCGGATACATAAACAGGCGATTATTCGTACAAGTACCTTGGTACTTTTAGCCGATCGGTTAGAACCGCGACTCTGGGTCGAGTCGGTCGAGGGTTCGATCCCCCGGCACAACATTTGGTATCGGCGATCTGGTTGATGGGCCATTTTTCATGGTAAAATCGCCTCGGGTATGAGCGCGAGGAAATGAACCCAAATCGATCGCAGGTGCTTGGTGCACGTGTTTGAGGCCCCACGGGAGTGGCCACGTGATCAGGCACAGTGCGAAGGGGGGATTCGGTGATCCGTGGCGATAATCGCGGGATGTCAGCGCGGTATATCTCTTTCCCTGGCGGCCAAGCGGGCCGTTGAGTAACGCCTAAGAGTGGTGGAGTGCGAGCGAGGACGCTCGATTCTTAGGTGGGGGGAGATGTAGTGCGGAGCGGATCGGGATCTCTTGTCCCCGATCCGGCTCGGATACATAAACAGGCGATTATTCGTACAAGTACCTTGGTACTTTTAGCCGATCGGTTAGAACCGCGACTCTGGGTCGAGTCGGTCGAGGGTTCGATCCCCCGGCACAACATGCATGCTCAACCCCTCCCTCTTCATTTGGCCACTTCTGATGCCAAAGGAGGGATAGTTGCAACTGGGTCTGTGTGTCTGGTCAATGCCAGACAAGAGGTGTTTTGGCTGCATAATGTGCAGTGTGTGCCCACTGCACACACTAATCTGATTTCTGTCATAGGAGCCATTCAGGATGGAGCATCATTCCTCACTGACAGTGCAGGTGGGTACTGTTGAGTTCTGAACATTATTATTGAATGCCTTGTGCTTTAAGTGATCTTCATGTGTGCACTATTAGGATATGGGTCCATTGAGAACATAAGGTACCTTGAGACACGGCAGATTCTGGACGTTTTCGAACATAAGGTACAATCCTATCTAGATCACACGTTTGTCGGATGAACTCTTAAGGCTGCCCCACCGGAGTGAATACCAACTGGTTGTGAAAGATGCTGGGCATCACCAGATGCTAGTCTTGTCCGACAGTTGTGTGTGGCACTCAGCAGACAGTCGTACGGACTGTAGCTGGAGTAACTTCGTCTATTGACGACCTGTCTGCTTTGTACAGGTACGGTGCGGCAGTGTGTGTTGTATCATTGTTGCTATTGTGAGAGTGAACAAGCTTAGTGTACCCTGTAGTCACTCAAACAGTTAAGGGACAGTGACTTCAGGGAGTATAGGCATGTACTTGAACGTAGCCGTCTAGAGCCTTATCTAGTGATTGCTTGATCGGTGCTTGTGTACAAGATAATGATGTAACGGAACTGGTTGTGAAAGATGCTGGGCATCACCAGATGCTAGTCTTGTCCGACAGTTGTGTGTGGCACTCAGCAGACAGTCGTACGGACTGTAGCTGGAGTAACTTCGTCTATTGACGACCTGTCTGCTTTGTACAGGGAAAGCCGATTGCCCATAACCTTTCACAGGTTATGGGCCCACGCCCTTCCAGCTGAGCCAAGTAAAAGCAGGAGTGAAGGTCGTCTACGGATGGGTCAGACGTAAGCGTCAACAAAGGAGCTCGAGCATGGCGCAGCGGCGCAAGGGAACTCGAGTGTACCAGGACCATTATCTTACTCACAGTTTACCTTTCTGGGAAATTCATAATTGAAGTTTTAGCTGTGCTTTATCATTCATAGACGTTGTCTAGAAGCACTGAGTGAGTCGGGCCGGACTCCGGCGCAAACTTCTGAGGGGAACATATCTGCTACTACTGTGCAAGACTGGCTGGTAAATTTCCATGACATGGAGGGAATTGTAGGGTATTGCTGCATTCCAGAAGTTTATGAGTAAGTTTGGCTGGTGAAGTGACAATAGTATGACAAAAAGGGGCAAAGAAAAGGAAAGTAGCAGTGAAACAGCAATGTCTCAACCTGGAGAAGTCAGTGGGGCCACTCCAGGGCAGTCTATGACCGGGACACAATCAGCCACTGCAGAACCAAAGGTGGAGATTGACAAGGCAGCCTACATCCCCAATACCTCTAATCCAAAGATGACTGTCATGCTTGATGATGGAGGGCGCAATTTTGAATTTTGGTATGAAAATTTGGAGGCGTGCGCAAACACCAAGGGGGTCAGAGCGGCTTTGGAGAGGCCAATGCCAGGGTCGGTGGAGAACTCAGCCATCAAGCAGTGGCTGATCCAGTCAGTTCCAGTCATCTGGCAAACTCAGATCTCATGCCACAAAGCAGCGTTCGACTTCATCGCGTGGGTGAAGAACAGTCACACTGGAGGGAGCAACCAAGACATCAACCTTGAGTGGTACAAGGAAATGGAGCAGGGCATCAAGACAGGGGAGACACTCAAGGTCTACCTCTACAGAATGATGGATCTGGCTACAAGTCTCAGAAACAACGCGTTCATCCTCTTGGACCACAATGTTGGGGAGCTGATGGTGAAGGGCCTCCCTCCTGTGCTGAGGCTCGAGTCCCTGGAGGTTATGGCAACCGACAAGCCGCCATTGGAGCTGATTCAAAGAATCCTGCGCGCCGCAGCCAGCCGTGGGTACAAGGACCCACCTGCAGAGGGAACACCTCAGGCCATGGCAGCTGCAGCAGTGGCTGGTCCCTCTGGGGGGGTAGCTGGAGCGTCATCAAGCGCTGGAGCTGCACCAGGAGTGGGAGCAGTACCGGGAGTTGGAGCAGCACTACCAGCAAACGAACAGCCTCCCGCTGGCCCCTCTGCAACTACTTTTGGTGGCAGGGGGCGTGGACCTGGCAGGGCAAGAAGGCCCAGAGAGGAGCTTACATGCCACTTCTGCAAGGCAAAGGGCCACTTCATGACTGACTGCGGACCGCTCAGGCAGCTGCAGGCTCTGCATCAAAACATGCAAGCGGCAAGCGTTGGGCCTGCAGCTTACTGGGGCCAGGGAGGCCCACAGTCGTCTCCTCAAGCCTGGTGGGACCATGGATCTGGCCGGGGTGGCCCGCCTTCATCCGCTTCCAGCCCTGGACCTCCTTCAGCATATAACTATCCAACAAGTCAACACACGTTTCCGGGGTGGCATTTACCACCTCCACCCCCTCCTTCTGGTGAGGCGATGTTTATCTCTCTCAATGTGCTTGCCCCAACTTCGCATGGAGCTAGCAGCACATCTTGGTTAATAGATAGTGGTGCCTCTGTGCATATAGTCAATGATCTCTCATTGCTCCATAATCCAGTTATGCATAGACAGCCTCTTCCTCTGCACTTGGCAACCTCAGACGCCAGGGGAGGAATCATTGCATCTGGGTCTGTATGCCTTGTGAATGCAAGGCACGAAGTATTCTGGCTGCACAATGTGCAGTGTGTTCCTTCTGCGCATACCAACCTCATTTCAGTCACTGGTGCAATTCAGGATGGAGCATCTTTCCTGACTGACACTGCAGGTGGTTACACAGCCATGAAGGGACCTGAAGGGTGGTGTGGAGATATCACCCGCGCACGAGGTCTGTTTTTTTTGGAGTTTGTTAGTCCTGTCAGAGGGCAGCAAGTTGGCTGCAGACATATTGATCACATGGCTGAGGCGTCTCATCTTAGGAAAGGACACGTGTGTAGCGAGAGATCTCTGTGGCATGCTAGGTTAGGTCATCCTGGTGCCAGCAGCATGCAGAGGTTCTCCAAGGAAGATCTGGTTACAGGAATCAATATCTCCCTTGCTCCCTGCTCTGAGTGCCCCAAGCACTGTGAATCGTGTATACAAGGGAAACACTCCAGACCTCCTTTCCCTGTATCTTCCAGGCCTGCACATCACCCACTCGATAGAGTCCATGTGGATACTGTGGGTCCCATATCACCTCCTGCCATCACAGGTGAACGATATTGGGTCACTGTAGTGGATGAAAGTTCACACCAAGTTGCCTCCCTGCCTGTGAAGTCAAAGGATTGCATCCCAAAGGCTGTGATAGACCTGCTCCGTTTTTGGCAGACCCAACGAGGCACGGTTGTGAAGTGTGTGAGGACTGACAGGGGTTCAGAGTTCCTGAACCAGCAATTCAAAGAGTTTTGTGCTCAGCAGGGCACTAAGATGGAGTCCTCAGCGCCCTACACGCCTCAGCAGAATGGGGTGGCGGAGAGGATGAATAGGACCCTGAAGGAGCGAACAAGGACTCTGTTGGTCCATGCTGCAGCAGACCCTTCCCTTTGGAAGGAGGCGCTCGAGACAGCTACCCTCCTCTACAATGTGGGTCCTACTTCAGGCAGGTCCCTGACCCCCATGGAATTATTCTTTGGTGTCAAACCTGATGTGTCGGTGCTGCGCACGTTTGGCTGTGTAGCCCATGTGCACATTCCCAGTGGCCAAAGGTCTGTTTTTGGGCCCAAGACCATCCCTGGGATGTTTACTGGTTATTGTCCCCAGTCTAAAGCGTATCGTGTGTACGTGGGGAATGGAGTGTGGAAGGAGAGTAGGGACGTCAGCTTTATCGAGCACTTGAGGGGGGCTGAGAGAGTGGGTCTATCAAAGGTCCAGCCTGGGTCTGTCTATGATTCTAGGATATCACCCCCCCTTGGCAGTGAGAATCTGGCAACGCCTCAAGCAATTCCCTCTGCTGCTCCACCCACGTTCTGGGATGAGGAGGATGACCATGGAGTGGAGACGCTTTCCATTGGGGCTCCTGGGACCTCTGGACTTTGTGCTGGGGATCAGTCTGGAGACGGGACCATAGCAGCACATGACCAAGGAACCCCCACCAGCCTGGATTCTACTGTTGGGACCCCAGAACCATCTCAGCACTCGTGGTCGGTGCTTGAGCATATGCAGAATCTGGCCAGGGGGGGTGTAGAAACTCAATCCCAGGTAGAAAAAATGCAGAAGGTACAAGAGGGGTTGCGAATGCAGGGGAAGTCACAAATTCCCCTTCCTCCAGGGACCACCCTTACAAGGGAGCAGCGTTATGTACAGCGCGTGGCTAGGAGAGAGCATTCTGACATCCCATTGCATGCCCCTGACCCAGGTCAGGCAATTGTGAGTGAGCCAAACATGGCTGGTCTCCCTGATATGCAGGGGCAGGTTGAGACAGTCGAGGCTATGTTCGGTGCAGATGTAAGAGATGAGAGCAGTGGGTTAGACATGCCAGCAGTAGGGGAAGCTGGTGCCCAATCCCAGTCACTGGCTAGTCATGCTTATGGTGTGCAGGCTGACATTGTAGGCGCAGCTCAGGCAAGTCTGGGTAGTGTGCCCAAGTGTGAGTCCAGGAGAGAGAGAGAGCTGCTGCTCCCCTCTGCATTGCGGAAGGTGCGAGAATGTAAGGGTGCTGCACATGAGTCCAGTAGTCAAGGAGAGAGAGAGAGACTTGAGAAGGAATCAGATAATCCCGGCAGTACTGCCCAGTCCCAGCATAAGGTACATAATGTACCTTATTATGGCAACCAGGGAGAGAGAGAGAGAGAAGGGAACAGCACCAGTAAGGCTGACAGCCCTGCTGCACCACAGCATAAGGTACAGAGTGTACCTTCTGTCAGGTTGGGAAAAGTTCACGTGCCCTCAAACTTGAGGGAAGCCCAGCGCTCACCTCAGTGGGAGTTTTGGCAGCAGGCAATGCAAGAGGAGATGGAGTCTTTAGACACCCATGAGGTTATGCAGTATGTGGAAAGACCCCATGGGCAGAAAGTTATCCCTGTTCATTGGATTTTTTCTACAAAAAACGATGCACATGGGAATGTCACTCGGTTTAAAGCAAGATTGGTTGCCCAGGGTTGCAGACAGATTCCTGGTATAGATGTTGGTGAGGTTTTTGCACCTACCAGCAGCTATGGTGCTAGGAGAGCTGTGCTGGCAGTGGCTGCCACACAAAATCTTGAGATCCACCAAGTGGATATCAAGACAGCTTTTCTCAATGGGGAGTTGGAGGAAGAGGTCTATGTGACCCAACCACCAGGATTTGAGAATGGCAACACGAGAGTTGTGTGCAAGCTCAGGAAGGCACTCTACGGTCTTAAGCAAGCCCCACGGGCTTGGCACAAGACCTTGAGCGACAAGTTGAGCGTGATGGGGTATAGTGTGTGCAAGAGCGACGCTGGGGTATACATCAGGAGGGCCCCTGATGGTAATCTGTCGTTTATTCTTGTTTATGTCGATGATCTTCTCATAGTTGCCAGAGTGGTTGCAGAGATTGAGTGGGGGAAAGAGTTATTGAAGAAGGACTTCACCATCCATGATTTGGGAGAGGTGAATGATTTCCTGGGGTGTCAGGTCCTACGCAATAGAGTTCAGGGCACTATTTCCATGAGTTGCACTCCCAAGATTGATGCTCTTGTGGAGAAGTTTGGCGTTGCTGATGATGGACGTGGGGTTGATACCCCCATGTCCAAGGACTTCGTGGCTAGCAGCAGACCCGAGTCCTCAGATGGTATGTCACATGGGGCTGGTACCCCTCTGCCACCTGGTCATCGATACTGCGAGTTAATTGGATCGTTACTGTACATAGCCAATACGACCCGGCCTGACATTTCTCAGGCTGTTGGAGTGTTGTCAAGGTATAGAATGACACCCACTACCTCACACTGGAATGAGGCCATTCGAGTGCTGAAGTACTTGAGAGATACCAGAGAGTTAGCTCTTACTCTGGGTGGAAAGGGCCCTGAGCTAGAAGGCTATGTTGATGCCGACTATGCTGGGGACCTGGACCACAGGTATTCCACCACTGGCTATGTTCTATCAGTCTATGGTAGTGCCGTGGTTTGGGGAAGCAAGAAGCAGAGCTCAGTTGCTACCTCAACTGTGCAAGCTGAGTTTATGGCAGCTGGCCATATTGTGAAGGAAGCCAACTGGCTAAGGGGCTTCTTGGAAGAGATAGGGGCTGCACCTTGGAGGGTCAAAATTTTCTGTGACAACCAAGGATGCATTTCTAATTTACGGAACCCCCTGTATTCCAAATTCACAAAGCACGTTGCAGTAAGCTTCCACTACGCTAGGGAAGCTATGGCACTTGGGCAGGTAGATATCCTCTATGTGGAATCTGCTCGCAATGTGGCTGACATTATGACCAAGCCACTTGCCAAGCCCGTGTTTGTTGGTCATCGTGATTCACTAGGTTTGAGAAGATACACTTAAAGCATGCAGGCAAGGGGAAGTGTTGAGTTCTGAACATTATTATTGAATGCCTTGTGCTTTAAGTGATCTTCATGTGTGCACTATTAGGATATGGGTCCATTGAGAACATAAGGTACCTTGAGACACGGCAGATTCTGGACGTTTTCGAACATAAGGTACAATCCTATCTAGATCACACGTTTGTCGGATGAACTCTTAAGGCTGCCCCACCGGAGTGAATACCAACTGGTTGTGAAAGATGCTGGGCATCACCAGATGCTAGTCTTGTCCGACAGTTGTGTGTGGCACTCAGCAGACAGTCGTACGGACTGTAGCTGGAGTAACTTCGTCTATTGACGACCTGTCTGCTTTGTACAGGTACGGTGCGGCAGTGTGTGTTGTATCATTGTTGCTATTGTGAGAGTGAACAAGCTTAGTGTACCCTGTAGTCACTCAAACAGTTAAGGGACAGTGACTTCAGGGAGTATAGGCATGTACTTGAACGTAGCCGTCTAGAGCCTTATCTAGTGATTGCTTGATCGGTGCTTGTGTACAAGATAATGATGTAACGGAACTGGTTGTGAAAGATGCTGGGCATCACCAGATGCTAGTCTTGTCCGACAGTTGTGTGTGGCACTCAGCAGACAGTCGTACGGACTGTAGCTGGAGTAACTTCGTCTATTGACGACCTGTCTGCTTTGTACAGGGAAAGCCGATTGCCCATAACCTTTCACAGGTACACGACCATGAAAGGCCCAGCAGGCTGGTCTGGTAAGATAGCCAGAGAGCGAGGGCTGTTTTTTTTAGAATGGGTGTGTCCCGTCAAGAGCCAGCATGATGCGCAGCCACAGTCCAGTCCTCATGTGGCCTCGTATCATGCCAGGAAAGGGCACGTGTGTACAGATCGACTACTGTGGCATGCAAGGTTGGGGCGTCCTGGGGTTAAGAGTATGACAAGGTTGGACAACGAAGACCTGGTCACTGGGATCAATGTGTCCCTTGCTCCATGCTCAGAGTGTTCTCCCCAGTGTGAGTCATGTATACAAGGGAAACATTCTCGCCCCCCCTTTCCAGCTTCCTCTAGGCCTGCAGAGAGTGTGTTAGATGGAGTGCATGTGGACACTGTGGGTCCCATTTCACCAGCTGCAATCACGGGAGAGCGTTTTTGGGTTACTGTTGTTGATGAAAAATCCCATCTGATAGCCTCATTGGCAGTGAAGTCGAAAGAAGCCATTCCCAAGGCCCTCATTGAGCTCTTGAAGTACTGGCAGACATTTCATGAGAAAGTGGTGAAGTGTGTGAGATCTGATAGAGGGACAGAATTTCTGAATCAGCAGTTCAAAGAATTTTGTGTTCAGCGGGGCCCTAAAATGGAGACCTCAGCTCCATCCACGCCTCAGCAAAATGGATTTGCTGAGCGCATGAATCGGACTCTGAAGGAGCGCACAAGGACCCTGTTGGTGCACGCTGCAGCAGACCCTTCCTTGTGGAAGGAGGCACTGGAGTCTGCCACCCTGCTGTACAACGTGGGCCCCACCACAGGCAGGCCTCTGACCCCTACTGAGATGTTCTATGGGGTAAAGCCTGATGTTGCTTCCTTGCGCACATGGGGCTGTGTGGCACATGTTCACATTCCCCCAGGTCAGCGGTCTGTATTTGGACCAAAGACCATTCCAGGCATGTTCACTGGGTATTGCCCACAGTCCAAGGCCTATAGAGTGTACGTAGGCAATGGTGTATGGAAAGAGAGCAGGGATGTTACATTCCTTGAGCATTTGAGAGGAGGGGAGAGAGTGGGTATGTCTAAGGTGCAACCTGGATCCTCTCAATGGCTCTCAGGAGCGTCCTTGCAGGGCAGGGGAGGCAATTCCAATGTCCCCAGCTCACCAACAGCCATTCCCGTGAATTTTTGGGAAGCAGAGGATGACCCAGTGGTGGAGTGCAAGCCCACTGGATCTCCTGCTACCACTGCCAGCTCTCCAGAGGATCACAGCAGGCTGAGGAGCTCAGTCGGACCTGTGGCTGGAGCCCCCAGCAGCCAGGATGGTTCCCCTGCCACTTCAGAGACCTCACAGCAGTCATGGTCAGTGCTGGGCCATCTTCAAAAGTTAGCTCGGGGGGGTGCTGAAGCGCACTCGCAGCTGGACAAACTGCAGAAGATGCAGGAGGGGGTCAGGTTCCAGGGGAAGTCTCAACATAGACTTCCCCCAGGAACCACCCTCACAAGGGATCAGCGTTATGAACAGCGCCAGGCTAGGAGGGACTCAGTAGGGGTCCCCATGCATGACCCTGGCTCAGGCCAGGTACTTGTGAGTGAGCCACCCTCGGTAGGTCTCCCTGATTTGCAGAGGCAGGTTGAGACAGGGGAGGCTATGCTTGGAGAAGATGTTAGCGAGAAGAGTAGTGGGCTAGAAGTGCCAGCAGCAGGGGAAGCACGTAGCCAAGTTGAGCTGGGAACCAGTCATGCTTATGGGGTGCAGCCTGACACAGTAGGCGCAGCTCAGGAAAGTCAGAGTAGTGTACCTAGGTGTGAGTCCAGGAGAGAGAGAGAGCTGCTGCTTCCACCTGCATTGAGAAAGGTGAGAGATTGTAATGGTGGAGCGCATGAGTCTGGCAGTTCAAGAGAGAGAGTTGGGGAGGGCTCTGGCAGTTCTGGCTGTACTGCAGGATCTCAACATAAGGTACAAAATGTACCTTATTCTGGGAACCAGGATCAGAGGAATACAAAAGACAACAGTCCCAGGAGTGCTGACAGTACTGCAGAGTCTCAGCATAAGGTACAAAATGTACCTTATGTCAAGCTGGGAAAGGTTCACGTGCCATCTAACCTGAGGGAAGCCCAATGCTCCCCTCAGTGGGATTTTTGGCAACAAGCAATGAGGGAAGAGATGGATTCCCTTGATACCCATGAGGTTCTAGAGTATGTGGACAGACCACATGGACAAAAAGTTATTCCTGTCCATTGGATATTCTCCACTAAAATTGATGCACATGGGAATGTTACTCGCTTTAAAGCGAGGTTAGTTGCCCAAGGGTGTAGACAGATCCCTGGGATAGATGTTGGGGAGGTATTTGCACCCACCAGCAGCTATGGGGCAAGGAGGGCTGTGCTGGCAGTGGCTGCCACACAGAATCTTGAGATCCACCAAGTGGATATCAAGACGGCTTTTCTCAATGGAGAGTTGGAGGAAGAGGTCTATGTGACCCAACCACCAGGATTTGAGAATGGCAACACGAGGGTTGTGTGCAAGCTCAGGAAGGCACTATACGGTCTAAAACAAGCCCCACGGGCTTGGCACAAGACCTTGACCGACAAGTTGAGCGTGATGGGGTATAGTGTGTGCAAGAGTGATGCGGGTGTATACATCAGGAGGGCCCCTGATGGCAACCTGTCCTTTATTCTTGTTTATGTTGATGATCTTCTCATAGTTACCAGATTGGTTGCAGAGATTGAGTGGGGGAAAGAGTTGTTGAAGAAGGACTTCACCATCCATGATTTGGGAGAGGTGAATGATTTCCTGGGGTGTCAGGTCCTACGCAATAGAGTTCAGAGCACTATTTCCATGAGTTGCACTCCCAATATTGATGCTCTTGTGGAAAAGTTTGGAGTTGCTGATGATGGGCGTGTGGTTGATACCCCCATGTCCAAGGACTTCGTGGCTAGCAGCAGACCCGAGTCCTCAGATGGTTTGTCACATGGGGCAGGTACCCCATTGCCACCTGGTCATCGGTACTGTGAGTTGATTGGATCGTTGCTATATATTGCCAATACGACCCGGCCTGACATTTCTCAGGCGGTTGGAGTGTTGTCAAGGTATAGAATGACACCCACTACCTCACACTGGAATGAGGCCATTCGAGTGCTGAAGTACTTGAGAGATACGAGAGAATTAGCTCTTACTCTGGGTGGAAAGGGGCCTGAGCTAGAAGACTATGTTGATGCCGACTATGCTGGGGACCTGGACCACAGGTATTCCACCACTGGCTATGTTCTATCAGTCTATGGTAGTGCCGTGGTTTGGGGAAGCAAGAAGCAGAGCTCAGTTGCTACCTCAACTGTGCAAGCCGAGTTTATGGCAGCCGGCCATATTGTGAAGGAAGCCAACTGGCTTAGGGGCTTCTTGGAAGAGATTGGAGCTGCACCTTGGAGAGTCAAAATTTTCTGTGACAACCAAGGATGCATTTCCAATTTACGGAACCCCCTTTATTCCAAATTCACAAAGCATGTTGCAGTAAGCTTCCACTATGCTAGGGAAGCTATGGCACTTGGGCAGGTAGATATCCTCTATGTAGAATCTGCTCGAAATGTGGCTGACATTATGACCAAGCCACTTGCTAAGCCCGTGTTTGTTGGTCATCGTGATTCACTAGGTTTGAGAAGATACACATAAAGCATGCAGGCAAGGGGAAGTGTTGAGTTGTGAACATACATTATAGAATGCCTTGTGCTTTAGGTGATCTTCAAATGTACATTATTAGGATACGGGTCCACTATCCACATAAGGTACCTCAAGACACGTTCGGATGAGGTCTATTTCGAACATAAGGTACAATCTGATTTAGATTACGTGTTAGCGTGAAAGGACTATTAAAGCTGCGATCACCGCATAGTCGAGCAACTGGTTTGGAAAGATACTGGGCACATAAGGATGCCAGTCTTGTTCATACAGTTGCATGTGTCTAAAAGAGCAGACAGTCGTCAAGGACTGTAGCTGGAGAGGCACGAACTTACGACCTGTCTGCTTGCTTACAGGATACGCCACTGCCCATAACCTTTTACAGCTTTGCACATACTCTAGGTGGTTTAATAGTCCGTCCCGCGCCACTCTCTCTAGGCTTTTGTGGTTACGTATGAGTGTTTCCAAGTTGAGGGTTTTCCATCGATTCCGCATGGGGGTTCACAACCTTCCTATTGATGCTGGTCGTCGTCGGGGCATCCCCCGTTCCCACCGGTTCTGTGATCAGTGTCAGGCTGGTTTGGTGGGTGATGAACACCACCTTGTCTTTTCCTGTTCGGCCCTTCAGCCGATCCGGGACCGTTACCCCCATCTTTTTCGTTCCCCCTTTCGGTCGTTACGTCAGTTCGTCTGGCAAGATGACCTTCAGTCTGTGGTTAACTTCATTTATGATTGTTTTCAGTTTCGGTCTTAGGTTTGTGTCTTGCCCTTTGCTGGCCCTTGCCCACTCTTGGGCTGTGTCCTGGGGCTTTCCTGCCCCTTCCTTTGTGTCCTGGGGCTTTCATGCCCTTCCTTTGTGCTCTTGGCTCCCCACTCGGTACTTTGGGTTTGTGTTTGGCCTTGATTCTTAGGGTTTGTGTTTGGTTTCTCTCGGTGTCTTGCTGCGTCGGTGTTCGGTTTTCCATCTCATCAGCCCTTTGGGCTGGGTTGATGTAATTCCTTCCTTCCTTCCTTCCTTTCAATTGTTTCCTTCCTTCCCGTGTGAGTCACTGACACTGCCACACACCTCTGTCCGAGACTCCCGGACTTTCCCTCGGTCAAGGGCATTCGCGTTTTGTGTCCCGGGCCGGGACTCCCGGCCCGGAACTTCCTGGACCATCAGCGGGAAGTCGGAGCGTTGCTTGCAACCTGCTCGTCAAAAATAGTTCTTGGAGAGACCTTCCAGCATTTGACGAGAATGACATGTAGGCTTTCTCGGTTTGCAAGGGATTTGCCGTTGGACACATAAGCATCTCTTCCGGGGCCGGGCCTGGGAACGGGACTAATGGTGTCTGGAGCAGGACAGCAGGCATACGAAGGTCGGTTCCCTTGAAAATGACACTGCGTGGACCCACCGAAAGGCCATTGATATGCAGTGCTCGTCGACGAGTGGGTTAGATTGGTCTGCATCTTGGGCCCCGCCAAAGTTCGTTTGGAAGTTTATAGACAACACTTTGCAAGCTGTACATAAGCTGTAGTGTAGGCTTGTTATCGAGGCGGTGTTAGTTTGCAATGGTCGCACTGGCAATGGGGCACCCACTTCAGTTAAAACAGTTGTGGAACTGGCTGCGAGAAAAACGCACATCAGAGCGTGTACTTTTTGCGTTGTGATGTTGGCCGTCAGTATCAGGCTTCTTCTCTCAACTTCCGAGAAATACGCTGTCCGTCGTGCTACGTTTCAGCAGGGTTTTTTTAAGTGACGTTGGACCCTGAGCAATTTCTAGAGGTGAAATCAGCTCAATCCAATGTTAAAAACTTATTCTGCCAGCCATACTAATAAACTCTTTTTAAGCCATTCCAACCGTACACCATGAGTATCTCATTTAGGCCGGTAAGTTCTTGAAGTGCTTAATTTCTGACTCGGCTGGGAGGAGGCGAAGATGACAGGCATACCCTGTATTTTTTTGGGAGAATGGGTTGCATGTGCCGAACATTGCCAAGAGCTGCTCGTCTTGCTTGTTGTCTCTGTCTGCTGAAGGCTGAACCTGAAAATATCTCCGGCACTGACCCGTGAGAGTAAACCTGTGTCCCTGAAAAGTACCTATGACCCTGTGAATTGTTGTTGTTGTTATGATGCGCGCGTCATAGGATCACCAAGCGTATGACTCTCTTTCAAGGCCTTAAAGCTGTGTGTGTGTGTGTGTGTGTGTGTTTGTGTGTGTGTGTTTGTGTGTGTGTGTGTGTGTGTGTGTGTGTGTGTGTGTGTGTGTGTGTGTGTGTGTGTGTGTGTGTCTGTGTCTGTGTCTGTGTCTGTGTCTGTGTCTGTGTCTGTGTCTGTGTCTCTGTGTCTGTTGCCCCGCCCAAGGGGGGGGGGGGTGGGTTAGCGGAGTGAAAATTTACACATCGCAGAGGAGCGTGTACGTGACCCGTAAATCAGCAAAGTTTGTAACTCAAGCTTGCTGTTACAGGCACTTTTGTTGTTGAGATGTGGAAGGACATTGTGCAAGTGACCCTACCCAGCTGTTGGAGTGCTGGAATTGTCAAGGCCAGTTTTTAACATAGTTGGGGACCTTGCTTATCAGGTGATGGTCAAATTGCATTAAACCAGAACCATTCTGAGCTGCCTTTGCATTCTTGCGTAGCTTTCATAGAGACTGGCAGAAGCTTTGGCACAATCTTTTTCTGCAAGAGGCACCTCGGCTGCAACCCCAAGCTGTTTTATTCAACTGAGGCATCACTATATCGCTTAGAGCCACCCGGTGTTTTTAG
The DNA here is from genome assembly GCA_002005505.1 of Botryococcus braunii. Taxonomy (NCBI): domain Eukaryota; kingdom Viridiplantae; phylum Chlorophyta; class Trebouxiophyceae; genus Botryococcus; species Botryococcus braunii. Next base: position 82,210 of record KV908532.1, read on the forward strand.
GGCTAAACACAGGAACTGCAGGGTGGACGGGGGTTGTGGAAGCAGTTAAACCACTCCTTAATTCTTGCATTCTTCTTTTTAGTGCTTGTATGATGCATGGTTTCGCAGCACCCACGATGGATGCTGCTAGCAGCAGAGGCCCGTCACCGCCGTGGCACGAGATGCTGGCGTCAGAGATGTTGTGCCCCATATGCTTGCGGTGGATGGCATCATCTCATGCATGTGTGCCATGTGGCCATATCTTTTGCAGCGATTGCCTGCTTCGTTGGCTGATGAACAGCCCCACCTGTCCCTGCTGCAGGTACTTTTAATCCCTGCATTTCTGCTGCTAAGCATATCATATTTCCTCCTTTTTTGGGTTAGGGGGCCCGGGTGGGGGGGGGGGGGGGGGGGCTTGGTAGAAAGGTGTGGGCTCCTGGCTCAGGGGTACCGGCCAACTTTCGGTCAGGAAGGTAGTACCCGTTTTAGACCCTCCATCTTTCTGTGTGTATCCCATGCCTGCTGTTGGGAGGTTGTAGTGGCTGGTACTTACAATGTATGCAGCACCGGCAAGTTCTAATGGACCTAAAGGGCAAGATTTGAGGAGACACAGCGCCATGGGCTGGTGCGCTCAGGATTCCGGAGGGCAGGTTTGTCCATGGCTTACCATATGGGTCTGGCGTCACTATTATGGCTTACTATTTGGGTTTGGCTATGTGGCTCACATGGCTAGTATGGGTCTGTCGTCATGCACATTGGCCTAACATGGGAGGCTGCTGAACAGGTCGCGTGCTATTGCACCAGTGCCTTGCCTCAAGTTGGATGTGCTTGCGGACTTGCTAGCCCCTCACTTCCTTTCATCCGAGGAGAGAAACGACCGTAACGAACGGACAGCACAATCGGGGCGATCATCCTCAGCCTTCCAAGCTCGTTGGCGGGACATCCTCATCCCTGGGACTGGTGAGCATGACACTGCGCTTACTCTCCTCTGTTCTGTAGATGGTATGCATGGGGTTTTTTTGTGTTTTTTTTCCCCTTTTTCCTTTTGGTATAGTTTGTTCTATTGAATTTTCAGACCTTCTTTTCCTTGGGCATTTCAAAATGAGTCGTGTCTGCAAGTGTCACAGTCATGGACTGTAAGGACCAGATTCAAATTGAGGGAAATATTTCTGGGACTTTCAAAGCTTAGATGGGAGCAGAGGAACTTCCGACCCCGACACATGCATGTGCAGAGAAATCGTTGCACTGGTAGTTACAGATGCACAGCAGAACAAGCATTCCAGTTTGTCGATTGATCCGTCTGTACGCCGTGTACAGGTGCTGTGCCAGGACATTTCCAGCGCCCAGGACATGAAGAGGACGGGACCGAGCCGCGCGGCACACGCAACAACCTCCTGGGTTTCATAGTCCCACCTGCGCTGGAGGGTTGGTCGTTTCGTCTTGCTCTACCAGCTCCCGAGCCGGTCTCCGCAGATGCAGAGCCGCTCCCTCAGGGTCCTGGGCCTGCTCTGCTGTGGGTACCTGAGCATGCTCCTCAACCGGAGGTCCATCGACCCCTCCTCGCGTTACCTGGCCCCGGCCTATTTGTCTCACGCCGCACCCACCTTCCTCCTCCCACCGCCCAGCGCTCGCAGCCTCACGAGGCGGCCGCAGCAACGGACACAAGCTACCAGCCCCAGGACAGCAGTGAAGAGCTGCCACAAGGCGAGCCTGCTGGGGAGCGGCATCCGGCAGGGATCCGGGCGTTTCCAGATGCAGCGTTGGGTGAAGCTGCCCCACCAGGCCCTGAGCATTCACAGCGGAGGGCAGCGGTGCCCCCGGGCCCGTTTGGCTCCAGCCGCTGGCCTCCGGAAGTGGAGACCGTCTGGCTGAGCCCCGATAGGCCTCCATCGTTGGACGTGCCTGCCCGGCTTCCCCCGCCTGGGGCGCTTCTTGACTCACGCCGTCGCCAAAGCGGGAGCTTGCCCAATATTGTGATGCCACCCCACTGGCAGGCCCTCCGCCCAGAGCCTGGCCCGTCATCCCGAGGTTCGGAGAACTCGCCCCATTCGACCCGGGGGGTCGCAAACCGGTCAAGTTCGCCCCCTGCGGGTGGTGTGACGGGGACCAGCAGCCCAGCAGCAGCTGGCTCCCCGACGGTGTGGCCTGGCGAGACCTCGGAGGAGGCAGTGGCGCTGATCAGCAGCGCGGAGGTCCTGGCTGAGGCGGCACAATCGCCGGCCGCGTTGGAGGCAGACGTGGCGGTTGCTGCGCGGGGCTTTGCGGAAGCGCTTGCAGCTGCCGTTGCTAGTTCTGGAGAGGCCTTGGTTTCATCTGTGGGCAGCGTGGCATCCGCTCCTTCATCTCAGGAGATGCTTGCTGACCTGTCGCGGAGCATTTCTTTAGCCACCAGCAGGGTTAACACCCCCCGCCCGCCGCCGCAAAGCAGGGATGAGGACGCCCCGGATCCGAGCACCTCTCACAGCACACCCCCGACCCTTCCAAGTGCAAGCGTCGGGGCTTGGGGTGCCCCGGCAGAACCTGAAGCCCCCTTGCATGCAGCGCCGCCGCCCCGTCCTTCCAGCGAGCGCGTCGCCAACAGCCAGGCGAGGGATTCGGAGCCCGGCATGCCTCACTTCTCTGCTGCCCCAGCAGCGGCTGCATTCCCAGTGTTCCCTGTGTTTGAAGGCCGCGGCAGGGCGCCCGATGGCTCAGCCTTTCGGAATGCAGACGTCGCTCCCGGCGCCTTCCAGCTGATCCCCTTCACGCGAGCCCAAGGTGTGGACGTGCGCTGGAGGCCATATGTTCCGCATGAGACCGAGCCCACCGTGGGGTTCGGACCACGAGACGATGCGGAGGAGCGGGCAAGGGCTCGAGACGTTCCCCGCGGCGGTGATTGGGACCAACTCTCTCCCAGGCGTGCACTGGACCTCGACCGCCGCCAGGCCACAGTCAGCAATGGCGTCGCTGCGCCATACCAAAGGCCAGAGTACTATGCACAGGACGCCGGCCCCATCCAGGTTGCTCGCGGCCACACCATCTGCCTGTGCCCGGCGTGCTTGGCGCGCGCCAGCTTGCGAGTGTCAAGTGAAGGTCCTGTCCGGCATAGCCCTCCCCAGCAGGCTCCGGCGGCGACACGGCGGCCCCGACCCAGACTTCGGCTTCGCAATGCCCTCCTCGCGCTCCTGCCGCTCTGGGCTGGCCTGGTTCTTCAGGTCGGCATCCCCGCGGCTGGGCATTTCCTGTTCCCGGGTGCCAGTGCCGCGGCAGATGTCGCGCACGCCCCCGCTGGGTGGGAAGTTGCCCTGTTGGGCCCTTGACGAGCCGTCAACCCTCTTCATACTGGAAACTGCAGCGAGGTCACATCCCAGTCCGAAATTTGCCACGATCGGGTCCATCCCGACCCGAAAGGGAGAAATCTGTGCCAACAAGCCACACAAATTTGACCTCGCTACACACCCGCGTGTAGGTGCCATTGGGCAGGAGGTGATTGCTCTCCGTAATCCAGGTATCGAACTCCATTGGCACGAAGGGGCTCCGCACCTGTTCCTAGAGTTGCTAGGGCCCCCTCGTGCGCTTGTAAAGAGGACTTATTTGGATTCAGAAAGTTTTATATCCGCAGCTAGCTGTCAAGAAACAACAAGGATTCTGAGCCGGGATTCCTTGAAAGAGAATACCCATTTCAATCAGCTCTCCTACATCTGCAGCCCGGCGGGTTGGGACTGGCTGGGATGGGGCGTTGGATACTTGGTTCTGCCCACTGCACTAGGTGCAGTGCCAGACCACAACAGGCAGTTGACACCTGCGACCCATTGGGTTGGAGTTGGGCGGGATGGCCTGCTGGCAGTAAAACTGGGGACGATTTTCAGAGTTGCCTGGGGTACGTTCATAATGAGATGAGCAAGGCTTCGTGCAAATCCCAAGACGAAGAGTTGCTCGTCACAGTATGACTGTCCCCCTTTCTTTCCCTGGGGGAAAGCATGGAAGGTTCCGGGAGATAAGGAGAGCGATTTAAGATGTTTATGTGCGTTTGAGGGTGGTATTACCAGAGGGTTTGGTAATACCACCCTCAAACGAGGGTGGTATTACCAAACCCTCTGTCCTGTCAGGGGTTCCCTTACCTTGTTTTTGCATTGGATAACAGATAAACAGTGTGAACCGTAACACAAAGCGTTGTCTGCATGGCACTTGCTGGAAAGTCGCGTGTCTTTGCTTTCATGCACTCCATGTAGAGCTTTCAGGTCTGTACAGATGTGTCTTTCTCTTGAAAGTACTTGAAACTAAGAAGTGCCAGTATTATGCAAACGAGCAAGGGGTGGCGACCTGCTAGAAGGGGCTTGTCTGCTAGCAACCCCGTGTAGTCTTAATGGAGAATTAATGGACCTGAGTCCTTGTCTTGATTAATATTTTGGCTGATATAGGTCTCCTCATCCTGTATCTGCGTATAAAGTGTCCGGACAGTCGTGGGCTTGAAGCCTGCAGGTAGCTGTCTGGTTTTTCGTGTGTGGGTGTCTCTTCAGCAGTCTTCATGGCTTTATATGTCTTCGTAGTGAACATTCCAGTTTGTCTTGGCTTTGGACTTTTCAGTACGAACAGTGCACTTCGTCTGTGGAATGCCATGGCATTGTTCCTCTCCGAGAGTCCGGGGCCTACGTCACCTCTGGGAGTTTCACGACGCCAGGTGGTGAACACTGCGCTGCTTTCGACTGCGTCTTGGACCCCCAGTGTTTATGTTTGGCAGGATGGTAGATGCAAGCTCAGCAATGTATATGCATGAAAGGGGTTAGTCTCTAGGGACGTAGTGCATATTCCCCGTAGATGACGTCAGGATGGACTTGGCTCATACCAGCAGATCTACGGAGATCCTGCTGTATCCTCCAGGGGCTTTTCCATCCCTGCTTGTTAAGCATTTTTACTTAATGAACACCGCCACGCTGTTGCTCCTTGTTAGGGATCCTTAGCTACTTGTTCAGCACCGCTGCACAGTATTTATACCTCCACAGTAAGATGAAACGTATTGCTTGTCCAAAGTGTCCGTTAACTTCAGATCTGATTTCTTGTGGGCATTGTGGGAAGAATAGGACTTCGAGGGTTTACCCAGGCCGGGTAGATACAGAGAGAGTGTTTGAGTTGTGTTGGAGCCGTTCTGGGGACTGGTCCACATCGTTAACATAGGCCATGCTTATTGTATCATTCAATTAAATATATCTCGATCCCTTTGTGGAAGTCGTTCCCAACACTTTGACCCATATGGCGAATCTGTCTTTCAGTTTACAGTCATCGGCCAAGGAGATTATCCTCCGGCGTGACGTTGAGGTTTGCTTTGACATTTACATTTCAGTTGTTTGTCAAATATCAGGTTTCTCCTGTAGCAGTGACCCTTGCTTTCTGAAGGAGCCGGAGGAGAAATCACACGCAGCTTGCATACTCCCTAGACAAATTAAATTTTACCACCCCGGTCGTCAACAGCACCTGCTGTTTAGAGGTGCAGACGATTGGCCCTTGAGCTTTATGTTGCCTGGGCTACCTTGTTTGACTAGCTATTTAGTTATGCGTCGTGGATGCCTTCTCTTTTGTTACAAGTACTAACTTAAGGGAGGGGCGTGTGATGGTACAGTTTGCAGTAACTATCAATGATGATGTACGTATGTCCGGGTACATAGATGGGTATAAAGTATATGGGTATGGTACATAGATGGGTATATGGGGATGTTTCATATATGGGTATGGTTGAACTTGAAACACCTTCAAGAACATTTTCTCAACGGTAATACATGGCACAAGCGTAGGAAATACTTGACATTCTGACATCATCGGAATTCAACACGACCAAGTGCAACTCGTGCAGGATGGTCGTGCTACCTACATGTCTTTGGCCGATTGAAGTGGGAGTTTCAGGGGCTTCATCAAGGAGATGGGGCTGGTATTCGATCAAAAGTTGGTACCTTCGCTTAGTATTGTGTAAACAGGGGTTTAATGCAATCCATGCATTATTGTGTGTGTGTGTGTGTGTGTGTGTGTGTGTGTGTGTGTGTGTGTGTGTGTGTGTGTGTGTGTGTGTGTGCGTGTGTGTGTGTGTGTGTGTGTGTGGGGGGGGGGGGGGGCTATGTCGTATCTCTGCTGACGACCTTCTCAGATTTCTGCTTGGAAGTGTTTGTGTGTTGTGGACGAGGTGCGCAAGGCTGCGAGTATCGTATATACAAGGTGGTTCATACAATTGCTGCCAGAGAGAGAGAGAGAGAGAGAGAGAGAGAGAGAGAGAGAGAGAGAGAGAGAGAGTGTGTGTGTGTGTGTGTGTGTGTGTGTGTGTGTGTGTGTGTGTGTGTGTGTGTGTGTGTGTGTGTGTGTGTGTGTGTGTGTGTGTGTGTTGAGTTCTGGACATTACTATTGGATGCCTTGTGCTTTAGGTGATCTTCATGTACAATATCAGGATATGGGTCCATTGTGAACATGAGGTACCTCAAGACACGGTAGGATGTGAATTGTTTCGAACATAAGGTACAATGTGATCGTGATCACACGTTCTTGATCGAACTCTCAAGACGGCTGTCGTCGCTTAGTTGGCCAACTGCATTGGAAAGTCTCACCGGGCACTAAAGGTGCAAGTGCTTGTCCATCAGTTCAACAAGTAAACAGCAGGCAGTCGACGCAGGACTGCAGCTGTAGATCAACATCCTTAACGACCTGTCTGTCATGTTTACAGGTGATGCTGAATGCCCACAACCTAACTGTCTCTCTCTCTCTCTCTCTCTCTCTCTCTCTTCTCTCTCTCTCTCTCTCTCTCTCTCTCTCTCTCTCTCTCTCTCTCTCTCTCTCTCTCTCTCTCTCTCTCTCTCTCTCTCTCTCTGTGTGTGTGTGTGTGTGTGTGTGTCTGTGTGTGTGTCTGTTTGTGTAAGTGTGTGTGTGTGTGTGTCTGTGTGTGTGTGTGTGTGTGTGTGTGTGTGTGTGTGTGTGTGTTTGTTTGTGTGTGTGTGTGTGTGTGTGTGTTGTATTTCTGTCAATGAACTTCTCGGATTTGTTCATGCATCTGTAATATAGAGAGGACAGGCTCATTAGCCAGGTGTCATTAGCCCCAATAACTTACCAATAGGCAAATAGTTTGTGCTAGATGACTGCACTTGTTGAACAAGCTCAATGAATGGGTTCGCGTGATTCTCCAAGATGTTCTCAACGGCGCACAAGGCTGGCTACCGTATTGACCCTCTTGTAGAAACCCCTGCTCCTCATGAACTCATAAAAGGGGACAACATTCCGTCTCACACAGGCTTGGTCCAAAAGCGGATAGCAATGTACTGCCGCGGTACATTCGAGTACCCGATTTGTACAAATGTAGTACAATCTGCGCCTGTCCTCGTACAAGCTCGTGTGTCTCAGCCGTCCAAACGCACCGCTTTTGAAGATTGAAAAGATTTGGATTGATGATTTCATTATTTATCTGGTGTGTTAGTTGGGCTGTTCAGAACATGGGGCGGTCTGCATCGGGCCCTGTGGTGATGGCTTTAGTACAGCTGTAGACGGGAAATTTCTTTTATCTAGACGGAGCGACTACAAACAATTCCATATAATGGAAACATATAGGTAAGCAAGTCATATTTTACATTGATGTGAGAATCAACTGTACTGTGGAGGGACCTACGGGTAGAGGACGTACGAACGCACCGTGCTTCGCAGGACCCGGGACTCGTTCAACACAGATGCATATGAGCTCACAACAAGGAGACGGGTAGGTGATATGGCACAGCCATCGCTTTGTAACTGCACTTAGGACCAAGGAATCGTGTCGAGTGGTCCCAAGCGGTGGGGCCTCACCGTGCTAGGTGGTACAGGAGCTCATCCGTAACCAAGAGCTCGCAGGACTCAGAACTCACTCAACGCATGTTTTATTGCAGTATGACAATTACTATCCAGAGTCAAAGACTGGCTGGGGCCTGTTCACTTGGAGAAGAAATCGCAACCGGGCTTCAGCTGTTACAGGTAGGCTTGAATACCAGCGCTGACGTCTCACATGGGAACCATAAATCCTTAAATTTCGACTTGGTTCTTTCAAATCCCTTCATCCCGATGTAATATTGCACCTCCATCGACCATCAAGAGCACCTGTAAGGTTCCCAGCCCTTTGCAATTGCTCGGTAACCGGTTATCCCTTTCATCACTCGCATTTCCAGTACCTCAATCTCTTAATCAATGACAACTTTCCGTTCTTCTAGCACCCTGTCCACCACGGTGGTAGGAGGATCGGCAAGCAAAGGCTCTAACACTTGTCCACTGGACTGAGTTTGCCTGGGAGGGGGCAGAGGAGATCATACATCATCAACTGCAGGAGTTAGATTACTTGCGAGACCAGCTGAAGAAGCAGGCAAGAAGGCATCCCTCCCTCACTTCGAGAGCTAGAACAGTATCAACAAGACCTAGTCACACTAGGACGCGTCCCTCCCTCTCTTTGAGAGCTGGAACAGTATCAACAAGACCTAGTCACACAGGAAAGTTGGCGTCTAACGGACAGACGATTGGACAGCCAGAGACTTGATAGTGCACACTCGTTGAGGGAGGGCTCAGATAGTGAGGAGGCGGTTCAGAATGCAGCTCTCTAGTCAGTGGGCTGCTGGGTGGGGTGGGTACCTGCGTGGGTACCTCAACAAAAGTGGATTGGGTGCTGTGTGTCATGCATGCTGTCAGGCTATGGTAGTGCTGGAGCGACCACTATATTCGCGAGGCATTGCGCAAAAGTTGAAGGGCGTATTCATGCAGCGCGCGTACTTGCAGTGGAAGCCGGTTGGGGCAGCAGTTGCAAATGCCTGTGTGTGTCTGTTTGGAAGGGGTGGGGGTGGGCGGGGCTGTGGAGGGGCCGGCGGATCCTGATGAGAAGGTCTACTCAGTTTCAGTAAAATATATTTGCAAGCTTTCCGCATTACTGTTTGCACTTTGGCAGTATTCTGAATAGGTATGCGGGGGGACAGGAGGGGCGGCTGCAAGACATGCACGGACAGCTGCGGGAGCGGGAGAATGACACGATGGACCAGCAAGAGCGGTGGAACATGCTTGACTTCAAGTATCACCTGCTCATTGACATGGTATGCACATCTGTTTCTCCCGCTGTCACTTTCCCCTTGAAGCAGCGCGCGCGCGCGCGCGCGCGCGGGTGTGTGTGTGTGTGTGTGTGTGTGTGTGTGTGTGTGTGTGTGTGTGGTGTGTGAGAGAGAGAGAGAGAGAGAGAGAGAGAGAGAGAGAGAGAGAGAGAGAGAGAGAGAGAGAGAGAGAGAGAGAGAGAGAGAGAGAGAGAGAGAGAGAGAGAGAGAGAGAGAGAGCGTGCGCGCACGCTAGAGAAGGAAGCGAGCGAAGGGAGGGAGGGAGTTGCGCGGGGAGATCCCTGGACTTGGAAAGCTCCTGCTGTCAGGAGGAGCAGATTCAAACGGACTGAAGACAACCTATTCGGGCCAATGCAGTGGGCCATGCGGGTGCTGGACAACGAGGCAGTAGCCACGGAACGGAGGGAGTGATGAAACACAGCCAGGACTCATGCGCCTTACTTGGCCCAGCAAGCAGTGACGGAAGGAGAGGGTGGGGACAGCATGTTTCGGTCTTTGGACCCTGCCGTAGTCCAAGGGCCTTTGATGAATAATCTTGGTTCTCGATAACAGGACTCCAAGGGCATTTGATGAAGGATTTGGTATTTGATACAGTAGTGCAAGGGTATTTGGCTAAGTTTTTGGTAAGTAGTCCAAGGGCGCCTCGATGAAGAATTTGGTTGTCCATGAAGCAGTCCCAGGGCCTTCGACAAAGAAATCGGTAACTGGTGAAATAATCCAACGGTATTAGATAAGGACATTGGTATTTGATGAACGAGAATATTCATTATTGCTGCTGCCGTGCCGATGACCACGGGCGCACATATCACGTGATATTGCACCCTGCGTGGCCCATGGGCTGCAAACGCCCCCTCAGTGGCACTTGTATCTTCAGTCTCAGAATGCAAATGCTCGAAAGCAAATGCAAATCCGGGAGGATTCTACTCGCAAAGACAACATTAATGAACGCAAAACGAAGTTAATTAATATTAGGAAAAGGAAGATGGGGGCGAGCTCTCGAGAACCCTTGAAATTGTGTTCCTGGGTACCCAAACTTGTGTATGCACGTGAGATAGCCGTGGCATCAGCGTTATTCGCATGTGCGTTTGTTTGTTTCTCTTTCCATCGGCTAGTTCATTTCGGGGACTCTCGGAAATGGGCCTGTGTTCCTCAGGCCGTGGCATTGCAAAATTCGTCCCAATTTGCAAACACTTCCCAAGATGCGGCGTCTTATTCAACGGCAGCAATTTACGCATCCCCCCCTTCTTCAGGCAGCCTAGAATTGTTACCAGCTAATGTGGGTTACTCTGTTGGCGTAATTACTTGCTTATAAGCGGGGTACTCTAAAGGTTTTTACAGATTTGCAATTTTCCCCCCCCCCACCCCCCCCTCTGGGGTCCCCTTTCCAGTCGGCAATGCTGAATGATTTCCAGCTAACGTGTCCCCAAGAAGAAGAAGAAGGAGAAGGAGAAGGAGAAGAAGGATAAGGAGAAGGAGAAGGAGAAGGAGAAGGAGAAGGAGAAGGAGAAGGAGAAGAAGGAGAAGGAGAAGGAGAAGGAGAAGGAGAAGGAGAAGGAGAAGGAGAAGGAGAAGGAGAAGGAGAAGAAGAAGAAGAAGAAGAAGAAGAAGAAGAAGAAGAAGAAGAAGAAGAAGAAGAAGAAGAAGCAGGAGGAGAAGTGGAAGGAGAAGGAGAAGGAGAAGGAGAAGGAGAAGGGGAAGGGGAAGGGGAAGGGGAAGGGGAGGAGGAGGAGGAGGAGGAGGAGGAGGAGGAGGAGGAGGAGGAGGAGGAAGTGGAAGAGGAAGAGGCAGAGGGAGAAGGAGAAGGAGAAGGAGAAGGAGAAGGAGAAGAAGAAGAAGAAGGAGAAGAAGAAGAAGAAGAAGAAGAAGAAGAAGAAGAAGAAGAAGAAGAAGAAGAAGAAGAAGAAGAAGAAGAAGAAGAAGAAGAAGAAGAAGAAGAAGAAGAAGAAGAAGAAGAAGAAGAACAAGAAGAAGAAGAAGAAGAAGAAGAAGAAGAAGAAGAAGAAGAAGAAGAAGAATTACATCAACCCAGCCCAAAGGGCTTACCCAACCACATGTCCATGTTGTACAAGGGGAACACCGTCGAGCTCCAGGCTGCTTGTCGTGCAACAGACACTGGAGTCGTGAGCACAGACTGCCCTGTCCTGAATATGAACTTGCCGGGTCTTTTTCAAACCATTCACAATCTCTTGTTCGCTTGCTACAAGCCAACATTATGTTTGCCCATCCTTAAGGGGCCAATTCAGTGGGGGATCCCCCACAACAGCTGCACTAAGACGTGGAAGTACCTGCAGCTACCTCTACTGGTAATTGTGCCAGCAGACATCCAACACGACAATTCTCTCTCTGACAGCATTCCAACGTTGATGGAAACTTTACCATTTCCATCAGGAGTTCCGACACCTCCTACAACAGCAGGCATCCAACACGACAATTCTCTGCTTGAAAACGTTCCAATACTGATGGAAATATTTCCATCAGGAGTTCCGACAGTAATGTCAGCATTTCCATCAGGAGTTCCGACACCTGCTGCAGCAAGCTGTGCAAGATTGCTTCCCAGCATGACCAGTTGGCGTTGACAACACTGGTGGAATCTGTCTCTCGGATCAGAGACAGATTAATTAAAAAAGAGTAATATTACTCTGATTACTCATGAGTACACAACTGTCATTGACAACAGTAGTGTAATCTGTGCTGATAATAGACAGATTACTTTGATTAGTCCTAAGTACGCTGTCTCTGAGTACTCTGTCTCTGAAAATGCTCCACGACACCTCATTACATGCGCTCCCTTCTTTCCACACCGCATCCTTCCCTGCCATTCCTAGCTTCGCCCCGATTCACTACCAGAGCCACCCCAACAAGTTCAATGCCGGTGCATCTGGACGTTGTTTGGTCCCCCCGGTCCCCCCGAACGGTACCCCAGTTGTGTTGCTGCAACAAACCCCCAAATGTTTTATTAAATCCAGTTTAAATTTT
>KV908532.1:99229-116729 GCA_002005505.1 Botryococcus braunii
GTACGGGGAGAGGGGCGCACTCGAGCCAGAATAGAGCGAGCCCTGTCCAGGACAGAAGAGGAGAGAGTGGGGCGACCCAGCTGTGCCAGGGCCCCATCCAACTCTCCCTTCTCGCCCTCAGGATCCTCCGCTTTGTTTGGGTTGAGCAGCATCGGCACGTGGTGGGAGCCCTTCTCCTTCAGCAACCGCAGCAGCTCGGGCGCATCCGCCTGCATCCGCCCCCCCCCCCCCCCCCAAAAAAAACCCTCAAAAACGAAAAAGAAAACAAAAAGCGGGGAGTTGGGGGGGGGGGGGGAAGAGGAAAAGAAGATGGACAAGAGTCACACTCTTGGTGCCGGTGGAAGCGCTCAGGGCTGATGGACCAGTTTATACCAATCTGCTCCTTTTGATGCATCCGTATTATAACCAATATATTTTGATGGGTTGCCTGACATCCCTAAGGAAACAGACATCCAGTCAGCTCGGGAACAATATCAGGAGGAGGATGAGGAGGAGGAGGAGGAGGAGGAGGAGGAGGAGGAGGAGGAGGAGGAGGAGGAGGAGGACGAGGAGGAGGAAAGAGAGGGAGAGGAGAAGGAGAAGGCAAAGGGAGGTGGAAGCATGGGAGAGCAAAAGGATTTGCAGGAGCAGCGCAGGGAGGAGCGGTAGAAGGATGGGGTGAGATAAGAGAAAAAGGAGGAGGAGGAGGGGGAGGAGGAGGAGGAGGAGGAGGAGGAGGAGGAGGAGGAGGAGGACGAGGTGATGGTGGTGATGTTTAAGGAGTATTTCTTCCATCCAATTCCGTCCGTACAACTGTGGCAGAGACGCACCTGCAAGGCCGACTCGGCGGCAATTTGGTTGCGGGATCGATCCCCGGACTTGCCGCACTCCTCCTTTGGCTTTTCCTCTGTCTTTCCCGCATCCTTCTCCCCGTCATTGGGCCCCGACCCGCTCTTGTCTCCCGCGCCCGAGACTTTGTTCCCAACGACCTGCGCGAGTCGGTTGAGGGCCCGTCCCAAAGGGCCACTGTCTCCTGTGCACATGCGCCCACATGCTCCTCATGGGCTGTACACATTCAATATAAAGAGCGAAGCCTTGTATACATTTACTATAAAGAGTGAAGCCTATCCTAACCGCACACCATGAATCGGGCACATACATTCCTCTTCTTCCCCTTGTGCCCATGTACAGTTAACCCCCTGATCAGATTGCTGATGGCCAAATCTCAACACCCACGTCAGTCCTGATTACCTGGACACACGTAACTCGCTCCCAAGGGGCCCCTGTCTCCTGTGCACATGCGCCCACATGCGCCTCAGTGGCTGTACACATGTACATTCCTCTTCTTCCCCTTGTGCCCACGTAGAGTTGAACCCCCTGATCAGATTGCTGATGGCCAAATCTCAATACCCATATCAGTCTCCATCACCTGGATACCAGTAACTCGCCCCAAAGGGCCACCATCCACAAGTCATGGCACACGCCCTCTTCCAAACCAGCAATCCAGCCAGGGCACATGGAACATTCCTTGGTGCAGCTATACAACAACTTTGTCTTTTAAGCAAATAAAAACCCGCATGGAGAAAGGGCTTTCAAGGTAGTGATGATGAATCTTTCCTTCGTGCATCCTTTGTTTTGCTTGATTGAAAATTGGGAGGCATAAAGGCTCCTGTTCATGGCTTGGATCACATGGATCACATGGCCCCAGGGAGGCCACGACCTGTATCGGTGGCGGGCTTGCCAGCGGGCTTCCCCACGAAGGGGCCCTGGTCCTTCGGAGTCCCCCGTGGGGTCCCGCCGGTCCCGAAGAGGGGCACCCTCCTTGGGCCTGTTGCAGGCATGGGGGCCCCAAACCCCCCCTTTCCGCGGAGCGGCCCCTCGGGTCCTGTACTGCTGGATCCATGTGACCGTCCCGCAGGCTCGGTGACCTGGCTGCTGATGTTGCCTGGAGGCGAGAATCCTGCGGTTTCGCAGTCTCGTTATGTTTTTGCGATTGGCGAACAAGAAAAGGGAGCACAAGCCATAAGTGACAAAGGGAAGTCTCCCAGGGCTCACCTTTAATTGCATAATAACAGACAGAACAATTGGTCGTGCAACAAGCTTGAAATATGTGATATGCATTTGAGTGTTCTCAATCTGTTGCTTCCCCACGGGAGTGCGGAGCAATGCACACGCTCGCACTTTCCATTAAGCATATCAACAAGGGACGCCATCAAAACATATCCCCCCCCCCCCCCGCGCCGCCTTCACTGATGTGCTCAGGGGTGCGCGGATGCGCGAGCACGTGCGCGCGCGCACACACACGACACACACAAAGGGGGGGGGAGAGAGAGAGAGAGAGAGAGAGAGAGAGAGAGAGAGAGAGAGAGAGAGAGAGAGAGAGAGGAGAGAGAGAGAGAGAGAGAGGGAGGGAGGGAGGAGGGAGGGAGGGAGGGAGGGAGGGAGGGAGGGAGGGAGGGAGGGAGGGAGGGAGGGAGGGAGGGAGGGAGGGAGGGAGGGAGGGAGGGAGGGAGGGAGGGAGGGAGGGAGGGAGGGAGGGAGGGAGGGAGGGAGGGAGGGAGGGGGGAGGGAGGGAGGGAGGGAGGGAGGGAGGGAGGGGGAGGGGGGAGGGAGGGAGGGAGGGAGGGAGGGAGGGAGGGAGGGAGGGAGGGAGGGAGGGAGGGAGGGGAGGGAGGGAGGGAGGGAGGGAGGGAGGGAGGGAGGGAGGAGGGAGGGAGGGAGGGAGGGGGAGGGAGGAGGGAGGAGGGAGGGAGGAGGGAGAGGAGGGAGAGAGGAGAGAGAGAGAGGAGAGAGAGAGAGAGAGAGAGGAGAGAGGAGAGAGAGAGAGAGAGAGAGAGAGAGAGAGAGAGAGAGAGAGAGGGAGGGAGGGGAGGGAGGGAGGGAGGGGGAGACGGAGAGAGAGCGAGAGAGAAAGAGAGAGAGAGAAAGAGAGAGAGAGAGAGAGAGAGAGAGAGAGAGAGAGAGAGAGAGAGAGAGAGAGAGAGAGAGAGAGAGAGAGAGGGGGGGGGGATCTACCGGGTCTTGGAAGGAAATTGGATCGTCCCCTCCCTGTAGTGCGTTTGACGCCCCCTCTTCCAAAGGTTTGCACGGCTTCTTGGTTCCCCACAGGGGCCTGCGGGGCCCAATCCACGGGGTTGTGCTCCTGCCCACTCCGGCCATGCCCCGGTCCCGCAAGGGAGTTCCGGTTCCTTGGAGACTTCCACCTCTCCCCCCTCCTGACCTTCGCAGTCTCTGGGAGCCCGGAGCCCTCTGCATGGGGCTGCGCCGGGGCCTGCGCGGGTCCCGCAGGTACTGCAGCCTCGGGGCAGGCTCCCGGTTTAGTCGCTCCAGAATTGTGCTCCACCCCGCTCCTGTCAGGACTGGATGGCAGAGGGATGAAGTCCTCCGACAGCTCTGGTGGGTGAGCTTGCGGGTTCGAGTCCTGCGCACGGACCTCTCCTCCGCCTCGAACTTTTCCCACTCTTTTCCGGTTTTTCCCCCGTCCATCTTCTGGATGCCAGCCATTCACGCCCGCGGGCCGATCCCCCACGTCATCCGCTTTGCCACCCCCACCAGCTTGGCCAGTCACCGCCCGCCGATCATCCAAGGAATGACCGGCCGTCTCTCGCATGGTTTCCGTGCCGTCCACACCCGAGGGCCCGGGCTCCCAGTCCATCCCGGTTGCTGTGTCCCCTGCTGCGGACTCCAGCCCTTGCGAAAGTGCGGCCCCGGGTCCGTTCCGAGTCGCTGTCTCACGTCGGGCACCCTGGGGGCCATCTCTCAGGGGCTGGGGGCTGCCATGAGAGTCGCAGCGGGGTGAGGGACCGCCGTTGAGAGTGGCGGGACCAGGGGCGCGGGAGCTCGGGGTCTCCTGGGGCGCCGGAGGGACCGGCGGCGGCAGGTTGCGAGACGAGGCAGGATTCGGAGTATGATGGAGGGAAGAAGCCGGATCCCGGGACGAGACGTGCAGCGAAGCCCCTGTGGGGGACTCTGGATGCGATTCCGTGGCGGGCGCTCCCCCCGTGCTGGTGCCTGACGGCCCTGTGAGGTTGGAGGCAGGTGGGGCTGTGCGGAACCTCTTCGGGAGGGAAGCCTCTGAAGCTCCGAGCCTGCCCACCAAGCTGGGTCCTTAGAATGGTAGGCAGGGAACCCTGCGGGGGTGGGGAGGGCCGGAGGAGGGATGGAATGAGGTGGGAAGGGAAGAAGCCCACACATGCATGCATGCCTACACGCACAGAACACACACACACACACACACACACACACACACACACACACACACACACACACACACACACACACACACACAAATACAGAAACATAACCCATGGTCCCTCTCCCGTCCAAGCCTTGGTCCGTCATCGACCTGCCCCTCCCCAAACCCCCGGCGCATGCACGCGGAGACGATGTGCAGGGACATAGCTTTGCCTATTTACATCTATACATGGAGAATCCTCCCCCTCTGATATACTTCCACAGGAATCCCATTGCCTATGCCAACTGTCAAGTGATATGCATCCACAAGAATCGCAGTGCCTATGCCAATTACCCATTTACATCTATACATGGAGAATCCTCCCCCTCTGATATACTTCCACAGGAATCCCATTGCCTATGCCAACTGTCAAGTGATATGCATCCACAAGAATCGCAGTGCCTATGCCAATTACCCAGTGATATACTTCCACAACGATAAGTACTGTCTGTTCCAATTACCCACTGATACACTTCTACAACAAGCGCACTGCCTCTGCCAATTACCTGGCCTCCAGCTCTTCAACAGCTCTCCTTGCAGAGGCTTCCTGCGTGCTCAGGTCGCTCTGGAGCTTCAGCAGGTGCTTCTGCCTCTCCGCAAGTGCAGCCTCTCTCCGAGCGACTTCATTTCGTTCTGCTGCAACCAGCTGCTTTTGTCGCTGTACATCTGCTTCTGCCTTTGCAAGATAGGACAACCTGCATTGCAAACCCATAAAACGCCATGCACTACGCAGAAAAGCAGCTCAGCTCCCAGTATGAAGCTGTATCAAGCACAATCTTTCGCAGACAAGCGCATTGCCCGCTCAAACAGGACAGACTGCCGTGCAGATGAAGACCAAAAGCGTGATGTGACAATTTAAAATGGTTCGAGGGGAAAATCAGCTCCATTTTTCTGATAATCGTGGTTCTTGAATGCCCCAACTCCCAGCGGTGTGGCTTAAGACACCATAAGCGATAAAGCCAGAACAAATTATAGGCGCTTTTTCTCTCTTTGCTACGTTGCCTTACACTTTTTAAAGAAATCAACCATACCTGGTATTAATGTTCTGTTGCAGTTTGTCCCATAGGTAATGCGACGAAGTCGCATCTGCGAAACCGGTTGGCCTGGCGTCGCTGCCGCCAAGATCAGGTTCGGAATGTTTTCGTTTCCCAAGGAAAGATGTATTATCAGTAATACCAGCGCTCATCACAATCAGAATAAACCCATCTCGCGTTGTCCAGCTGCCAGATCGAGATGGTCGTAATTGACTCCAACGTATCAGTTACAAAATAGACCGTCTTTGACCATGAGTTTCTGGAAGTTTGAAAACAGTTTTCTTAAGGAAAATGGTTTCAGTCTGCAGATATGCAGGAGATCAGATTCCGGGCTTCCTGATGTAAAACTTCAGCATGTACAGCTGCTTGAACTAGGGATCACAGCTGTACAACTCAACCCTAAGACACCTAAACCCTACGACACAGGTACGGTGGAGGCCACATGTCCCAATCACAATGTAAACTATGAAAACAGGGTACTCACAACTTTTTGTAGTGTAATCGTTAACAGATTGTCAAACAGCAACCTGTGGGTTATACAAGTTAGGTAACTACGATCGTATAATCCTCCATACCCAGAATATTATATGGCACTACACATACTCATGATCATATCTTGCATTCCACAGGTGGTTGGGGTAGCCAGAAAAGCAGCAGGAGGCGATTGCATGCAAATTTGTCTGTCTATATCATATATGCTGTTCCTCAAGGGCTTGGTCATGCTGGTTGGAGGAAAAGAAGCTTCGTGTATGTTAAGGGGGGGGGGGGAGTATTTGTGATGCTTACGTAATACTTTCTCCGCGTGCGCAGGGTCATGCACACTTAACACTTTTTCTAGTAGGAGAAAACAATAAGAAAGCTGAGCTGTTTTCTTAAGAAAGCTGCACTAGTGCAGTTTTTCCAAGAAAGGATAGGAGAAAGCTGTTCCTTAAGCATCATTACCCGTGTGTCAATGCTGGAAACCCACAAACGCAAAAACGCAGCTCTGTACATGTACGCCTAGCTAGGTTGCTTCACAATATAGGTTGCTTCACAATCCCCCCCCCCTCCCTTTTGGTTGCTTCACAATCCCCCCCCCTTTTGGTTGCTTCACAATCCCCCCCCCCCCCTATAGGTTGCTTTACAATCCCCCCCCTTCTTTGGGGGATGGGGGAGGGGGGGGCGGGGGGGTGTTGACCGGCCGTGTCAACTGACATGTATTAGGGGCACATGGATTATCATAATCCACGTGCAGGATAGTATATCATTAGGCAAGCGCTACCCCTTCTTGTGATGAGGGCGACAGTTTGAAGTCAAGGGCCAAGCGCAGCAATTTTGACTTCCCCTTATGCAAGGTCTGGGTATCTGCTGACACTCTGCCGGTGCCATCCACTCTGTGGGTCGCATGATTATATAAATCAAAATCAAACCCCTTGCGGTGCTATATTTAGCACCGCAAGGGGTTTCTCCCAGATGCTGAGATGGTTCCGGGTGTGCACAGCCTATTGCACGGCGGAGGGAGGCGGAGAAAAGAATGAATTACATCAATCCAGCCCAGAGGGCATGATGAGATGCAGACGGACAAACCAACGGTATGTGAGAACCTAGTTGCAATAATACTATGCGATAACACGGATAACAATAGTGAGGAGGTTACTCGAAGATACACGCAGCAGTGGCCTCAGCACGCGTTGTATCCCCACGCACTGTCCCTTGACCATAAACCCAGAGAGGCAAAATCCGTTCTTGTGAAGAGTAGACTCTTCACCCTCCCTTCCCACTTACGTAAGTGGGGAAAGAGGGTTGCAGAAACGACTTCTCCGAGAGGCACAGAAGTAGGAGGAGGGACTGAAGACGTGCGCGCGCGTGCGCGCGCGCGCGCGCGTGTGTGTGTGTGTGTGTGTGTGTGTGTGTGTGTGTGTGTGTGTGTGTGTGTGTGTGTGTGTGTGTGTGTGTGTGTGTGCTGTACAACATAACGATTGCCCCAGATCGTACTTCTGAAGAAGAAAACAGTACAACATTCTAAGGGAAGCCGGATAGTACATCACGCATTGTCACTGTTGGCGGTGGGCCAGCTCCTTGGGGCAATTGCAAAAGACATACGTTTTGCGAAGAACACAAGTTTCGCCAACACAGAAGTGATGGATTTCTGCCAAGTCCGCCGTCCATGATGGAGGTAGACCTACGCTCTGAGGCTCGGGAGCTCAGACTTGGGTTTGCTGCAAGGAGCCTGTTGACAAGCTTCTGGAGGCTCATGGCTGCAGTCTGTAAGCCCGACACTGGAAGTTCCAGCAGCATCTCTCTGGGGCCAAACGGGCCATCCGTACATGTAGGATTACCCTCCTCATCATTTGAATCGTATTAGTAATAGCGGGAGCGGTAAGCTGAGGAAATCTTAAAGAGGGGACTTCCTTCAATCTTGAGAAGGAGTTTGCTTGGTCCATACCGGCAGGCAAAGATCCAGAGCTTGCAGCAGGACTGCAGAGCATCCCTAGTGGGTTCTTCAGGTTCGACGCCCTCCGCCTATGCGCAAGAATTGAGGACGCGCCTGATGCACAGAAAATTGACTACCTGATCCAAAACACCTGCACGAGCACAAGCCAAATGTGTAGTAGACTTAGGAGAACACGTCCATGGCTTGGACAGGACTATACTGCAGTGGTGCAGCCAGGCACACTGCGATCCGCGAGATGTGGGCTTCAATCTCTTAACTCCATGCATGATCCAATTTACAAATAAGCAGTGAAAGTACTTCCATTGCTCCGAAACTGCAAAATTTAGTCTATACCTAGGGCGATACAGGTCATGCAGTTGCCTCCATGAAAGCCAGGACGAAACACATCATATATTTCCCCATGGGGAGACCGGCATCCCTTTCGTGTCAAATTTTTAGGCTATCTCTGTCAAGAGAAAGACCTCGCCCGTCCTCTGTTTCATGTCGAAAATTTGAATGTTCATGAAGTTTTGATCCCCGAGAATGGGCTTAAAGCCGTGCAATTGTCGCCTTAAAAGAATAACCTGTCATCATGTTCTGACAGTGGTATCTGGAGGGTCTCCAAGAACTTTGCTGTCGCGGACCACCGACACAGCTTGCGATCAATTCTCTAAATGACTGGAGACCTCAGAGCTAAGATTCCCTTGATCGAAGGAAAGGTTCGGCCCGACTTGGATACTAACGCGCAGTCCGCGAAAGTACTTCGCCGTACTCCTCGAGTTGCATCTCATCATGCTCCCTCAGCGTGAGAGACAGGTTCCTTAGTTTTTTCTTTGGTGCCCTCGCGAAGTCCTTTTTTCTTTGGCCCCGACCGGTGCTCACGCTCTGGCCTATCTCTTGGTGGGGCTTCCTTTCTTGGGAGACAGGTTGAGGTGTAACAGGGGTTCAACGATCGGGCGAACCTCGTGACGCGTAACGGCGTTACACGTGCTGTAGCGCACCGGTGGTGCTGCTGTGCGGGCGGAGATTGGACAAGATAGAGAGGTGTTAGGATAGTCTAGGCACCTAAAGGCTTGGGTTTAGAGTTATAGAGACCTTGGGCGAGAGGTGGAGCCCCATTATGTAAGGTTCGTGGCAGTCGGGGTTTGGGACCTTTGCCGATCGGTCCACGACATGAGGAGTTTGTGGTACATCAGGGCTCTGCAGATGTTCAGCTGAACATCTAACTGGGGCCCAAGTAAGGTCCCAAAGGTTTAAATGGAGGGACTTCAAAACCTGTTCAGCGTTTGAAAGCCTTAAGGTTACAATTGCTGCCCCCACTGATTCGGCATTTGCAGCGAACAATGGCACCAGAGTCGTTTCGCTGCCGCGTTCAATACCAGCTCTTGATCCCCATCTTCCCGTTTCCTGGTCTTGCGAGAATGTTTAGGTTAATACAAAAGAGGAAATCACACCCCGCACCACAGAAGCCACCACAGAAACAGCATCACCTGAAACCTAAACTCGAACGTCAATCCCCCCCCCCCCCCCAAAATAGGGTAACATCGCGGCCAACTGCCGCCCAACGGCCCGGGCAATCGCAAAGCTTACCCGCCGATGCGTAGAAAACCAGACAAGGTCGTCATGCGCAACTAGCGCCTGATTAATCATCCCTTAAAGCCGCTTCAAGAAGTCCGCCGCCGCCGAATCCAACCCCCCAAATGTTTCGAATGCAAAGGGGCGGAAAACAACACGAGGGGCCCCGGGGCTGCCTAAGTAGAACCTCCCGGTACAAGGCCAGCTTGCCAGCTGCAGCCCGCGCCGCAGCCCCACCAGGCACAAAGTCCCCACCACCAGCCAAATAAGAGGCGGCGAGTGGAGAGGTTCCCACCACATCGACATGGAGATCCCGCCCCCCATCCCAATCAGGAAAAGACCAAGTCCGGCCTACGCAACGAATGTTTCAGCACGTTTTCCGAACGGCCGATGGTACAGTTTACGTAATGTTTCGGGTGATGTGTAGACTGTAGGAATCGTATCTTTGTCTCTGCCCGTCGACACCACGTTGGAAGCCAGACTCAACAGTTACTTCAGACCCGAGACGGTCGAGCTGTGGGGAAGGGGAGTGCAGCGGGTTTACCGACCCATTCGCCTGCCGAAACTGCTTATGATGCAGTTTAAGAAGAGCAGCAGTTTCCCCTCCAATGCGCAGTGTGTGGAGTATCCGGACGCCCTCGACTTTTTCAGACCCATCAAATATCGGCTGCTTTCGGTGATCCTACACCATGGCAAGGGGAATGGCGGACATTACCAGGCGGTGGTACGTGGACACGGACAGGCAGCGGACATGTGGCCACGATACCATGGTATCTTGCCGATGACGAGACCGTCATGGACTTGGGCAAGGATGGCTAGAAGCATTCGTCGGCCTATGTTTTGCTTTACGAGAGGGTGTTCTAACATGCCTGGGATTTGCTTGCTTACCTGTCTAGCTTGCGTACGCATGTCGAAACCCGCTTGTGGCCTTCCAAGCTTTTTCATGCGAGAACGGGGGAAGGGGGGCTTATCAGCACTGCTGATTCAGCATTGCTGATGCGTTGGCCTTGTGGATGTTGCCTACTCCAGGGGCTTTTGACCCCGGCCGTCATTGCGCCAGAAGATGCGCAGGAATATTTGTCATGCAGGGGATCAATTTCATTCTTGCTGCAGCTGTGGGTCTCCATGGTCGGCGGGCTGGTCCCCTGGTGTAACTTGTAGCTTGTAACATTTCAGGTCGGGTTGTTGAAACGCTGGGCTTATCCTTTAATTAAATCCCACCCTGGTAATTATGTCTGTCCAGCCCAGAGGGCATGATAAGATGCAAACGTATAAACCAACTCTAAGCAGCCCTCTACAGCATGCATGAGGAATGCGCATTCCTCAACCCTCTTCAAGTGTCGTCCACAAAACAGAAAATCAAATCCCCTTCCCATCTCAAGATCACAAGCAACTTGCCCACACAGCAATGGCTTTGCTCAAGCCCTTCATGGCACACGTAACGGGACTTGGGCTTCCCTCCTAACACAGACAATTTCAACAAGGTGGAACGTATATGGCACATATACACAAATGCCGAAGGTTTTTCTCACCGATCAGTCTACACGTGTGGACCAAACAGTTTCCTTCTCTTATGCCCGCGGTTCCCGCGTAATCCACGCATTCCATTCAGACTGTGAATCTGCATTTATCCCCAATCCCTGATTGTGCATGTGCCCCCATCCCTGAGCATGCAAGTGCCCCGATCCGTGAGTATTCTAATGCACATTCCAGCAGCTCAGACTCATCAGCACGAGGTCGCGTCGTCCTTCCAGTTGAGAATAGATACTGTACAACATAACAACTGCCCCAGATCGTACTTCTCTCTCTCTCTCTCTCTCTCTCTCTCTCTCTCTCTCTCTCTCTCTCTCTCTCTCTCTCTCTCTCTCTCTCTCTCTCTCTCTCTCTCTCTCTCTCGCTCTCTCGCTCTCTCGCTCTCTCTCTCTCTCTCTCTCTCTCTCTCTCTCTCTCTCTCTCTTCTCTCTCTCTCTCTCTCTCTCTCTCTCTCTCTCTGTCTGTCTGTGTGTGTGTGTGTGTGTGTGGTGTGTGTGTGTGTGTGTGTGTGTGTGTGTGTGTGTGTGTGTGTGTGTGTGTGTGTGTGTGTGTGTGAGCTCGTGGCCCGTCTGCATGTGGGGGGGGGGATCAAGGGGTGCGCGCTAGTGAGTGACCGTGCGAATGAGAGAGGGGGAACACACACAACACCCTTGTCCCAGATATCGATGCAGCGCTCTTTGCAAAGAGCGCTGCATCGACCTTCAATTGAAGGTCCTGATTTTGTCCGAGGCAAAATGCAAGCCCGACTCTTTAAACCATTGTGTCAGCGTGCATGCCGGGAGGTTATTGACGACCCCTCTCGTTCGGATCGCGGCCGTGTTGTGCTCCATCTCTCACATGCCCGGAGGTGTCTGAAAGGTTCCGGGCTCTACTAACTTCCCATTTGCAGCAAACAATGGCCCCAGAATCGTTCCGCTGCCGCCGTCCAAACCAGCTCTTGATCCCCATCCTCCAGCATGGATCCCAATGCCCTTGTTGTTTGAGGGAATTGGTGGCCTGGGGCAACCACACTCTCCGGCCCAGACCGACTAACGGCGCCGACCAAACGGTGAGAGGGCTGCAGGCTTGGGAGGAGGGTTTCGACCTGTACATCGACATCGCTGGCTCGTCATCGCTCACTGACGCCACTCTGCAGCACTTCAGGCCGGTTGGGGCCGCCGCACGCATTGCCCAAGACAAGCAGACCCGCTATGCTGTCTTGCCGGCGCCTTCCAAGGCTTTTCATTTGACTTCCTGCTGGGGGGGAGGGGGGGGGGAGGGTTTGCCTTCCAATGCTTTTCATGTTACATGCTGATGTACTGGCCTTCTTGTAGTGACTACTCCAGGGGCTTTTGAACCGGGCCATCATTGCACAAGAAGATGTGTCATATCCAGACGCCAAAAGTTTGCTCATCAATGAGTCCACGTGTACGTACTAAACATTTACCTTCTCTTATGCAATCCCAGGGTTACTTTGCAATCCAGGTGTTCCACTGAGGCTGTGAATCTGCGTGTACTCCCAATTCATAATATTCCAGAGTTTGGATGTGTCCCAATCCCTGAACATGCAAGTGCCCAATCCTTGCGTGTGCGTGTGCCTGGATCCTTGATTATGCTAATGCACATTCCAGCAGTTCAGACTCATCAGAACGAGGTCGCGACCTCCATCCAATGTGAACAGATACTGACAACAAAACAATTACCCCCGATTGTACTTCTGAAGAAGCAAACAATAAAACAATTTAAAGCCGGACAGTACATCAAGCAGTGTCACTGTTGGCGGTGGGCCAGCTCCTTGAGGCCAGAAGACATAAGTTTCGCCAACACAGAAGTGGTGGATGTCTGCCGGGTCCCCATCACTGATGAAGCTTGACCTAGAGGCTGAGCAGCTCACACCTGTGTTTGCCAAAAGGAGCTTGTTGACGATCTTCAGGAGGCTCATGGCTGCAGCCTGTAAGCCTGACACTGGAAGTTCCAGCAACATCTTGCCAGGGCCAAATGGACCATCGGTCGAGGTAGGGTTGCCCTTGCCCTCCTCATCATCTAAGCTGTAATTGGCATAGCAGGAGGGGGATGATTTGGAGACTTCTTGAAAGTACCGACTTCCTTCAATCTTCCGGAGGAGGTCGCTCTGTCCATACTTGCAAGCAAAAATCCAGAGCTTGTAGCAGGACTTCAAACCGTGCCGAGAGAGTTCTCCAGCTTTGATACCCTCCGCGAAAGCGCAAGAAGTAAAGACATCGTCGATGCATAGAAAACTGTCTATCTCGTCCAAAACATCTGCATGAGCGTAAGCCAATGTGTGAGGTAGCCTTAGAGAGGACATGGCCAAGGCTTGAATATGAGTATGTTGCAGTGGTGCAACAAGGCACACTGCAATGCGCAAAATCTGGGAGTTAACCTCTTTATATCCAAGAATGCTCCGATTTGTACAACTATGCAGGGATAGGAAAATAAAGTACAATCACTCCGAAACTACCAAGTTAGTCAATGCCCCAAGGCAATAATAAACAGTGAGTGAACTCCACAAGATATCCACCTGGATGCAGTTGCCTTCATGAAAGGCAAGACGGAAGCCGTTCAGAGAATTAACCATGAGGAAACGAGCATACCCTTCACGTCAAATTTATAAGCGATCTCTGTCAAGAGGAAGACCTCCT
This sequence comes from Botryococcus braunii, assembly GCA_002005505.1. Lineage (NCBI taxonomy): Eukaryota > Viridiplantae > Chlorophyta > Trebouxiophyceae > Botryococcus > Botryococcus braunii. The sequence continues at coordinate 112,637 of KV908532.1, forward strand.
CCGTCCTCTTCTTAATGTCGACACTTTGAAGGTCCACAAAGTTCTGCTTCCAGAGAATGGGCTTAATTCCATGCAGCTGCCACCACAGAAGTAGAACTTCCTTGTCATCATGGCAGTGGTATCTGGACGTTCTCCAAGGAAGTTCGCTGTGCCGGACCGGCGACACAGCCCTCGAGCAACCCTCTGAACACTGGAGACCTCAGAGCCAGAATTCCCTTGATAGAAGGGTAGGTTCGGCCTGACTTGGATACCAACACGCAGTCCGCAAAAGGAACTTCGCCGTACTTCTCGGGTTGCATCTCATCAGGCCCTTCGAACGGGACCGATGTACTTTTTCTTTTTTTGCTTGATTCCATTTTAAACTGATCTTAACTTTTAATATTGTACAAGGAAACCTTTCGATCCCTTTCCCATGTATAACCCAGTCTAAGTAGCAATGTCCGATTATCGTGTGAGCCAAGAAATCGAAACCTTGTACCTCTTGATCACTAAGAGGTCATCCCCAACATTGGCTTCACGCGATCGGCCTCTATTCAGTATCAGAGGATCTGACATGCGCTGTCCCGTCGCCAATAGTATAGTAGCCGCATGCACTGTTTATATGACCCCAACACACCACAGCCCACTGTATGCATGTCCACGGACCTTCTGGGGTATGGTGCTGGCCACATCTGTCAGCAGGGGTCCCACCCAAACTTTCAGTTATAACTGAAAGTAATTACAGGTACGGAAATGCCACCGCCCACTCATGTCCACAACTTATTACACTGAATGCTGTGGGTGTGGGTGGTTGGGGGGGGGGGGGGGTGAGGGTGGTTTTTCAAAGATGTCCAGGTGAATTTGACCCCGCGGGGGGGGGGGGGGGGGGGGGGTTTAAACATTCGTATGGAACCCATGTGATATTCTCTTTCAGGGTTTTGGGGGTTTTCCTTATTAGTAACTCTGCCGGGTCAAACTGCTGGGGGTAGTGGGGTGGGAGTTTAGGGCTTTCGGCCCCATCTTCCTTTTTCTATAGTATAGTATACATAGCCGCGTGTGCCGGGTCATGCACACATTTTTCTAAGTACACTGGCTGACTGTTACGTAACAGCGACACACTCTGGCCATTCTGTTGGTGGGAAAGAAAGAAAGAAAGAAAGAAAGAAAGAAAGAAAGAAAGAAAGAAAGAAAGAAAGAAAGAAAGAAAGAAAGAGTACAGCATTACATGGTGGGAAATCCTTTTTTGTGGATGTGACATGGGCTCGTTTGTGACAGCTTGGACCCACAAACTCCGGAATTTGTGGTACATCAGGGCTCTGACCATCTTTTTTGGGGCCCAAGTAAGCTTCTCAACAATTTCGAGGGACTTCAAACCTGTTCAGCCTGTTGTTAAGCAGGAAAAAAAAGGCACACATGCTGTTCAAAGTCATTGAGGACCATCCCCAATGCCGTGTGAGTTAACCTGCAGGGCATTCCAGTGTCTCCCACTTCCCCACGGGAATGCACAGGTTTAAACCAATAAATTTATTGGTAATACAGAGCAGCAGACCTCGACCTGTACAGGAGAGGCAAGACCGCATCCCGCATTCACAGCGCCTTTGTGACAACGCGGTATCTTTCTTTCATTGTCCTCCATCCATCCATCTTTCCTCCATCCTCCATCCATTTATCTTTCATTGTCCTGCCCTTGCGCAAGTTCAATACCACCATTCGTGTGTGTGTGTGTGTGTGTGTGTGTGTGTGTGTGTGTGTGTGTGTGTGTGTGTGTGTGTGTGTGTGTGTGTGTGTGTGTGTGTGTGCGTGTGCGTGTGCGTGTGCGTGTGGTGTGTGTGTGTGTGTGTGTGTGTGTGTGTGGTGTGCGTGTGCGTGTGTGTGTGTGTGTGTGTGTGTGTGTGTGTGTGTGTGTGTGTGTGTGTGTGTGTGTGTGTGTGTGTGTGTGCATGCCCGTGTGTGCTGGGGCGTATGTGCGTGCACCCCGGGGGTGGGGGGTGGTACAGGAGGGTTTTCAGATAGCGACCGTGTTGTGCTTCAATCTCTCACGAACCCGGGAGCGTCTAAAAAGTTGCTGGCTCTTCCTACTTCCCATTTGCAGCAAACAATGGCCCCAGATCTCTAGAGTCGTTCCGCTGCCACTGTCAACACCAGCTCTTGATCCCCATTTTCCAGCATGGATCCCAATGCCCTTGTCGCTTGAGGGAGTTGGATGTCTGGGGCAAAAACACTCTTCACTGCACCTCAAGGGGGGGGGGGGTGTGGCAATCTCTGCCGGCGTAACTCCATTCGCGATGGCTGGACGCCGTCCTTACCTCTGCTTGTCAGCGCGTCACACGGGAACCAGCCTTTCCCACTCCTGTCCCTGGCCAGGAGCGCCGTGGCGCAGACCTCCGCCTCCACGGGTGCAAGGAGGGTCGCGACCTGTGCATCGACATCGTGGGCTCGTCACCGCTCACCGCCATCATCTGCAGCAGTTCAACGCGCTGAGTGGGGCCGCCGCTCGCGCTGCTCAAGACAAGCAGACCCGCTGTGCTGTCTTGCTGGGACGTCAACAACCGCTGGTGGCCTTCCAAGCCTTTTCAATTGACAGTGGGGTGTTTGCATGCTGATGCGCTGGGCTTGTTGATGTTGACTACTCCAGGGGATTTTGATCCAGGCCATCATTGCACAAGAAGAAGTGGAGGGATATGTTGTCATGCCTCGGATCAGTTTCATTATTAGTGCTGCGGTGGGTCGCCAGCTGGCTGCTTGATGGGTGTGGGTTGTGGCTTGGAATATTTGGGCTCTGGTTATTGAAATACTGGGCCAGTGTTCATGATCCATTGTTGTAATTACACATCTGCCCAGTTCAGAGGGCATGATAAGATCCACACGTATGAACCAACTCTAACCAGCCCCTCTACTCAAACATTCACGAACCAGGGATACAAATTCCCTTCCCATAAATTCAAGATCACAACTTGTGATTCACAAGCAACCTGGCCACACAGCAATGGCCTTGCTCAAGCCCTTCATGGCACACGTAACGGGACTTGGGCTTCCCTCCTAAAACCGAGATCCATTTCAATCAAGGTGGAACATCAATGGCACATATATAAAGATGCCGAAGATTTTGCTCACCGAGCGGTCTACACGTATGGACTAAACAGATGCCTTCTCTTATGCTTAGGGTTACCGCGCAATCCACGCGTTCCAGTCAGGCTGTGAATCTGCATTTATCCCCAATCCCTGAGCATGCAAGCGCCCCAATCCCTGGGTGGGCATGTGCCCCAATCCCATAGTATTCTAATGCACATTCCAACAGCGCAGACTCATCAGCACGAGGTCATGACCACCATCCAATGCGAATAGATATTGTACAACATAACAACTGCCCCAGATCGTACTTCTGAAGAAGTAACAGCACTACATTTTAGAGCGAGTTGGATAGTATATCGAGCAGTGTCACAATTTCACGGCGGGCCAGCTCCTTGAGGCAAAAAGCCCAAGTTTCAACAACACAGAGGTGGTGGATTTCTGCCAAATCCCCCATCAATGATGGAGGTTGACCTAGAGACTGATGCTCAGCACTTCACACGTGGGTTTGCTGCAAGGAGCCTGTTGACAAGCTTCAGGAGGCTCATGGCTGCAGTCTGTAAGGCTGACACTGGAAGCTCCAACAGCATTTCTCCAGGGCCAAACGGACCATCCGTATATGCAGTGTCGTCCTCCTCGTCACCTGAACTGCCATAGCGGGGGATGGCTTTTGATGCGGAGGGTTTTTGAAAATGCCGACTTCCTTCAATTTTCCGAAGGAGGTTTGGCAGTCCATACTGGCAACCAAAAATCCAGAGCTTGCAGCAGGACTGCAAATGCTCCCGAGGATAATGCCACCGGTCAGTTGTGACATGCTCCGGGAATGCGCATTTCTCAAAGACACGGTCGATGCATAAAAAACTTTCTATGTCATCCAAAACTTCTGCATGTCATCCAAAACATCTGTAAGCCAGCTGTGAGGTAGCCTTAGAGAGGACATGGCCAAGGCTTGAACAGGACTATATTGCAGTGGTGCACCAGGCACACTGCACAGTGCAAAATCTGGGAGTCGACCTCATTATCTCCAAGCATGATCCCAAGTAAG
>KV908532.1:119229-124431 GCA_002005505.1 Botryococcus braunii
TGTGTGTGTGTGTGTGTGTGTGTGTGTGTGTGTGTGTGTGTGTGTGTGTGAAGCTCCAAAAGCATCTCATTGGGGCCAAACGGGCAGGCTGTCGATGTTGATACCTGGGATTGTTGCCCTGTTGATATCAGGTTGCCCGGTTCATGTTCCAAATAGTAACAATTGTCACATCCACAATTGCTGCAGTATGAGGATGAGTATTTTGGCGCTAAGAGGGGACTCCCTTCAATCTTGAGAAGCACTTTGCTCATTCCATACCGGCAAGCAAAGATCCAGAGCTTGCAGCAGGACTGCAGAGATTGTGCTGTGGGTGGATTCACCCCCCCATATGCGCAAGAATTGAAGACAGTCTCGATGCACAGAAAGTTTTCTATCTGACTCAAAACATCTGCATGATTCCAAGCCAGCTATTAGGTAGCCATGGGAGGACATGGCGAAGGTTTGAACAGGACTACAAGTTAAGGATGCACTGCAAGCACACTCCGGTGTCCAAACTCTGGGACTCAACCTCTTGAGCTCCATTCATTATTCAAATCATGCAATTATGCAGTGGAAGTGCGCAACTGTGAATTACTTAGTAACTGCCAAGTTAGTGTATGAACCAGGGTGTATAAGTCACGAAGTGAACTCCGCAAAATCTCCAGCTAAATCCAGTTGCCTCCTGTGAAAGGTTATGGGCAATCGGCTTTCCCTGTACAAAGCAGACAGGTCGTCAATAGACGAAGTTACTCCAGCTACAGTCCGTACAACTGTCTGCTGAGTGCCACACACAACTGTCGGACAAGACTAGCATCTGGTGATGCCCAGCATCTTTCACAACCAGTTACGTTACATCATTATCTTGTACACAAGCACCGATCAAGCAATCACTAGATAAGGCTCTAGACGGCTACGTTCAAGTACATGCCTATACTCCCTGAAGTCACTGTCCCTTATCTGTTTGAGTGACTACAGGGTACACTAAGCTTGTTCACTCTCACAATAGCAACAATGATACAACACACACTGCCGCACCGTACCTGTACAAAGCAGACAGGTCGTCAATAGACGAAGTTACTCCAGCTACAGTCCGTACGACTGTCTGCTGAGTGCCACACACAACTGTCGGACAAGACTAGCATCTGGTGATGCCCAGCATCTTTCACAACCAGTTGGTATTCACTCCGGTGGGGCAGCCTTAAGAGTTCATCCGACAAACGTGTGATCTAGATAGGATTGTACCTTATGTTCGAAAACGTCCAGAATCTGCCGTGTCTCAAGGTACCTTATGTTCTCAATGGACCCATATCCTAATAGTGCACACATGAAGATCACTTAAAGCACAAGGCATTCAATAATAATGTTCAGAACTCAACACTTCCCCTTGCCTGCATGCTTTAAGTGTATCTTCTCAAACCTAGTGAATCACGATGACCAACAAACACGGGCTTGGCAAGTGGCTTGGTCATAATGTCAGCCACATTGCGTGCAGATTCCACATAGAGGATATCTACCTGCCCAAGTGCCATAGCTTCCCTAGCGTAGTGGAAGCTTACTGCAACGTGCTTTGTGAATTTGGAATACAGGGGGTTCCGTAAATTAGAAATGCATCCTTGGTTGTCACAGAAAATTTTGACCCTCCAAGGTGCAGCCCCTATCTCTTCCAAGAAGCCCCTTAGCCAGTTGGCTTCCTTCACAATATGGCCAGCTGCCATAAACTCAGCTTGCACAGTTGAGGTAGCAACTGAGCTCTGCTTCTTGCTTCCCCAAACCACGGCACTACCATAGACTGATAGAACATAGCCAGTGGTGGAATACCTGTGGTCCAGGTCCCCAGCATAGTCGGCATCAACATAGCCTTCTAGCTCAGGGCCCTTTCCACCCAGAGTAAGAGCTAACTCTCTGGTATCTCTCAAGTACTTCAGCACTCGAATGGCCTCATTCCAGTGTGAGGTAGTGGGTGTCATTCTATACCTTGACAACACTCCAACAGCCTGAGAAATGTCAGGCCGGGTCGTATTGGCTATGTACAGTAACGATCCAATTAACTCGCAGTATCGATGACCAGGTGGCAGAGGGGTACCAGCCCCATGTGACATACCATCTGAGGACTCGGGTCTGCTGCTAGCCACGAAGTCCTTGGACATGGGGGTATCAACCCCACGTCCATCATCAGCAACGCCAAACTTCTCCACAAGAGCATCAATCTTGGGAGTGCAACTCATGGAAATAGTGCCCTGAACTCTATTGCGTAGGACCTGACACCCCAGGAAATCATTCACCTCTCCCAAATCATGGATGGTGAAGTCCTTCTTCAATAACTCTTTCCCCCACTCAATCTCTGCAACCACTCTGGCAACTATGAGAAGATCATCGACATAAACAAGAATAAACGACAGATTACCATCAGGGGCCCTCCTGATGTATACCCCAGCGTCGCTCTTGCACACACTATACCCCATCACGCTCAACTTGTCGCTCAAGGTCTTGTGCCAAGCCCGTGGGGCTTGCTTAAGACCGTAGAGTGCCTTCCTGAGCTTGCACACAACTCTCGTGTTGCCATTCTCAAATCCTGGTGGTTGGGTCACATAGACCTCTTCCTCCAACTCCCCATTGAGAAAAGCTGTCTTGATATCCACTTGGTGGATCTCAAGATTTTGTGTGGCAGCCACTGCCAGCACAGCTCTCCTAGCACCATAGCTGCTGGTAGGTGCAAAAACCTCACCAACATCTATACCAGGAATCTGTCTGCAACCCTGGGCAACCAATCTTGCTTTAAACCGAGTGACATTCCCATGTGCATCGTTTTTTGTAGAAAAAATCCAATGAACAGGGATAACTTTCTGCCCATGGGGTCTTTCCACATACTGCATAACCTCATGGGTGTCTAAAGACTCCATCTCCTCTTGCATTGCCTGCTGCCAAAACTCCCACTGAGGTGAGCGCTGGGCTTCCCTCAAGTTTGAGGGCACGTGCACTTTTCCCAACGTGACAGAAGGTACACTCTGTACCTTATGCTGTGGTGCAGCAGGGCTGTCAGCCTTACTGATGCTGTTCCCTTCTCTCTCTCTCTCTCCCTGGTTGCCAGAATAAGGTACATTATGTACCTTATGCTGGGACTGGGCAGTACTGCCGGGATTATCTGATTCCTTCTCAAGTCTCTCTCTCTCTCCTTGACTACTGGACTCATGTGCAGCACCCTTACATTCTCGCACCTTCCGCAATGCAGAGGGGAGCAGCAGCTCTCTCTCTCTCCTGGACTCACACTTGGGCACACTACCCAGACTTGCCTGAGCTGCGCCTACAATGTCAGCCTGCACACCATAAGCATGACTAGCCAGTGACTGGGATTGGGCACCAGCTTCCCCTACTGCTGGCATGTCTAACCCACTGCTCTCATCTCTTACATCTGCACCGAACATAGCCTCGACTGTCTCAACCTGCCCCTGCATATCAGGGAGACCAACCATGTTTGGCTCACTCACAATTGCCTGACCTGGGTCAGGGGCATGCAATGGGATGTCAGAATGCTCTCTCCTAGCCACGCGCTGTACATAACGCTGCTCCCTTGTAAGGGTGGTCCCTGGAGGAAGGGGAATTTGTGACTTCCCCTGCATTCGCAACCCCTCTTGTACCTTCTGCATTTTTTCTACCTGGGATTGAGTTTCTACACCCCCCCTGGCCAGATTCTGCATATGCTCAAGCACCGACCACGAGTGCTGAGATGGTTCTGGGGTCCCAACAGTAGAATCCAGGCTGGTGGGGTTTCCTTGGTCATGTGCTGCTGTGGTCCCGTCTCCAGACTGATCCCCAGCACAAAGTCCAGAGGTCCCAGGAGCCCCAGTGGAAAGCGTCTCCACTCCATGGTCATCCTCCTCATCCCAGAACGTGGGTGGAGCAGCAGAGGGAATTGCTTGAGGCGTTGCCAGATTCTCACTGCCAAGGGGGGGTGATATCCTAGAATCATAGACAGACCCAGGCTGGACCTTTGATAGACCCACTCTCTCAGCCCCCCTCAAGTGCTCGATAAAGCTGACGTCCCTACTCTCCTTCCACACTCCATTCCCCACATACACACGATACGCTTTAGACTGGGGACAATAACCAGTAAACATCCCAGGGATGGTCTTGGGCCCAAAAACAGACCTTTGGCCACTGGGAATGTGCACATGGGCTACACAGCCAAACGTGCGCAGCACAGACACATCAGGTTTGACACCAAAGAATAATTCCATGGGGGTCAGGGACCTGCCTGAAGTAGGACCCACATTGTAGAGGAGGGTAGCTGTCTCAAGCGCCTCCTTCCAAAGGGAGGGGTCTGCTGCAGCATGGACCAACAGAGTCCTTGTTCGCTCCTTCAGGGTCCTATTCATCCTCTCCGCCACCCCATTCTGCTGAGGCGTGTAGGGCGCTGAGGACTCCATCTTAGTGCCCTGCTGAGCACAAAACTCTTTGAATTGCTGGTTCAGGAACTCTGAACCCCTGTCAGTCCTCACACACTTCACAACCGTGCCTCGTTGGGTCTGCCAAAAACGGAGCAGGTCTATCACAGCCTTTGGGATGCAATCCTTTGACTTCACAGGCAGGGAGGCAACTTGGTGTGAACTTTCATCCACTACAGTGACCCAATATCGTTCACCTGTGATGGCAGGAGGTGATATGGGACCCACAGTATCCACATGGACTCTATCGAGTGGGTGATGTGCAGGCCTGGAAGATACAGGGAAAGGAGGTCTGGAGTGTTTCCCTTGTATACACGATTCACAGTGCTTGGGGCACTCAGAGCAGGGAGCAAGGGAGATATTGATTCCTGTAACCAGATCTTCCTTGGAGAACCTCTGCATGCTGCTGGCACCAGGATGACCTAACCTAGCATGCCACAGAGATCTCTCGCTACACACGTGTCCTTTCCTAAGATGAGACGCCTCAGCCATGTGATCAATATGTCTGCAGCCAACTTGCTGCCCTCTGACAGGACTAACAAACTCCAAAAAAAACAGACCTCGTGCGCGGGTGATATCTCCACACCACCCTTCAGGTCCCTTCATGGCTGTGTAACCACCTGCAGTGTCAGTCAGGAACGATGCTCCATCCTGAATTGCACCAGTGACTGAAATGAGGTTGGTATGCGCAGAAGGAACACACTGCACATTGTGCAGCCAGAATACTTCGTGCCTTGCATTCACAAGGCATACAGACCCAGATGCAATGATTCCTCCCTTG
>KV908532.1:126339-143839 GCA_002005505.1 Botryococcus braunii
AATAGGGTTCTGTAATGGTATCTAACGAAGCATCAGACCTCCACCTGTACAGGAAGGCGCCGCATCCCGTGTTCACAGCGCCTACATGACGTGTTCTGGCTTTGCTCGAGTTCATGACCACCATTCATGTGCGCCTGTGCGCCGCCGGGCGTGCGCACGCGCGCGCGTGTGTTTGTGTGTGTGTGTGTGTGTGTGTGTGTGTGTGTGTGTGTGTGTGTGTGTGTGTGTGTGTGTGTGTGTGTGTGTGTGTGTGTGTGTGTTTGTGTGTGTGTGTGTGTGTGCGTGCGTGCGTGCGTATGTGTGTGTGTGTGTGTGTGTGTGTGTGTGTGTGTGTGTGTGTGTGTGTGTGTGTGTGTGTGTGTGTGTGTGTGTGTGTGTGTGGGGGGAGGTGTGTGTGTGTTCCCGCGGGGGTGCGTGTGGGTCTATGGGAGGGGGGACCAGTTAAGGGGATTTGCATATCGCAACCGTGCTGTGCTCCAATGGCTAACACGCTCGCAAGCATCGGTTGTTGGCTCTACCAGTTTCCCATGTGCAGCACACAATGGCCCCAGAGTCGTTCCGCTGCCTTAAATACCAGCTCGTAATCCCCATCTTCCATCATGGATTCCAATGCCCTTCGTTGATTGAGGGAGTTGATACCTGGGACCACGCTATTCGCTGCACCTTAGTTGGGGTGGCAGTCTTCCGTTCGCAACAGCCTCGATGCAGTCCTTACCTCTGCTGTCACCGGATCACGCGGGAATCAGCCCTTCCACTCCTTCCCTGGCCAGGAGCGCCGTGGTGCAGCCCTCCGCCCCCACACGTGCGAGGAGGGTCAGGACCTGTACATCGACATCCTTGGCTCGTCACACCTCATTGCCTTCCTTGGACAATAGGGAAACCCAGCCAGCGTCTGTTGCAAAGGTCCGAAGCCATTGCCTCTAGCTCTGACTATGGACTGGAGGACCTGGGTTTGGAGCGCATCGAAAGCCATCAAAGCTTTCTCAGCTGCGGCGGGCTGGCGGCATGGTCTGAGCTGTGAAAACTACATTGCAGGTCCCAAGGAATCGGCTTATAAGAATTAGCCAACTTCTTTTCCTCCTCCTCCTCCTCCTCCTCCATCCTACAACCATGATTTCACACTATTACGGTGGTCAGTCCCTCCACATGAAAAGAAGAAAAAAAAAAAGATATTTTACTACTGACCATGTCCGCATGGACACGCCTGAACGTACTGATTTGCGTCGTGTACGGGACCTGCTTGATCGCCAGGCACCTGTTGTGGGAAGGCTTACACCCTTCTCCTCGTTCATGTATCTCAGCTAGGGCATTGTATTGTAGGTACTATAGATGGTTTGCTCGCCCTCAACATATACCTCTGCATAGAGGTGTCCCCAGACTTCATCTCCCTTCAGCCATAATGGCTGGTCCCAAATGTGATATTTCCTTCCTTCCTTCCTGTGAAGACTGTAAGAACCCTTTTGTAATTCCGCTTAGTATGTCATGACCTCCCAATTGACACTGGTAGATGGCAACGGATCCTCCCTGATGAGAGGATCTGTACTAGGTGTTCATTAGGGATGGTGGGAGAAGAGTTTCATTTCCTGTTCATTTGCCCATTGTTAGAACATATTCGATCTCAGTCTAGCCACCTTTCCCACCCGCGAGTGCGATCAATTACTCGCTTCATGTGGCAGAAACACGGTGAAGGGGTTGCAAGGTTTGTGGTTAACGTTATAACGCTTTAAGGGCCTACATGAAAGCTTCAGGGACATCCAATTCTTACTGGCGGATCTAGATTTTAGCCGGTTGCAACAATTGTATCGTCATCCCTTCAACCATAAATGGCTGGTCCTGGATGTAATATTTCCTTTCTTCCTTCCTCCGTTCCTTCCTTCCTTCCTTCCCATTGCTTCTTGGCCTGGAGTAGATTAGTTTCACTGCACTGAACGAATATACTGCACTTCGTCTTGGAGTCCATGACCTACCTACAGATGTAGGAAGACGCACCCATATCTCCCATTCAGAACGTTTATGTGACATGTGTGGCATAGCGGTGGGGGATGAGCATCATTTTGTGTTTCATTGCCCTGCACTTGCTCAGGTTCGTGACCGCTATCCACGTTTCTTGTCCCCCTCGTGGTCACTACGTAATTTCATTTGGCAAGAGGATCAGGTTGCGCTTGTTAATTTTATATTTGATGCATTCCAGGCCCGTCAAGCGTGTCAGCGGCGGTGACTTGGCCATTTTTCATTATCCAGTGATTAGTATGGTTATCTGTGTTACAGCATAATATTCTTTCAACTAGGTTCTCATATACCCTTGGTTTATCCGTTTGCATCTCATCAGTAAGAGTGCGCTCAAACTCCACCTTCCTAATGGTACATTGCGGACCTTTATGCGATTTAGATTAGGGTGTCATGACCTTCCTATTGATAAAGGTAGACAACAAGGCATCCCTCGAGACCAGAGGATTTGCACGAGGTGCTCCTTAGAGCTCGTTGGTGATGAACATCATCTGTTGTTCACTTGTCCGGCTGTACAACATGTACGGCAACAATTTATGCATCTTTTTCAACAAAGGAGTCGATCTGTACAGACGTTTATGTGGCAAGAAGACCTTGAAGGGGTTGCCAAATTTGTGACTAGAGCACTGGAGAGCTACCTCACTCTCCCAGGTGCTGTGCGACCTTAGTTGGCTAGATATGGGTAATTCATTGTACTGCCGTCCTCTTCAGCCCTAGTGGCTGGTCTTTGGATGTAATCTTCCTTCCTTCCTTCATCAGGCCCTTTGGGCTGGGTTGATGTAATTCTTTCTTTCTTTCTTTCAGCCTATTCAGAAGCATGGACCACGACACGACAATGTCGTGGTCACACATATAGGCCACTGACGTCGGACCTGTCGTGCTGTGCATAATAAAAATACCCTTGCAAGTAGGCGGGGATTCTGAAAATATTTCATGCTCACGTGCGTCGAGTACGTTGCTTATATACCATTTGCTGGATAGCTTCGAGACCAAGACTTTTGGGTATGCAAACGCCGAACTGGACGGCTGCGCACCTGGACTACACAGATGCATCAGTTGAGCATTAGTTGTACCTGTTTGGGACGTTGCAGGCGCTGAGGTCGACGCTCCTGTTCGAACCCGCACACTGCCTCTCGCAGAGTCCGCACAATATGCGCTGTTCCCTCTAAGATCCAAAATGTGGCCGAACTGCTGGGATCATTGAAAACATCCGTGCTGTAGAGACGCTAAGTAGCTTATATCCCAACATCTCAGTAGTAGACTGTTCCGATTACCCCAACCGGGGTCCATTGGGGAGGAATGTCGCACCATAACTTGGGCTATAAGCTTAGTATTCTGGTGTTACTGATTGTGACGGCTTCTGGGCAAGAACCAGTACAGGTATGCCTGCGGTAGACACCGCATGGACTGCGACACAAGGCAGTTCGCTCTTCATCGCCATCCTCAAAGCAGTCCAAGGATGATCGCTGAGGGCTGATGATAAATTTTTATGCTAGAAATGCCGTCACTGTACATATTGGCGGGCTTACAGGACCTATTGGCCAGTGATCTAGATACTACCATGAGCAGCACAAGAACTGGCGGGAATCAATACGACACAAACTTTGAGACACTCTGGAATACAACTGGTGCATCGGATCCGTGGCAGGTTATCCCTGCGAGGCAATGTAATCCACAGTCTCAGCAAACTTTCTGTCATTGAAGGAGCCACGCTTGACTGGCCAGTGGGCAATTGCAGGCGTTGTTGGGCAGCACATTACGTAGCGTAAATGCCTCAGAGACCGTGCAAGCCTTAGAGGTGAGTGCCACAGAGCAGACTCTCCACCATTAGCATGTGCATGAAATTAGCCTACCCAGAAAGGCACAGACAAAAGACCCCTCAAGTTCGTCTGGGACCGTGATGCTCATCATATTGCTTGTGGACCAGGAAGCCCTTGCAAAGCTCTTTTCATCTGGAAGTTATCAGGCGGACGCTGAAACGTTGGCCAGGGTAAGGCATAATTTTCTGCTGTTTCTTCAAATCTGCCAGGCACCTATGTATGAAGTATCCCAGAGGGGCCAGACCATGTGGTTTTCTGTGTGACTGCTGTTTTTCAAGATCTGCTTAAACGTCTTGTTTAAGTGAACATTAGGGAGCCGACTTCAAACTTGAAGAGGTTTGTGACTGACAGCATACATCGTTTCGCTATTGCCTTGGTTTTGCATTGGTTTTACAGATGCCAATGGGGCTTGCTCTCATTCCTGGGGATCCACCTTCACAAAAAGCAAGCCTGGGATATAGCTGTCACATTGGTTCCTTAATGTCCTACCACAAAGAATTGGCTGAATGCGAAGGCAATGTGGGAGACATAATGGCGGCAATTAGCCCACTAGCTTTACAGCATGTGACTTGGTGTATACCATGCTTTGTCAAATAACCACAGCTAAGCAAGTTTAGGTTATGTCCAGGAAGCAGTCAGAAAGGAGCTACTTCCTCTTGGAACCCAGCCTGTGGTATCAGGTAATATTGCGAGACTTCACCAAAAGATTTATTTGAATGTCCTCACACCCTCTTCGCCTGGAACAAAGACTTTTCCTTGGGTTGCAGATCCTAAGTACAATTGGCCCAACTGGGGAAATGGTTTGACCAACGACCGATTCGCAAGGGACGAAACAAAGATTGGCCCTGGAAACGTTGCATCTGTGGAAGTAAAGAAAGGCTGGCCTGTCCGGGTGTGCATTCTGGCTGACGCTGCAATTGTCCTTTGAAAAAAATCTTCCAGGACCACTGTCAATTTTTACTGCTATCCTGCCGCTTGAGGGAAGTGCAGGTGTCCAGATTTTGAAAGATGGCATGAATTACAGGTCTCTGGTGATATATCTGCAACACCGACAGTGGTGAATGGAACTGTGTACATTGTGGACTGGGGGTTCCCAAACTACTTGATTGAGGTTCAGCGGCTAGGGGCATACTTCATTGGCAATGGACATATCACAGCTGCTGAAGCAAATACAGGTGCCGTTCAGTTGCTTACCATTTGAGCACATAATGCACTAGTGGTACCCGTACCATTTCAGCTATCAGATCTGTGAGTAAACCAGATTTTGACTTGGCTGTAATGTGACTGATACAATTTAGCGGGTGGCTTTGCCCATATGTTGGTAGCACTAGGTTGGGATTGCAGCTCCTCCTTGAAACCCTTTTCTTGCAGATCTGTAACCAAATTGCTCTAATGATTCCGTTACTCAAACAGACCCTGTTGATTATATAAGAGAATGTGAGATTTGTTTCAAGGTGAAGGTCTGTTGGATCGTCGGGGATGTTACCACATTCCCTGACATAATGGTTGATTGATTTCAAAATTGTTGCAGGAAAAATCATATGGTCACGAGAAGTGCAAAGTTACACTGGCATCCCCTGCTACTCCCGGACATCACCTGCTGTTGTGGGGGATTACCTGATTATCGGCACTGCACGCAATAGCTTTGTCAAGTACACACAGATTCCCAACTCTACCTATGTTCTTGCATTGAATGCCACTAACGGGGATCTGATCTGGAAAACTTTGTTATCTGAACATCCAATGGCTGCAATTACTACCTCACCTACGATCTACAAAGGAGGAGGTACGCTCCTCTTGCAACTCCAAGATTTCAGATGCTTGCTGGTTTTAAAATGCCTCATGCCTCTTTTCTTCAAAAACTGAGCATTCTGCTACATCTCGAGGAAAAGAATCGAGGATGTGCCAGTTGGAATTCCCAACTTTGAAACGTTACTTGTCTAACCCTTTAACCTTCCGTTTTGTATTTGGTCACCAGTTGTCTGTTGTCACCACTGAAAGTGATCACCACCTTTTCAAATGCGTCCATCACTTTGGGCCAAGCTCCTTGTTGAATGAGTTATTGAAACTGTATAAGGTATGTGCATTCCCTCTTCAAAAGTCTGTTGAAGTTGATACAAAGGTATCTGCAATGATCGTTTGTTGTGATGAATGTGCATCAAAGATTTCCAGAAGGTGTTTTATGGGGTTATGGGTTATATGCTCAGATGCTGCCCACTGAGGACCTGCCTTGGGTTGCTTGACAAAAATTTGAAAATGTCCAAATTTCAGAACCATCAATTGCCAAACTCATATTTTATGGACGTTTGTGCAGACCACAGTTCCTAACTGTGTTTTGTGTGCTGCAGTTTTTGTTGGCGTGTCCTCCAGCGAAGAGGTGAGATCTTAAGAGCTGTTGGCATGGCTCAGTATGCCACGTTACGCCTCATAATTGCACAGCTAAACACCATGCACTGCATTTTTGCAAGGGTAGCTTGTGAATAATCACCGTCCTGTGATTTTGCCTCATGCTGGGCTCGAACGGAACTACCTACTACTGCTTGTTTCCTGCAGAGTCTTCAAGATGGGCAATGCTGCACTTTTCAAGGAAGTACAAATAAACTGGATCTTTACACTGGGAAAATACTTTGGACATTCACCACAGTGCCTCCAGGCTACTATGGTGAGGAATTTTTAGCCAAAAAATAAAAATCTTGCAATTCAAAAGGCTCATACATGCAAACTGTCAACTTAAGAGGGGTTTGTTGAAATCATACTGAAAGCTACATTTACTTGTAAATTGGATCTGCATTCTTGCAGTTTCCAGATCGTTGTCACTCCGGTGCCTCTTCCCCCGTTCCCCTCTTCCCTCCCCCCCTCCCTCCCTCCCCCCTCCCCCCCCTCTCTCTCACTCCCTCCTTCCCCCTCTCTCTCTCACACACACACTCTCTCTCTCTCTCTCTCTCTCTCTCTCTCTCTCTCTCTCTCTCTCTCTCTCTCTCTCTCTCTCTCTCTCTCTCTCTCTCTCTCTCTCTCTAGACCTGTGTGTGTGTGTGTGTGTGTGTGTGTGTGTGTGTGTGTGTGTGTGTGTGTGTGTGTGTGTGTGTGTGTGTTTTTGGGGGGGGGGGGGGTTTGCATGTCTGCCTGTTGTGAGTGCTTGTGGAAACGAGGAAACGGTGAGAAAGGGAAAGATGGGCTTGGCCCCTGGGTTGTTTTTTTTTTGTTTGTGGGGCGGGGGGTGTTGGGGGTGAGTTGAGGTATGTGAGATAGGGATCAGGCAACCTACTTGCGCATGCCACATCCTGCAGGCAACCTGCAGCAACCTGCAGGCAAAGCACAGCACAGGCAAGCAAAACACTGATACCTGCATCTTCTAATGTCAACTTGATCTTGCCTTCTGAATGTTGCAAAGAGGGTTAATTACCTACCTTTGGGGTTGCACCAAAAGTCCCTTAAAACTCCTTGTTGGCTGTGCAGGTGGCGCTGTTTGGGGTTCTAGGTGAGTAAACGCCCAAGATTTGTGTTGCAGTTGATCTTGCTGGGCTAGTGAGATAGTGTGACTGACAATGTGGGTGGGGTTGATCACGGTCTTGCAGTCCTCCTGTGGATCCCAAAAGAAATCTGGTGGGTCACCATCCCTGTCTCCAAAAGCATCGCCCCCTGACATGGAAGACTCAATTGCATAACCTGATTGAATAACACCTCGGACAATCACCTCGATGAATCATTGAATGGTAGCTCGGGCATTCAAACCTTAGGTGTTAAAAACCTATTGAAATGTTTGGTCTGATTGAGCAACTGACACCTGCATCTGATCACAGGTCTACTTCGGAACAGGTATGTCATCCGACGATCCTGTTTTTCTTATGAGCAACTGCTCGGTTTCTCTGCTAATGGCATCTTCCAAAGGACATAGACGTAATTGCAACCTGCAAGTTGCGCTACTGCAGGAAACAACTACCTCGTCCCGCCTGAGGTGGATACATGCTTCAGGCAGAACATAGGAAACTACACGGCTCAAAAACTCTGCGCCGACCCTGCTAACTGGATAAACAGTGTACTCGCTTTTGATATTGACAGTGGAAAGGTATTGTGTTCAACTCATAGCCTTGCTTCTTTGTCAATGCAATGCATGTGGGCCTTTGACAATAATCTCTGATGCTGACCAGACGCAATACCTAATTGTGAGAAGCATACCCATGGCATCTAGTTCTTGAATGGACATCTGAGGGCGTTTTCAGTCTTGGTAAGTCCGACCATGTACTGCATAAAGGGCTAAGTACATGCGCGGTGCAGTTGAAGTGGGGAAGAAAGCTGGCAGCTGCAGACGTGTGGATCTTGGCTTGTTCACCAGTGAAACTAATCTTCCCCTATGACAATTGCACTGGATTTGGTGAGATAAAAGACTGGGATTTTGGACAGGTACAGGTTCTGACCTCGTGGCAGTACCCGTTGCTGTGTGAGACACAAAAGTGATCTCTTAACCTGTTTTGACAGATATTGTATGGTGACAAACTGTGCCAACCATACAACTTCTGCCGGAATGGGACCAGAGGGCGGGAGGGAGCACTGAGTGCCAGCAAAGGTTAGGACAGCCATGGTGAGGAAATGGAAGGACAGGCCAAGGACATATTGGGACCCAGGAAGAGACAGGGGGGGCGAGAGAAGAACAAGCGGGAGCAGAGAGGGGGAGCAGGAGAGGGTGTGGAGAACAGCGAAGGGGTTGGGGAAGTGGAGTTTGCAAGACCTTGTAGGATCCTCCCCTCAGCAGCTCACAGATTGAAGACTCAGCCATGTAAACCCATTCCCGCATGGGCCAAAGTTGTTGCAAGGCCCCAGCTCAAGGAGGGGCTCGCGCAGGATAGGGGTTGCAGGAAAGCAAGGAAAATTATTTGGACGGCCACACCCACACCCACCCACCCACACACACACACACACACACACACACACACACACACACACACACACACACACACACACACACACACACACACACACACGCACACCCACACCCACACCCACACACACACACACACACACACACACACACACACACACACACACACACACACACACACCCATGCACAGAGAGTTAGGAGGGGGCGGAGGGAGGGAGCGAGGTAGAGAGGGGGTCGGAAAGACAGGCGCATAAAATTTCACACACACTCACACTCATACAGTTTCTCTCACACACAAACACACAGTCCGCTTGCACTCACATGCATATGCTCGCTCACACAATATGCATTCATGGCCATTGTCCACCTCTTGATACTTGATGAAAGCCAATAATAGGCATGCATGCTGATTTTTGGAAAGATACACCACACAGGGCTGTGTATGGAAAGATATACGATATAGTTCTGTATTCTCAGCCACCATTGCTGTTACATTGAAAGTGGGGGGGGGGGGGAGATAGAGGGGAGAGGAGGCGGGAGGGGGGGGGAGGGGGACGGGGGAATGTAAGATATACCATATGGTGCTGCACATCAACTGCTTTACCATGTGATGCTGTAATTCAGGCACCCATGCTGATATATGGAAGGAACGGGCGTGCTGATTTGCTGGCCATTGGGCAGAAGAGCGGCATGGCTTGGGGACTGAATCCCGACACAGGTAGGAGGCCAACACGTCCTAGATTGGTGGGTTGCAGTAGCAAAGGGAGTACCACGCAGCCTTTTGGTTTTACATATATGAATATCTCAATCTCGGCCACACAGACTCTTTGTTTTACGTACATGTGGGAGTCTCTAACGCTCGATCTGACCAGCCTGCTGCTTTCAATGCCACCTTCGTTTTGTGTTCAGAATAACTATGTGCATGCTGCCAGCTGCTAGCAAGGCAGTCTTGTCCTTGGCCAAGAGTACCCGTTGACCCCAACCGAGTCCTAAGGTTCAGCAGTGCCTTTTGACACCAATCAAGTAATATTGTCAGCACTGCCCCTTGAGCCTAGTCAAATAATCTGTCCAGCAGCGCCCCTTGATGCCAATCGAGTAATGAGGTCTAGCAATGCCCCTTGACCCCCATCAAGTAAACAGGTCCAGCTGTGCCCTTGATGCCAATCAAGCAATCAGGTGCAGCAATGCCCATTGACCCCAGTCAAGTTACCATCCCACTTGAACTGGTTATGAAACGTCGCTTGTCATCACCATTCTTGCTGGTTGTTCAAATTTTTCGTGATGACCAATTTTTAGCAGAGACCTCTGGGAGAGAACAACAAGCATGATTGCTATAGTTGAATATGCTTTTTGTAGCTCAATGCCTTCACGATTCTGAAAAAGCCCATGCTGCTCGGTGCCCCTGTTGGCGACCCTGTTGACACGGTCCCAAGCCATGCCAGACGGCCATCATCTTTTGAATGCGCCTAATAGCATAGCGGTCAGCGGAGCTCATGGATTGTGTTGCCGCAGGTGATATAATTTGGGGAACGGACACTAAAGGCACGGCAAGGTATGGTGGTATGATGTTTGGGAGTGCAACTGATGGGGAGCGGATCTACATGTCAAACGCCAACACAGGCAACACGGTACGCAGGCTGGCTTGTTCTGTAGAAAAGGCTGACGTGGCTCTGTCACTTCCTGAAATGTGCACGCGATGGCTTTGAAATATGTCTCACTGCCAACAACCTTGAATGACGAATAAATCTAAACAGGAGTCGTTACCGGCGAGCTGTGCTACGTGCAGAATTACGAGATGATCAACACGTATCCGGGACAAAAGAAATACTCCTGGGGTGGGTACTCCATCGCATTAGATCTGGACGGAAAAATCCTGTGGGAAACAGCCAATCCATACCCGATCCTGCTGTCCCCGCTCCGCTTACTCGACAACGAGCCTGGTGGCTTATGGCCTACGTGGGCAGTCAACATTGGGCCCATGTCTGTGGCAAACGGCGTGGTCTATTGGCCTTCTATGGACTTTTTTGGACACCTCATTTTTCTTGATGCAAAGAACGGCCAAATCTTGGGCAGCTTTTGCACCGGACAGCCTATAGGATCTTTAGCATGTGGCCCGTCAATTGTGGACGGTACCATATACGTGGGATCCGGCTATGCACAACAAGTAGCACCCAGTCTGCTGTGGCAAGTGTGGGCCCTTACCCCACCAGCTTTTAACAAGGGGTAAGCTGGATATCTGAAAACCTCGTGGCCCTTACCTTGCATCCAGTGGATTGCACACGTGAGTGCACATGCGTCCCTTTTCCAAGTATAATCAGCGTCGCCACAATTCCTGACCTGTGGCTAATGCCAATGCTGGTGGACCAACCGTCCCATGCTGTCTCGCCGAGGCATGATCGGATACACATACTCCTAATCCGCCCCGAGACTATACAACGGGGACCCCTACCTCCTGAAGTATTAACAGTGCTATTTATTATGTACTAGTAACACTATAAAATAGTTATTAACAATTTTGAATAGCTAGTTTTGCTGCGCATTGACTGTGAACCACTGTTGGTTCGAGCTTCAAGTACTTCATGGAACAGGTCCACAAGTACAGCAACCTGTGGCGCACGTGTCCTCTGGGGACTCCGTTGCAAAGGCTGGCCTCAATTGTTTCTAAAATATAGCTTAGCACAAGGTGTCTGCTGACGAGTAAGTGCGGCTTAATAGGATGCTTGATAGGATACTGGCCAAAGTCAGTTTCTCTTCAGACTCCAGGGTCTCCAGCTCTACGCACCCTCTACATTTAACCACGTGTCAACACAGGGTTGTGGACGCAACTAGGTGATTAGCGTATCGCGTATCGGTTGTAACAAGGACGCATCATCGCCAGTTGAGTTTGTCTTGACAGCAGCTCCAGCTGAGCTTGTCATGGCCAAGCAATTGCTAGTACAGTGGCGGTGCTGTGGTGATCAGCAAAGGCTCATCTAAGGCAGTTGACACATGGCGGGGCAGGTAAAACTTGCTTCTTCTCACCGATGCCTCCGGTTCTCACGGGCTGCATTGGGGCATCTTGAGCTTCTGCATCCCGTTTTTCTTTCCCCCCTCTACTTCGAAGAGTGGCAAAAACAAGGGGCCTCCCAAGCTCTGCATTCCATTTTTTCTCGCTGATTTGAAAGAGTGCAGAAAATGGGGCAGGTTAGGCTTCTGCATCCCGATTTCCTCTCTGCTACTGAGCTGCAGGAGGATCTGGATCCCTAGGCGCTGCCAGGGTTGATCCTGTCTAGTAGGCATAGCAAGGCCTGTTCCCAGAAGTAGGCGGCTGCTTAGCTTTGTAGTGAATAGCATATCCACTGGTTGTCGAAGGTACGTGTCAAATTTGCATATTGGATTGAAGTTTTTCTCAAGGGACAAGAGCAGACAATACCAATGATTGTGGGGCCCTCTAGGGCATTCCAGGGTCTAGCTCACCCAACTAAGTTAATTCTATCGCTCTGCTTTGTTTAAGGGGGCATTAGAGAGCACGGATCCTGAAGAGGTGAGACGCCCAGACCTAGCTAGCTTTCTGCATTTTCATGGAAGCCCCTTACGGTCAGGTCGTACAAAGAAACTCAGAATTGCTCTTGCATACGCAGAACCTTATTAGCCCTGGCAAGATGTGTTAGCACCTGCAACTGCCAGGAAGTCTTACCTTCATTATGCCCCAGCCTTCTTTGAACAGACAAATTAGCAGAGCACTGCATGACGTTTGTGCATCCTCAGGAGTAAGAAGAGGAGAATCACGTCTGAAGGGGTTATACATATATATAGTGATGTAAGATGTCTAGTCAGGACAATGCCGGATTCAAACACAGCACTGAAGGGGTCGAGGTTCAAATCAGGGAACTTCCTCTTAGTAAGTGTTACGGACCAGTGGGCGCCAACCCTGAGCAGATATGTTGATAGCCGGGTGAGCCCCTCGGATACAGCGTGTCCTTCCTACCAATATCACGTTGTGGGCCCTTTGAGCCCTCTAGGGTCGACCTTCAGTGTGATGCATCATGATCATGGCTTGTCTCCATGCAATGAATGTAGTGACAGGCCGAATTTGTTGCGCACTTGTATGAGAAAGTTACTGTGCATACAGTTTCCTTCTCCCTTTCAGCTTCCTGCAGGGAAGCCCTCGGGTCCAGAGAAGTTTATGGCAACGGTTCTAGCTGTTTTTCCCAGAAGCCTTGCTACGATCAGGTCAGCCAGCGAATACTCGCGTCCAGTACAGGTGCCAGTTCAGCATCCAATATGGGTCCACTGTATGCAACATTCCAGTTGAGGTTGCACCATATGCATGTGTACATCGAGAAACTGCAAGCACATACATGTGCAAATCTGCTATTATTTTGGTACGTGTATCTACCGTGGTACTATAGCCGTCGGATGAACATCGATGATCATATATACGTGCTACAGAATGCTACACACTGTGCATGGAATACACATATGTATACGCCGTGCATAGTATATACCTGCAAGGGCAGGTGCGCAGACTTTCAGTACTGAAAAATAGCAATGTTAGTAAATTTTCCCGAAACTGTGCACAACATCGTGATGGTATCCGTCCATATTCCGGTCTCCAGAGGGTGCATGTGCATGGCGTCCAGTTCTTTGTGCGCATAGTGCACACGTGTCTGTTTATTGTAGGTGTACCATATGCATACGCATATGTCGAGTGCTCCTGGCATATGCATTAGTTCCCCATCATGTGCCAATTGACAAATCGTATGCACTAAGCACGTTATGGGAACTCAGTACACTAGTCATCCTCACAGCTGTGGGCAGGTGCAGCTCACTACACCATCAGCATAGCAGCGCCACTTGTAGTTGCCCATGATTAGAACCTTTGTTAGAACTGTGCAATGTCACGTTAGGATCTGTCGGAATTCACTTTAAAGGTATATTGTATACTGTGCTCAAATCCTTCCGGTTCTTGTTTTACATGTTTTCTTCCATCGGGTCCCGAGAACCCCCATTTCCGGGTGGTTTTTAACGAGAATTGTGTGTGGGGCCTATCAGATGTCCGAGCAGCTGGCAAATAGACACAAGGATCTAGTGTGGGCTCACAATTAGATCCTCAAGGACCAACGTTGGTCCTCAAGAGGCCGTACTCGCGTGTTAGGAATCGAGTGCGTAATCAAGTGCTATGTCTTGATACAACAAAATACCCTAGGCGTGCTTTATTGATGTGCAACCTGTGCCCTTAGTCTCTGTAATGTGTAAGCTCTATCGTCATGTCATGCCCCATGTGTCCACTCCAATGAGAATCGCTGCTGCCATCAGCATATGGCCAGAAAGCTATGGCATGGTCTGCACGCATGTTTCTCTGCAGTTCCCGCGCAAATAATCGACTGTTTACTGCTCAACACCAAAGCTTGTGGTATATGCGCGCACACAGACGTGTGTGTGTGTGTGTGTGTGTGTGTGTGTGTGTGTGTGTGTGTGTGTGTGTGTGTGTGTGTGTGTGTGTGCACGCTTGCCGAACCACGCGCGTGTGCGACAAGACAATATGGTCTGGTAAGGGTATCTGTACAGAGAAGGATGGGTCAGTCTGAAATCAGACTTCAGAAGACATGGTTGAAGTCAGTTTTCCAATGGCCATTTACAGAATCGACTCGCCACACATGTGGCAGAGATCCGACTGACAAAAAATTTACACGGACACAATCTGAACTAAACTTCCGCAACTTCTCACTGCCTTCTACCCTACGCCGACCTGCTGCAGACATCTGGATCCTGCCGCAGCACAAGCTCGATCAACAAGGAAGGCCAGGCACGTGCCTCAGACATATGCAGCCATACGGTGGGGCAATGCATGCGCCCCGCAAAACCCCAAAATTTCAGAACAGGCGTCGCACCCACAGGAACCTGCGCAGCTTCGTCGCGAAACCTTTTCATTTCAGCGGTACACACTGGCAGCGCGGCCCAATCTATATGGATTCCGGTTCTTCCACAAAATGTATGAAACGTGGAAGCACCTCTCTCGCTCAATTCATGCGCAGAACCTGTACCTCATGCACAGAACCTGTACCTCTGAAGCCTGTAGGGACTTTCTACGCGTGTCACATGGCAGATGCTCTGCATACAGAAGAAGAATCCCTTGACAATCAAATATCTGCGATCACACAAATGCCATCGCTGTAGACGCTGTCTGCACCTATCCCTACCAACACACACACACACACACACACACACACACACACACACACACACACACACACACACACACACACACACACACACACACACACACACACCTGATGCACGCGTCTAGCGGTTTTATGTAACACCTGCCGTCATGGGCAGTGATGTACACCCTCACTTCACCTTTCTCCCTTTCTAGAAGACCTCCTAGCTAAAATCTCAGCTGGCCCCCTCTACCGAACTTTGGAAGCTGTTGGCACCCGGTCGGTGCGTGCCATCCTAAGTCGACATTTCTCAATTAAAAAATCCCCGTCCGCCAGGCAAGACAGGGACATACACGTCATAAGGGGGTGCAAGAAGGCAATCAAGGCCTTCACAAGGTCTACCATGTACTGCGTACTATGCATGCATATACGCGATACAACATCAGGAAGACGAGTTGGAGTGACGGTTATTTGCGGCTCGCCACAAGCGGGCCAAAGCTCTGTTCCCCTATTATTCGTGTACAGGAGCCCTCCCCAAGGGGGGGAGGGGCATGAAATCAGGGTTACCAGGGGTCACGCAGACAGAGGCCAATGCACGTTACTCGAGTCACCAGCTCTGCTAATCACCCGGCAAGGCCGAGCGTTTCGGAGCGGTACGAAAACACCAAGCGGTGTAAAACACAGAACCCCATCACATCCGGCCATCTGCGGAGGGGCATGTCCACATGTGCGCTTGCTTCCGAAAACTGAGCTCAGTTTAAGACAGGCCGTCTGTCCCCAAGCCGACTTGATTGCATGCAACGCGTGTGTGGCAGCTTGAACCCATTAAACACAACCGCGTGTGGCACCTGAAAACGCAATGTAACCCCACGAGCGAGGCACCCTCGAACCCAACACTCAAAACCCAAAACTGTAATGTGTGTCACACTTTTAAACCACTCGTACGTATGATGGGTTTAGGCAACGCATGTGGCACCTCGAACCAAATGTACCCAGCGCGAGTAGCACCTTGGACCTGCCCTCATAGCACGCCAACAATCGCATTTGTCGTTGCAAGTCTCTAACAAAGTCACTAGCTCCGGCTCATATGACACTTTTTTGCCCCCCCTGGACCCCACATGTGGCGAAATGTGGCGTCACGTGCAGAACCACATTTCATAGGGAGCATGCATTTGACCAGTAGCTCATTCCCCAGCTTTTACTCTTCCAGTTTTTACTCTTCCAGCCATAAGCTTCACCAAAAAAACTGCCTCTAGATACTGCTTCTGAAGCCCAGGAAATCTCTGTGCTTTCAAACCTTCGTCCCAGCTAAGGGGGGCCCCCTGGGGCCTAATTTGGACTTGCGTCCTTCGGTTTCAAGTAACACCACCACACCACAGGCTGACTCCTCAGCGCAAGTCTGCTTGAGTTACATGCCCTCGATCGGCCATACCTCACACCAGTCGCGCCATTTCAGATTCACGGGCCACTTCAAATGCCCTCACAGGACAGGGGACGCGCCTGTAGGACAGCACTGCACGGTCCAAGATTCTGCTTTCTTGACGCCCCTGCGGGGGCTAGCTTGAAATTAAACCAAAAAAAGCGGGCGGGGGCGGCTAGCTTGCTTAAAAAAGAGGATAGCTTGAAAAAAGGATCACTTGGAATGTACGAAAAGGCGGGAGGGATTTGAAGAACACGAATGTCTTCATCCCAAGGAGGGAGAACCCCATTTTGTCAGCCCTGTCTCTCTAGATCTGATCGAGGAATCCACGCCCGGCCAGGCCCCTCTGTTGTAGACAGGGACCGAAATTTCCCTCTCGTTTTGCATCGGAGTAGGTAGAGCCCCCCTCCTTCCCCAACTCCGGGCCCTCCACATCCAGAGCGAGCGGGCACACGTCTGGCTGTGAACTGCCCAGGTTTAAGTTTTTGAACCTCCTCTTCAGGATCCTCGTCCTGTTTGCATCTCGCATCGTGCCACACGAGGTGGGCTGGACAGATTCTGACCCCCTCTCCCTCTTCGAAAGGAGAACAGACTCTGTGCACACCTGGCTGCCTTGCTCTGAGCAAGGACAGCGGGTTTTGGGTGATTAACAAGCATTCACATGGGCCGATTAAATTTAAAGCGCAATGATCCCCACGTACGCGTACTGTCCCTCACTGGGCTCCGTCTGTGTTACTTAGGAGAAAACGGTGGGGGTTTTTTTTCTTTTTTCCTTTTCCAAAGTCACGACGCGTTTTGTAACGCCATCGTGACACTTTCACGAGTGGCCTCACCGCCACTCCCGAGAACGACACATCGGTTCAGAGCAGGGCTTGCCTTGTCCACGAGTCTTCTAAATGTTCGAACAGCCCTGCCCCTCGAGATACACGATCTGCTGACACGGAGATGAATATCAGTGGTAGCAGTGTTCGCGTTGATCTCAGCACGTGGACACGTCGCACGCCAGCAATACTGCAGATACACACGTGGCACCGCACATAATCTGGCACCAAGGAAGCAGTCGACACTGCTATATGATACTGCTATGATGGTTGTCAAGCCCTTCACATGATCATCATTTGCTCGGACCCACAACGAAGAAACTGCGAAAGAATACGGCCATGTTTATCTATGCGGCTATGAACTCGAACATCCGCGAGCCCCATTTGCCGAAGGGGGTACCTGCAGAATCAC
>KV908532.1:151339-183839 GCA_002005505.1 Botryococcus braunii
TGCAGTGGGCTGTACCTTGATCTGGCTGTAGCGGGAGACGTTCACGAGGTCCTCTGCAAAGGAGGTGAGGCAGTCGTCAAAGCCATCCAGCCCAAGGGGCACCTGGCTCTCCTCCCGCTTGATCTCAGTGTGGCCGCCCTCTTGCCTGCACAGGGCCATGGGGACCACGCCTCACTCCCACTGGAAAGAGAGGGACAGAGGAGAGGATGAGAGGAGAAGGGAGAAAGAGAGGAGAAGAGAGGAGAGGAGACAGAAAGAGAGGAGAAGAAAGGAGGGGAAGAAGAGAGGAGTAGAGAGAGGATCAGGGTGGCTGTTTTCAAAAATGGTTACAGGATTTTTATTTTTTAATTTAATTTTTTAATAAAAAGGGGGAAATCAACTATCATAACCATGACTCTGAATAAAAACAAGATCATAGCTCCATCATCTCCGCTTGAGTCAGCAAAAATAAATTGATGTGTCCGGGGGACTGTTTCTACACACACACACACACACACACACACACACACACACACACACACACACACACACACACACACACACACACACACACACACACACACACAAAAAAAAAAAAAAAAAAAAAAAAAAAAAACAACAACAACAACAACAAAGAGGAAGAGACAATTGCAAAGCTGGAAATCCTCAGGGAGCCCCCAAAGGGACCAAGAGGGGGGGTGTGTGCAAAATATCAACAGGGAGGAGGGGGGTGGCGACAATTGCAAGCAAGTTATCGATAGGGGGCACCGATGGTAGGTGCGCCCGTACCTCGCCCGCTTTCGTTTAAAGAACACCCCCTGAAGAGACTCGAGGGCCGGCTGCATTCTCCGCCACTTCTCCTCCGCCAGGAGCATGCCGCGGCGCGAGGGCCGGGCCGGGCCGACGGCGCCCGGCGCGGGCCGCAACGCCAGGGGCCCTGCGGAGCCCAGCGCCGGGTCCCCGTAGCCGGTCCTTGGGGAGCAGACTGCAAGCGCCAGCGCGTCGGGCATCGCCTCCGCCTGCGACGACGCCTCCGATGCAGCGCGCACCTGTTCGATTCCACATCACACCCGTTCAAGATATGTGTCTTTTTTTTCCCCTTTTGTGTTGTCATTTTTGCTTTTTGGCCCCGCGGCTTCGGGTAAGGGACTCTGCCAGGAGGGCGGAGCCCCATGAGCACACGCTCGCACGAGGCGCATGCCAGCTGACAGACACATCCCAGGTTGCCACTTGCGGGGACAACCCACATGCACCATGCATATGCGCACGCACGTGTACGCATATGTGTCCGCATATGTGTGCGTGTTGGGGGGGGGGGGGGGGGGCACACCCTTTTAGCAGGTGATAGCCCCCCCCCCCCCCCCTTGGGCATGGGGTGAAGGGTGGGAAGGAAAGGCATGGGGTGAAGGGTGGGAACAACAGCACATCACTCGCAAGGCACGATCCCTCCGACTCCGAAACCCCCTCCCCCCCCCCCCCCCCCTGGGGGGTGGCACCACGTAATGCAGAGAATATTGACAAATGTGAGGAGGGCAGGAAGGGGAGGGACGTTGCCTGATCAAGACGCGGCAGTACCATCGAAACCTGCTGCTGGAGCTGCCGGGCCGCGCGAGCAGCCTGCACCTGCTCCAGCTGCTCGGTGGTGTAGTCCAGATCAGCTTGCAGCAGCGCCAGCTGTTTCTTCAGGGCGCGCGCCTCCCTTTTACGCTTCCTTTTTACCTTGGAAAGGAACGAGATCAGCAGGTGGTTCACGGCGGGGTCCACTGTGTGTCATCCCCAACACTCCCAGGAGTGAGTCCCGGCCACTCCTTCCAAATCAAGATCCACAACCACCCCTTTTTGCCCCCCTCTCCCTCACCTAAAGTGAATAAGAGCTTCACAAGATAACAAGCCAGATTTCTGCAGCACGAAAACATCAGGCCCCTTGAAGTAAATGGACAAATTTAAAAACAAGAGATAAGATTTAAAAACAAAAGTATTGCCCGCCCCCCCCCCCCACCCCCACACACACACACACCAGAAGGGGGAAAACACATCAAGTGTACCTCCTACATATGGAGACATATCTTTTCCATGTCGACAAACAGGAGTGACCATGAAGACAATTAGATTGTGGAAGCCAAAGCCCTCTGCAGTGCAGAGAAAGAAAAATGTACCGGATGTGTCAGCACCCTCAGCAGGCCGACTAGGATTCTCACTCTGGCTCTGGCGGTCTCTCTCCTCGGCCTCGGCTTTCTTTGCGGCCTCGAAGGCCTGCGTCACCACTGTGTGCTGCCTTGCCTCCTGCGCACCCAACATTTGACAGCGTCACCGGTGTGTACTGGCTGTCTTCACATGTCAGATGTCAAAGCGTCACCACTGTGTACTGCATCCCCCCCCCCAAAGCAATGGAAAAAAAAAAAAAAAAAAAAAAAAAAGGGGGGCTCTCAGGTCCCAGCCCCGAATTGAACCGCTGTCTCCTTCGTTCAACATCACAGATCATCGCAAGGTGCAGCCTTGCCCCCAGCACACTGCAAAAGCCACCGTCGCCCAATTTTCTGCCCATCAAGTATACACAGCGCGGGAAGAGAGGCACAGGGCAGGCGGCACGCGGCCTTACCCGGCGGGTGATGGTGCGAGGGGGAAGGGCGCGCGCCACGGCAGCCTGCTGGCGCAGCCGCAGCTCAGCTGCCAAGTTTTTCACAAACGGATCCTTGCAGACGCTCACCAGCGTGGGCCGGCGCTCCGCTCTGGGCTCCAGCATTGACACCACCCAGCCATGCAGGGCGGGGCTGCGGAATATTCCCTCTGGCATGTACCGGTGCGGTATCTTCCTCAGCACCTGCACGCCATCCGAATGCCATCCGACCACTGCATGACTAATAGCATTTTTGACACATCTACTGTTCTCATCCTTGCATGACCAACAGCACTTTTGAGACGCATTTACCGTCCTCATCCTTGCGAAATCTACGGGACTTTCGCCGCCCCGACTCAGGTCGTCCTTCTGAATGACTAACGAAACATCCACTCATCTCACTGATTTACTAAGGATTTTAGCCTTACAACAGACTTTTCTTGTTTAAATGATTTATTTATCTAATTATCTGTCTATTCACTTACCCCCGACCCCCCCCCCCCCCGGGCACGGGAAGCCTAGCAGCCACAAGCAATAATCACACGCCCTCCATAAAAAACTCCAACCACTCAATCATATCCAAAAGCCAAACACTGCCAAAACAGCCTTCTCCCCTCCCCCTCCCCCTCCCCGCCTCCCCCCACCCCCGTCCCTCTCCATCCCTCCGTCCCGCCCCTCCCCCGTCCCCCCCCCCCCAAAAAAAAAGAGGGGGGCCATTCGCCAAGTCACGTGCGTGCATGCACGCGGGGCACACCTCCTTACGCTCCCCATGCCTGGTGTAGTTGTGGAACAGCTCTACGCACAGCACGCCGAGGCTGTAAATGTCAGAGGCAGGAGTGGGCTCCCGTCCCAGCAGCTCCTCGGGCGAGGCATAGCACTCCGCCTCGAGCTTGCGCACTTCCTCGCTCACCACCGGGTGGTGGGGCCCCCTCGGCATTGTCCTCATAACCCAGTCGCTGCCCAGCCACAACAGCGATGGCCTCACCTGCGCCCGCGCCCGCCGCACCCGCACTGCCAGCTCAGACGCGGAAGAGGTTCGAATCCCGGGAGCGACACTCTCTGATGGATGTTTCCGTTTTTTGTGGGTGGTGCCTGTGTGTGTGTGTGTGTGTGTGTGCGCGCGCGCGCGCGCACACGCGCCGGGGGGGGGGGGGAGAGGCCGGGGAAGGGGGAGGGCTGCGAGAAGGGGCATCCGAGGGGAAGGGGGGGGGGGGGAAGCCAAGAGAAGTGAATGATATCAACAAGGTGTCGAAGCCCGCCATGATATTGAATTCCGAAAATGATGGCATGGCCAGCCAGGATGACGTGGCCCGCCATGCTGAGAGTGCTCCAAACTAAAATGGGCCAGCCAGGATGACGTGGCTCCAAACCAAAATGGCCGACATGAACTCAACAGCATACCACACCACACACACAGACAGCACAGTTGCACCCTTCATTGAGCAGCGTACCGCGAATTCTGAGTTCATCACCCCCCCCCCCAAAACACACACGCACACACACACCCCCCCACAGAAACCAGGTGTGCTCCACAGTTGGGAGCGTGTTGCCAACCCTGAGTTTGTACCGCAAAAGGGCCGTACAATCTTGAAAGCCT
This sequence comes from Botryococcus braunii, assembly GCA_002005505.1. Classification (NCBI taxonomy): domain Eukaryota; kingdom Viridiplantae; phylum Chlorophyta; class Trebouxiophyceae; genus Botryococcus; species Botryococcus braunii. Next base: position 155,533 of record KV908532.1, read on the forward strand.
CCCCCCGGTGGTGCGACGGCGCCAGCATGTTGACGGTGGCCTCGAACAGCTTAAGCGACTCCGCCACGTCGACACGGTTTCGCACCTCCAGATACTCCAGCAGCGAGCGGTCCACGTGCACATCTGCGAGGGCGGGCCCCTCCGCGCCCTGCAACTCGGGCGCGCTGGAGGTCGACGCGAAGCGATGCGATGTACCGCGCACTGCCAAGTCGTCGGCGGAGACGACCTGCCGCCGCCCCCCGACGAGCTGCATGTCCGAGGCCACCCGCGGCAACCGGTGGTTCTGGGGATCCTCAAGGGCCCCCCCGGAGAGCAGCGGGGAGGGCCAGGGCGCGGGCGCAGGGGCCTGCCTGCGGACGGGCCGAGCCCGCCGGCTCCCCCCGAGGGCCCCACGGTGTCCGGAGAGCCCTCCGCGGGCCCATCCGCCACATTGAGCGCATCGTCCGACGCTGAGCGTCGGATGGGCGACGCCGTCGCCGGGCCCACCTGCTGCGGGCTTGCCAGGCTGGCGGACCCCAGCACGTGGCCCCCCATCTGGGGCCCCACCACCGGTACCGCACCCACCCGACTCGTCGTCCTCAGCTCCTCTTCCCCCTGTACCGTCACCTCTCCATTCATTTCGAAAACTAACCGCTTCAAGATCCCCCGCCGGCTGCGGATTCGACATGCCGCAGGCTGTGAAAATGCCAATGCCGCAGCGGTTAAACACTTTCACGCGCCCCCCCCCCCCCCTTTCGTTTGACAGCTTTGCACATGTGGTGGCCCGACTTCCGCCTTGCCCCATTGCTATCTGTGTGTGTGTGTGTGTGTGTGTGTGTGTGTGTGTGTGTGTGTGTGTGCGGGCGCGTGCGCGAGAGAGATTTAATAGATGCTTTAACACCTTCCCTCCACCCCCCAAAAAGCCCTTACTACTTTGAAGTTCATTAATAATACATAGATTTTAATTTCGAACAACAAAAATCTCGCCAAGGGCAGGATCCGGAAGTGCACTCGCCTCATCCTGGGACTGGGGCACGCGAGCGGCATTCTGGCGCCGCCACACGTGCTGCCAAATACACTGGATGGCATTTTTGGAGACCGGCTTCACCAGATAATCCTCTGCCCCGCCTTGGATGCACTCGAACACGGTGTCGTTGCGCTCATTGGCCGACATCACTGCGCACCAGCCAATGTACCGCCCTCAACCGCTTCTCACAGTCGGCCGTGCGCATGGCGCGCCCTAGCACGGGCGCGGCATGTGTATACACGCACATATGCTCTCTCGCTTGCCCCACCCCCTCCTCCCCAAAACACAGACTCAGTCTCCCCCCCCCCCCCCCAAAACACACACACAGTCTCCCCCCCCCCCCACACACACACACACACCCACATGTGGGGAGAGGGGGAGAGAGAGAGAGAGAGAGAGAGAGAGAGAGAGAGAGAGAGAGAGAGAGAGAGAGGGGGGGGGGGGGCGGCTCTGCCAGCAGTTTTCTCACTACCCAGACAGTTTCACTTACCCTTAGCCACAAAGAGTCCAAATCCTTGGGGATCCTTATCCCCTCCCCCCAACCCCCAGCCCCCTTAACAACAACCTCCAGATTTGCAAAAGCAACTAGTGAAATGCAGTTTGGGAGCACTCACTACCTGCCCGGCATGTACCTGAGCTTATTGTGTAGAGACATCACAGGCTTCTGAGACCCCAGAGGTGCCGATAAAAGTTGCAAGGGAGGAATGGAAGAATCCGGGGCGGAGGGGCTGGCAGTACGAGGGGGGGATCTGGAAGAAGCAGGGAGCTGTGAGGGAGGTTGGCGGTACATGCCAGACAGGAAAAGACATGCCGAGGAGGGAAAACACAAGCGGATGGAAGAGAAAGTTGGCGGTACAAAAGGCTAGGCTTACTAACAACAGGTATGGAACTGAAGGTTGGATCCGTGCGAATCTGCTTTAGCAGCTCAATGCCATCCACATCCGGCATCATCACATCCTGGGACCCCCCCACCACCACCACCCAATGTTCACTCCCTGCCCTGATCAGATGCAGGTTTCCAAGCTGAGGCTCGAGGCTTTGCATTGAGATCATGGATCCCACAAGGGCTTGGCTGTCCCTTATCCAGGTCGAGGATGAAGACTCTGGAATGAGTTATGGAAGATGGATCCCGCAAGGGCTTGGCTGTCCCAATCCAGGTCGAAACTAAAGACTCTGGAATCAGTCATGGATCCCGCAAAGGCTTGGCTGCCCCAATCCAAGTCGAAGCTGAAAACTCTTGAATGAGTCACGGATCCCGCAAGGGCTTTGCTGTCCTTACCCAGGTCAAAGCTGAAGACTCTGGAACGAGTCATGGATCCCCCAAGAGCTTGGCAAGGGCTTGGCCACCCTTTGGGGGAAAAAAAGGGGGGGGGGGGGGAAATATATCCTGTCCCTGATCCGGCCCTGGCATCCTCTCCCTCCCTCCTTGCCTCTCATACATCCCCCTATCTCTCCCGGGTCGCTCATTGCTATCACAGCATTTCCCCCTGGCCCAAGTCCACAGCAGTGCCACAAGTTCCGAATCCACCCCGCTGCACATCAAAGCCCCTTCCCTCCAGGATTGCCAGGCTTTTTGGTGCCACATGACCAAACAGAGTTTCAACTCCCCAAGACGGCAAGAGCTGCTACCGCGACCACACAGAGTTTCAACTCCCCTGGAGGGCGGAGAGCTGCTACAAAATACTCCCAGAGAATTGCAGTCCACTCCAGCATGAATTCCCTTGCTGTAGTGACACCAATTCTTGCTTCTCAGAAATGCCAAAGCTACTGCTGAAGGCTGCGCCTTTGTTGCAGTCCACTCCCGGCTTGAAGTCCCGGACCACCCCATACCAAAGTAGTCTCCTTCATATTATAATAAGAGTTATCCACGCCCCTACCAATCATGAGTCATTTGAGGAAAACTTGCATCCAACATCTGAAGAACCGTGTCTCACCGTGAGTATGAGGTTGAAAGTTCCGGGTTGCTGACTTCGCAAAGTTTCCAAAGCCGTCAATCCACTGTCTGCTTCTGTCACTGCAGACCCAGGACCACCAACACCGCCCTCGTGAGTTGTAGTTTGAGAAGAAGACTACGCCACCAGGCTGCTGGCACAGCCAATGCCCAAATGCATACGATTAGTCAGTAGCTGCTTGCCACAAAAGGGAATTTTAAAATGCCCGGAAATTCCCCCTCGTACCGGTGTATCTGCATTGCCGCAACAAAGTGCCGACAATCAGCCTAGAAGACCTTTCGTCATCGACCTGCGCCGAAAGCGACCCCCTTCAAAACCTGATAAATTATGTTACGGAGGGCCAGGTGCTGTGCAGGTCTTCCGCGCTTCCAAACCGTCAAGAGTCTCGCCAGGTAACGCAGAGCTTTGATCAGCCTGGGGCCGAACCAGCAGGACATGGATGCCTTCAGGACTCAACACTTGAGAGGCTGAAAAGTCTCCATTATGCCTGCTTCCAGGCATGGTAGTCCCACCAGTATCCGTTAGATACCGCATCCCCTACGGGCCGACCATATGGTGCAAAGCCCCCACAATCGTCCCGGGCTCCAACATATGCCTGAGTTCTTCCAATTCATGCAACATGACCTCCTTCCACAAGATTCAGCAGGATCCTTTGCAGGATTGCGGTAGAATAACCTTCTTTTTGCCACGTCTCCGGGCAGGGATGCTACCGATGAACGACGAGGATGAGACGGACGTGCCCTCCCGAAAGCGCCCGGTTTCGGGATTGACGTCAACATTATCGTGGCAGCCGTTGATAGTGGCGAGATACGAGATGCGATTCGAAAGAATCGCGGGCCTTTTCACCTTTTGACACGGTAACTAGGGGACCTTCCTTGAATATTTTACCAACCAACGGAGGCCACGCGCCCCCCCACCTGCCCTTGTTGGGACACTCCCGACAGCTTCGCCGTGCTTTGGTACCGTTCTGAAGTTCTCACAATCTGGTGAGCGACCGTGTGCTGTCCTACCGGCGTCCGAATTTAAACCGTCCGTTGCTCCTCTAGGCACGGGCAAGATCTTGGCGTGGACCTGCTCAAAACATGACTTTACTACACAAAAATCTCTACTGCAAATGCACCAGGAACCGGATGCGCATTCTTATTTGGCGGTCTTTCAGCTGCGTTTGCTGTTTAAACACAGAGAGTTTTCAAGCCCACTTCTTACTTAATAAAGATAGTTATCAACTCCCGAGGATAATATGCAGCCCCAATGGCGGCATCTGTTGTTTAGTGCGCACTGATGTTCCAATGTTCGTGCATGCCCTATGTGCGGTTGGATTGCCGGTACGAATAGTGTGGGCCCGTGGGTGTCCCACATGTTTGTGTATGTGTGTGTGTGTGTGTGTGTGTGTGTGTGTGTGTGTGTGTGTGTGTGTGTGTGTGTGTGAGTGAGTGTGTGTGTGTGAGTGTGTGTGTGTGTGTGTGTGTGTGTGTGTGTGTGTGTGTGTGTGTGTGTGTGTGTGTGCGCGCGTGAGTGCGTGCGTGCGTGCGTGTGCGCGCGCGGGTCTCAACGTGCCATAAATTTGAGAAGTCAGCGGCGATCGCCCTCCAAAGTTGAACTCACTGGGAAGGCTGGGAATTCAGCTGACAGGGACACGGCAAGTCATGAAACACCTACTTTCAAACTCAGAGAAGACGCATGACACACATGAGCGGGAGACGCTTGCTGGATTTGAGCATATTGAATTATGAGCACGGCTTTCAGCGGTGGTCGTACTCAAAAGTCACTCGGGAGACTGGGAACTTAAAAGTACAAAACAGTACACAAAAAGTACTTTAAAGTCAAAACTCACTTAGGAGGCTGGGAACTTAAAAGTCAAAACTCACTTGGGAGGCTGGGAACCCAAAAGTCAAAACTCACTTGGGAGGCTGGGAACCCAAAAGTCAAAACTCACTTGGGAGGCTGGGAACTCGAAAGCACACAAAAGTACTCAAAAGTCAAAACTCACTTGGGAGGCTGGGAACCCAAAAGTACTCAAAAGTCAAAACTCGCTTGGGAGGCTGGGAACTCGAAAGCACACAAAAGTACTCAAAAGTCAAAACTCACTTGGAAGGCTGGGAACCCAAGAGCACACAAAAGTTCTCAAAGGTCAAAACTCACTTGGGAGGCTGGGAAATCAGCTGGCAGGAACAAGGCCAGCCATGAAGCACCCGTTTTCCAGCGCAGCAGGCCGGCAGGGGTCGCAGTCAGAACTAGAAGATGCAAGTTGTGTATTATGTACCACCCACATTTTAAATTTCCGGCATTCTTCCAAAATTTCCAGCCCCACATTTGGCGGTCTTGTCGACTGGAAATCTTTTGTAAGATCCACATTTGCATGCCCATAAGGTGCAGGTCTTGTTGAATGGCAAGCTGTGTAACACACGCATTTGCAGGCCTATTTTGACAAGTCCTGCGAATTCAAGGCAATCCAAGTACCCCCCCCCCCCCCCCCCCGGGGGCCATGCAGGCCCATACTTGGAGGTATTGCTGACTGGCAAACTTTGTCACACCCACATTTTCAGGCTTATATTTGGAGGTCTTGTCAACTGGCAAGTTTTGAAACACCCCCACCTGCCACCCCACCCCCCATTTGCAGGCTGATATTTGGAGGGCTTGTTGATTGGCACCACACAGCGCATGAACAGTGTGCCACAGCTTTCAGATATCGTGTTCTCGTTGTGGACCAATGGAAACATGCTGTGTGTTGCAAGAGGGCCACAAGTGTCAGAGACACTGTGTCACAGCCCGGAACAGACGCAACAGACCATGTGAACATCATGAGGCAACAGACCATGTGAACATCATGAGGCAACAGACCGTGTGAACATTATGAGGCAACAGACCGTAGTGAAGGTCATGAGGCAACAGACCATGTGAACATCATGAGGCAACAGACCGTGTGAACATTATGAGGCAACAGACCATAGTGAACATCATGAGGCAACAGACCATGGGAACATCATGAGGCAACAGACCGTGTGAACATCACAAGGCAACAGACCATGTGAACATCATGGCACTCTGCAAATACACTGCGATTTGCCACAGGGGCCATGATATTCCATACACAATTCAGTGCCAGTGCCCCACAAGTTCCACAGATCCATGTACTGGGCTCACTGTCTGTGAACAGACTCAAAGCACTGACTCAGTTGCGCACTCTGCATGCAGGGATCCGTGCGCACTGATCCCTGCAGAGTGTACTGCACTTATCCCTGCAGCATGTACTGCGCAGATCCTTGCAGAGTGTACAGTACTGCACTGCACTGCACTGCGCCCAATATTTGCAAAAGGCACTGGTTTGCACAAGTCACTGATTCGCTAAAGGCACAGGTTCCTCTAGTTGCCACAACATGGGGCAGGCCAGGTTGACAAGACTGCACAGCACTGTGCGCAAGGTGTGAAATCTTACAAAGCAATGACCCTCCCGTGCCGCCAAGCATGGCAGGTCAGGTTGGCATCAGGTTTCAGTCGAACGCTGCATTACATCATGCACCACTGCATCCCAAGTATGGCAACCACGTCTTGACTACAGTGACGAGTGGTTCACACACAAAACTGGGCATTCACACACAAAACTGCTGCCGAGTCCTGAGTCTCAAAAGTTCCTAGCTTACTGCCAATGCGATGCTATAATTATCCACCTCCTGGAGGAACTGCAGATCTTGACCTACAGGATTCAGGAACGCGCAACTCATCCTGGGGTATGTCTTTGCTACTTCAACACATTTCGATCTGTCTGCGAGCGGTGCACAGCCAGCAATCTCTCAGGAGGACCTTATCTCACTTGGTCTTTTGGGTTCAATGCTTCTGCAGCAAGCAGCAAATGCTTGCGTCTGGGAACTGCCTCTCTACCAAAGCAATACCAAAAGGATAGCATGACAATCAAAATATGCTATTTGAGTGTGACTTGCATACAACAGCTCACTCCGATATTTCATAACAGTTTGTGTACAAACGCTCCTGCCACTTACTGGTTGCACTCCAGCATGAGATTGCGAGCAGACAAACTTGAGCTGCTAAATCCTGAGTTTATGACGTCAGGGCAGAAACTGTGAAAAGAAATTCAGACGGTCTCATTAGAGTTCAGATTACTGGGCTTTCCAGCATCTAGGGTAGAACAAAAGTGCTACTTTGTGAGGGTCTGGTCCTTGCTGGGCGTAGCGCTAACATTCAGCTCATCAACTCTAGAATTTCTCTGACAGGGCGATCTGATGGCTCCTCATTCTGTAGAGCGCGGAATTGATTGCAGAACTCCTGCGGTCCCCAGGAGTGTTAACGTGCGATTGGGGGAGCAATGATGTTCAAGTAGGCATACTTGACTACAGGACAGCCCGCCGTCATACAACGACCGCAAGCAGTGTCATCTGACCAGCAGCAGAATTACTGATTCATTCTACAAAGTTGCATAAGAGGAAAGACGATTACATTGATAAGCACGTAACGCTGGTGTCAGACAGTGATGATCAAAGGGCCCACCTCCTGAAAGGGGCCAGCTATATTCACGTATTCAGGAATTAAGAGTTCCAATCCAATGCCAATAAAATCCATCGCAAGGCATGCCGATACAAGCACGGCGCTGACCCTTGCTGCTCTGGCAGCATCTTCGTCTGCAGACAGCATGCTGACAAGTTCCTCTGTCGCTAACCCAATCACGGCAGACACACCAGGGAAAAGCATTTTGAAGTTGGCTTTCAAATTTTTCTTTGTATTTCGCTCCAATCCGTGCCAATGTGCAGTAGCATCGGAAAGCGGGAGTTACAATGAGAGCAATATGTCGTTCTCCGAACAGAACGAGGGCGCGCAAAGCTTTGAATAGAAAACCGTGTCAACATGGACCCACGTGGGCACCTCTCCGCACGGGAGTACGGTATTGCCGAGTACATTTGGGAGTCCCCACAGGGACCATTGTCGATGTAACCTCCGCGTCGGGGGCACTGAGCGTTCAATTTCCCCTTCTTCTTCTCCCACATTTCCAGGTTTCCAGGTTTCGCGGAATTAAATCCTTTTTACAGGGTACAATGCACTCCCACAAGTCTAACTTTCTACCTGACTGTGCTCGATACCCCCCCCCAAAAAAAAACGCACACCCGCGTGCGGGCGCGCATGCGCGCACACTCACACGTGTACACACACACACACACACACACACACACACACACATCACATGTGTGGTTGCAGACGCACACACAAAGCCCATCATCAACATGCATCTCTGACCCATGCATAACCGTGTTTCAAAGTAAAAGTCAATATGTCAGTCGGTTCGCTGCTTCTACTAGAAGCAGAACAGATTTGTTGCCTGCTACATGTACAACAAAGGCGATCAACGTCCCTGCCTCATTCCAACTCCCGCTTTGGCGCCCCTCCTGATATCAGGAGGATCGATCCTCCAACTCCTCCTCCTCCTCGCCATCATTTCCCTCCATAAGTCCTTAGTTGCATTCCACTGTACAGCAAATGTGGAGTTGTTCGCCGAACGAAATAATCCTGGGCGACCCACGGGTATAGCGTCTGGCCAGACAAGGGACCAGCCTATCCTATGGGGGGAATCCCACATCATGTGCCTCTATGGGCTGGAATGATGTATTTGTTCTATTTGGGTTCGATCTCTGGACTGCAGAATCTGGGTCCGGGTGCAGGGTCAACCCACCTCAGGGCCCCCCGGGTGGGGGGGGGGGGTTTCACAAGCCCCTTGCATAAATGTTCGAGCGCCGGACAACAGACAACAGACGGAGATGGATGGGCGGACCGACGGACAGGCACGCGCGCACGCACGCACACACACACACACACACACACACACACACACACACACACACACACACACACACACACACACACACACACACACACACACACACACACACAAGAAAGCTCAGCTTGCAAGCAGTACGGCGCTTCACGTTGTAATTCTTTATGCACGCACCATAAGATGATGAGACATCTGTGCAACCGTGCATGTAATAGGCATTCAAATGGACAACGGCATGGTGCCACATTAGGGGGCAAGTAGTCGCGAGCACCCTGCTGGGTACCGGCTGGAAATAGATCGCCTGCTTTTCCTCCTCAGAGCGACCAGCCACATTTCAAAGGAAAATCATTACGCCTTGGTTGGCAGCCTGTGTCAATACGCTAGGACTAACGTTGCTAGACCCCTGCACAGGCAAACGTGTTTGTAGATCCGTCTGTTCTAGAAGAATTGAAAGAGATTTATAAATCTCTTAATCTCAATAAAGCATTCGAGATGGCCTGCAGGGCCTTCTGCTTCAGGCTACTTACAAAAATGGCTTCGTCTGCCATAAACGGAGGGAACATGACCGACCATGAATAGAAATTTCAAAGAAATACTACCAATGTATGTACCACCATTGGCCAAATCTCACTCATGATGAAGGATTGCAAAGGGTTGCTTTGGATACCCTGTGGCATAGGGTAAATGCAACATACACTGCGCAGTTTTTCGGAGGCTTCTCAAGCCCGAAGGTACCCATAGGTGTTCCTAATTCTTTTGAACATGTATTGTGCAAGCCAAATGCCCAAACCACCATCTACCATGATAATCCAACCATCTACCAGTAAAACTGGGAGACGATACACATGTTAAAAATACCCTAGCGAGCCAATGAGCCCTAGCGAACGAACAACCCGTACGCACGCCATGCAAGCCAAACTGCACATGTCTGGGAATCTGAGTTTGTGACCAGGCATAGCCAGATCGGCACACCCTCACAAAGCTGTGAAAATCCCATTGGATGTATCCTTGTAAAACACGTGTGTTGACCACGCGGAGCAGCTGGCCATCATCTCCTTTTGAGACGACACCGTGGCGACTTGATTAGCATTGCGACTCTTGAGAATGCAAATTGTAAAACAGACCATTGCCATTCTCTTCAAGGATGCTGGAAGATGACACCCAGCAACGTCTCACAGGCGCCCAATCATCTCTCAACATACACAATTGGCCCCCCACACACATACGCTCACAAACGTTTGCACTTGACATTTCCTCTGAACACTCGTACGCGGACATGGGCATAGAGGGAGATTCGGCGGAGGCGGCATTGGGGACCTGAGTATCAACATTCAAGCTTCACCTGGTAAGTTATGGGGACTGCATGTTTCTGCAGAAACAGGATGTTTGGGATCCCCTTCCCCCACCCCCCCCCCCCCGAGGGGGGCGGGCCGAGCCAGTCAAATGTGTGGCATCTCGCCCCTAGATTCCACGTACCCGCATGACAGATTTATGGTGTGCGGTTAGGATAAGCTTCACTCTTTCTTACAAATGTGTGGCATGTACAAATCACATTCTGCACAACACGTCCAACTTCAATACATTGCTTAGCTGCAAGGGCCATAGGCGTTGCGCCCCATCCCCGACCACCGTGCGGGACACCTCTAAGGACGCGCTTCGAGTGCACTCTGCTTCACCTTCTCTCCTCGCACAGAGTGGACCTGCATGTAGGCAACTACACAGAGATGCATGCGCGACAACAAACGGACAACATCATTCGTGTATTCACACATCAACACGAGAATGCCTTTCCTTATAAGCATTGCAACGGGTCAAGCCATGAAAGACACTAGATAAGCTTTCAGGCACCTGTGAATATAGCATGTGGTCAACCCATAAAAGAGAGTTTCACTCACCGAGACGCACACCCCCACACGCGCGCACACGGGGACGCACACACACACACACACACACACACACACACACACACACACACACACACACACACACACACACACACACACACACACACACACACACACACACACACGCGCGCACAAGATTGAAGTATTGCAGTAGAGTTAATAACGGCATCGATTGCCTCGCCACCTGGTCCGGACACTTTACCAGGATCAGCCGTTCTTTCGCGCCAGGAAGTAGTCGTCTCCGGTTCAAGGCAGCAGACAGACAAGGACCAGACAGTGGGGGGTCTTGAACGCAGGCGCCAGCGCTTGACCACCAAGAAGATCCGCATTTTTACATGTTTGCTTTACTCGTCGGGAGGAGTACCCTGGCAGCCCGCCAACGCTCTTAAGCCAGATTATCTACTTTGGCTGTCGACGCCAGCAATGAGAAGCGTGAAAGGCGAAAGCGAGCAAACAAACACACACACACACACACACACACACACACACACACACACACACACACACACACACACACACACACACACACACACACACACACACATCATGTGCAGGTTCCTGCCTGCCCAGGTGGGTGCGTATTTGTCTCGGGGGGGAGGGAGAGGGCAAGTGCCTGGGCTTGCTCTCAGAGCTACTCAGCACCAGTGGGAGCAAATCTACATGCTTGTGCACTTTGGTTGTTGTGGGGTATGCATTGTGGTTGTGGTGTCGTATGTGTTGTGGTTTGTGGTGTCATATGCGTTGTGGGTGTGGTGTCGTAAGCGTTGTGGTTGTGGTGTCGTATGCATTGTGGTTGTGGTGTGCTATGCGCTGTGGGTGTGGTGCGGTATGCGCTGTGGTTGCGGTGTGGTATTTCACATTCCACATCTGGTATGTTATGGGTGTGTGGAATGTACCAGACCGCATCTGACATGGTGCATACCATGCTGCATGTGGTATGGTACATCTCATGGTTGTCGTGTCGTATGTCAGTTTCTAGATTTGATTGAAGCTTCTAGAATTGATAGAAGCTTCTAGATTTGATTAAGCTTTTCTAGATTTGATTGAAGCTTCAAGCTTTGTACGTCAGTTTCTAGATTTGATTGAAGCTACTTGGGGTACTAGGAGACATAGACTGGCCACTCCTCACGTTGAGCACCAAACACAAACCGGAATACCTGGGGACACATGCACAATTGTATGCAGTTGTCTGCCTGGGGGTGTGAGACATGTGGCGACAGACACAGAGGCAAAACTCTGCACGCAACCCTGCCTGCCTGCTACTGAAAAGAAAGGGAGAGGGAGGCAGGGAGGCAGGCAGGGAGGCACACAGGCAGGGAGGGAGGGAGGGAGGGAGGGAGGGAGGGAGGGAGGGAGGGAGGGAGGGGGGAGGGGGGAGGGAGGGAGGGAGGGAGGGGGGGGGGGGGAGGGATGGAGGGAGAGAGGGAGGGAGGGAGAGAGGGAGGGAGGGAGGGAGGGAGGGGAAGGGGGGGAGGGAGGGAGGGAGGGAGGGAGAGAGGGAGGGAGGGAGGGAGGGAGAGAGGGAGGGAGGGAGGGAGAGAGGGAGGGAGGGAGGGATGGAGAGAGGGAGGGAGGGAGGGAGGGAGGGAGAGAGGGAGGGAGGGAGGGACGGAGGGAGCTGATGGGATCCTTTGCAAGGCTTTCCCGCTGGGGACTAGCAGGCGTACCAGCACCTGGCTGAAGCCCATCCATGTTATGCACTGAAGCCAGGACACCAGGCAGGCACATTGGTCTGGAAGCTGCGACGCTGCCTGCCAACACACACACACACACACACACACACACACACACACACACACACACACACACACACACACACACACACACACACACACACACACACGCACGCACGCACGCAGGCAGGCACGCACGCACGCACGCGAGAGGCATGAAGGACTAGAGAAGGCCTGATGCTCTAATGATTGGATTCATGACTAATGATTGGAATCCTGCAAAGGTTTCTCCTAGGCTCACATGCACCAATGTTGGTCTGTCTATCTGTTTCTCTTTGGGGTTGGGATGTATCTTCTTTCTCTTCCATCTCCATCCATCCCTCCCTCCCTCTCCGTCTCTAACCCCTCTTGCTCGCAGGCTGGCTGTGTGGCAGTGGGGTTGGGTGTGTGGGAGCGGGGGCGCGCGCGTGTGTGTTTGAATGGGGGGGGGGGTTGGGGGGGGCAGTCACGAGCCTTATCGTTACCCCCACCCCCCCGGGGGGGGGGGGGGGGGGATGGCAGCAACAAGCCTTGTCCTTACAGGTATAAGAACCCACTAACAGCTGTGTTTGAAGAATATGTCCGAACAAAACATAACACTCAATGGTTTCCAAAGGGAAACGCACCAATTTTGTGTGCCGGGTTCTGATCTTCTGGACTTTGGCCTTCAGTTTATTCAGCTGTTCATTTATCTCCGAGCGGAGTCTAGCATAGTTATTTGGCGATGATAGGTCACGGCTGCTGATCTTGGACTGGATATCCGCCAAATCTTTCTCCACGTCTGATAGAACACAGTACTTTCAGAGAGAGAGAGAGAGAGAGAGAGAGAGAGAGAGAGAGAGAGAGAGAGAGAGAGAGAGAGAGAGAGAGAGAGAGAGAGAGAGAGAGAGAGAGAGAGAGAGAGAGAGGGCGCGGCGAGGAGAGAGAGAGAGAGAGAGAGAGAGAGAGAGAGAGAGAGAGAGAGAGAGAGAGAGAGAGAGAGAGAGAGGAGAGAGAGAGAGAGAGAGAGAGAGAGAGAGAGAGAGAGAGAGAGAGAGAGAGAGAGAGAGAGAGAGAGAGAGAGAGAGAGACAGAGAGAGAGACAGAGAGAGTGCCGCAAACAAACAGAATAGAAAGGACTTGACCAACGATAAATCAGGCCATTAAGGGCTCTTGAGGGCGTTATGCATGCCGAGCAAGCACGCCTTGGTTACAAAGAACTGACGGAGCCCAGGATAGGTGCAGCAGGTGGATGAGAATAGAGAAAGCGCTCATTCATGCAGATAACTATTCGCCAATCGAAGCAGATCAAGTTCATTTTGCAGATGATGATCAAGTTCATGAAGCAGATGAGTTCATTTTGTTATGCAGATAATGATGTTCTGCCTAAAAAATGAGAATTCGTCCACGACTACGCACGTTGGAGAAACATGGAAATATCATAACAGAACAAGAAGCTGGCAGGATACAATTGTAGTTGCAACAGGCCTTTGGAAGACAAGACCTCGTACTTCCCCATGGACACATGTCCAGCTTAGAGGGGCTGAGCTCATATTGATTCCCTGATATTGATTCTGATTCCCTCATAGCTCATATTGAGTCCCTCATATTGATTCCTCGAGGCAGGCACTCATATTGATTTCCTTGACAAAGGAAGGCCAGGCCTTAACGCCCCTGGGCATATTTTGATTCTTTTGGGCATTCGTTGATTCTCTTTGATAGATTCTTTGGTTCTTTTGATTTCTCAGTTTTTTTTTGTTCTTTTGATTGATTCTAATGGGCAATTTTTGGTCTTTTTGATTGATTCGCTGGGGCATAGTTTGATTCTTGACTTGGCGCTGTTGCACTCCCAAAGCCCTCCAACTCCCACAAAGTGATCAGGCACCCCAAAAATCCTCCAATGTCCACAAAATAACCAAGCACCCCGAAAGTCTTCCAACTTCCACGAAGTGGTCAAGCTCCCCACTTTGGAAATGTCATTACTTTTTTGCTTTATCATTTACGGTTGTTGTTGCTGTTGTTGTTGGTGGTGTTGTTGTTATTGGTGTTGTTGTTGCTGCTGCTGCTGTTGTGGTTTGTTGGGTTTTTTTTCCTGTGGTTGGTGTTGTTGTTGAGAAGGGGGGGTTGGGAGCGGGGGCAATGCTGCATTGGAATCAAGATGAAGCAGTAGAGAAATTGGAAGGTCTAAAAGGTCTTCCAGATGCAGCAATAAAAGGATGTCTACCTTCATAAGCAATAAAGGGGGTCTACCTTCATAAGCAATAAAGGAGGTCTACCTTCCATTCGGCGGTCTGTCTCCCTGGTGTTCCTCCGAACTTCAAGCAGAATCCTGCGCACGTAGTCGGGATTATTAGAGACTTGGGGGTCTTTGATGAGGCGCTCAGCATCGGCAGGCTTCATACAGGTTGCAGACTCCATAATTGAGATGAACAAGGAGGGCGGCATGCAAACATTGGGGTTGTCTGTTCCTTCTGCGGCCCCTCTATGGCTATCAGTGCAGCAGTTGTCAAAGGCCATGCGAGCAGAATTCCCAGGCGCGGGACCATCAGACACATGGGTGCGCAATCAAACTGGTCAATTGACCACAAGTAGGGGTTGCAACCCCTTCTTGTCTGATGTCTGCTTTGGCTGAAATTCTCAGACAAATCCCATGATTTTTTCCTTGGCAATCTAAAAAACCGAAAAACACGTAACATTAGTACAAGGCCCCATTATGAATGTTGCATGTGTTCTGACAACTGCAACAGCCGCAACACACAAAATCTGCAAATCTGGAACTTGAAATGGACAGGAGAAGTTCCTCTAAATTGGCAAAATCCATTCTCATCTCGTTTCCTACAACGACCTCCAACTCAGGGAATCACAGAAGCACATGCCGCGTGCTCTTTGGATAACGGCAGGCAAGCTCCGCTGAAACAAACAACGAGCACTTTGCAACTAGGCAGCTGTCGCCTTGCAGGCAATAGGCCATATGGCAATGAGAATGAATCGGAGAAGGGAGGAGTGGGCAGGTCAGGGCCAATCACCAGTCTCTACTTTGGCACTGAATTCAGAGCTATCTGCCATCCAATCTTTGACCAGGCCGATCCGTGTGGAGTGATCTTTCACGTGATGCAGAATCTGAAATAGGGCATGCTCAGATATGTTGTAAAAAGCTGACTCATCAACTGAGCCCTGAGTTGACCCGTCTGGCGACCCCACGGCTGGCTCCCTTTGTGACTCCTCTTCTACGTCGCCTTCCTCGTAAAAGCACACGTCGATATTCTTGGCGATGTAAGATGCCAAAACATACATGTGGTGAGGATCTTTTGTCAGCGATGGCACATGCTCCACTCTGCACGTCCCAGGGCGAGGAGATGTCAATCTGCCAACAACGTGTTGTACACTCACAGAGCATTAAGCTACGCCTTTGCACAAAGACAAAAGCTAAAAGTTGCAAATATCGGTTCTACCAGCATTCAAAGAAGTTACTTTTTGCCCAGCACATGCCTCTCAATGCGGCGGCTGCTGATGTGTGTGTGTGTGTGTGTGTGTGTGTGTGTGTGTGTGTGTGTGTGTGTGTGTGTGTGTGTGTGTGTGTGTGTGTGTGTGGTGTGTGTGTGTGTGTCGCAGAAGTGCGTGTACTCCCCACCCCCCCCCCTTCTCACGTGCTTTTGTTGTTTGGAGGGGTTATGTGGGAGCGCTGTCAAGCTCTGCCACATGCAAGGCATGATGTGAAGGAGACTTTGCTGACAAAGAAAGGCGGTGAGCATTTGAAAAGAAGAGCTCTGAGGATTCCACTTGGACGCGCTCATATACATAGCCTATCGACATATGTTGATCAATTGGGATTGCACATGCTTTAGTGGCACAGAAAGCACTGGAAGGGCCGCAGGTCCAATCCAGGTTTCTTCTCACCTCCAGTACGTGGCCTTTGCCAACATTACATTTCCTGCTGACCCTCAAGATCCCACGTAGGGGTCACTTTTTGACCAATGCCTCTGAACTATGTCTGTGGACAAAGCAGTGCGCCCCATCTAGTTGCGGCCACAAGCACGCATGGATGAAAAACTTGATGTGGCGTACAGGTTGAGGAAATTGATTGCATTTGTAGGTGCCAGAGTCCCGGATATGCATTCCCAGCAAGCTGCAGTCACATGAGGAAACACGAATCGGTCCGCTGCCCACGCATATGTTTCCACGTTTTCCGCATGAAGATCCAGCTGCACAGAACATCGTCTCCTTCAACATGTGCACAGCAAAAGATGAAGGGGTGGGAGGGATTTGATATCAATAATAATATATGAAAGTTGGGCTGCAAACCCCCGTTGCGATCTTGAAGCATGACCTTTGCTACTACTTCCTACATATCTGCTTCCATGACTGCACGAACGTACAAAGGTCCATGCCTTATTCCGTAACTACCTCAAAGGTGTAGCAAGATGCCACCATAGCCTCCATTACTTTAGCTTGGACATCCTCTATTTTGATCTCTCTTTGGCGTGATTCTGTGAATTCGCTCTCAAACATTGTCGCAAAATATTTTGACATTGTGCTAAGGTCTGTCTGGCAATACAAAAGATCGGTGCCATCGTTGAATAGGAGACGTGTATCCCATATCTTGTTCGACGGGCTTCTTTCTAACCATTTACGCTTCCGGGATCCCTTCACTATGGTAGCTGACTCGTGACGAAGGCGCGTTGCGCTCATAGTTCAGAGTGGCTTAACCCAGTTTCATCGTTCCAAACGTCTTTGAGTGACTCGCAGCTCAAACGGTCATTTAGGTTGCAAGCGACTCTGCACAAGTAAAGCCGCGAAGCATCGCCTGTCCGTTAGAAGCCGACATTTCATATACTCCGGGATGTCTCGGATGGCCTTCACATTTACACTGTACTGCCAGCCCGCTTTATCATGATTTAGAATTGAGATGATTTCTGGTGCAAGATTTCTGGTGTGCGGTTAGGATAGGCTTCACTCTTAGTTATAAATAGTGGGATAAACACCCACACTTTTTTCTATATAAGAAAGTGAAGCCTATCCTAACCGCACACCATAAATCTTGCATGCGATTACACGGAGTCTAGACCCCCGGGGACCGAGACAAAAGGGGGGGGGGGGGGGAGGGAAGAACCCCGACGGAGAGAGAGCGAGCGAGAGGGAGGGAGGGGGGGGAGAGAGGGAGAGAGGAGAGAGAGAGAGAGAGAGAGAGAGGAGAGAGAGGAGAGAGAGAGAGAGAGGAGAGAGAGAGAGGAGAGGGGGGGGGGGGGGGGGGGGGGGGGGGGGGGGGGGGGGGGGAGGGGAGGGGAGGGGAGGGAGGGAGAGGAGGAGAGAGGAGAGAGAGAGAGAGAGAGAGAGAGGAGAGAGAGAGAGAGAGAGGGGGGGGGGGGGGGGGGGGGGGGGGGGGGGGGGGGGGGGGGGAGAGAGAGAGGAGAGAGAGAGAGAGAGGAGGAGAGAGAGAGAGGAGAGAGAGAGAGAGAGAGGAGAGAGAGGGAGAGAGGGAGGGGAGGGAGGGAGGGAGGGAGGGAGGGAGGAGGAGGGAGAGAAAACACACACACACACACACACACACACACACACACACACACACACACACACACACACACACACACACACACACACACACAGAGAGAGAGAGAGAGAGAGAGAGAGAGAGAGAGAGAGAGAGAGAGAGAGAGAGAGAGAGAGAGAGAGAGGGAGGAGGGAGGGAGGGAGGGAGGAGGGAGGGAGGAGAAGGGGGGGGAGGGAAAGAGAGAGCCACAGCACTTTAACATGTGCATGCTTTAAGGATATGCACTCCGCAGACCACTCGGGCAAAAGTCTGAGAAAAGCCCATCCTATACAGCCTCCTTTTAGACTCCATTCGTCCGTAACTCCTGGGTCTCCTATACAAGCTAATGATCATTATAGTTGTAACTTCGCCACAAATAATGCTCGCGTCCACGGGGGTCAACTACCAACAATGTTACAGTGATCATCACCAGTCCGCATCTTGCGGCATCCGGCGTTCTTGATCCCTTACATTGACAGCGTGGCATTGAAAAATTCTTAAACAAAACTCTCATTCAGAGTACGAGTCCATCCAAGCTTGAAAGGTCTTAAATGTAAGACCGCATCAAAAATGCTGTTATGGCAATCAGCGGAAGAGTATTGGACTGAGGCAAAGAGATCCGTTCATGAAGAAGATAGCGACTGATTACAATGCGTGAAGTTTTCGTCTTAAATGCGGCGCAGAGCGGCCAATTATAGAATGTACGCGTTCATCTAAGTATATATGAAAACCAGAGAGACCTGTACGGGATATCCCCATCGATCCCCATGCACGTATATGAAGTACAAGGTAATGGTTGTCTTTACAAATGCGAAGACACAAAACTGAGCATATCTACGGAGTATAACAGACTACCAGTTTGCAACAAAGATGACCGACTTAGCGAATCGACTGACGGACACAGATGATCGTCTTGAGTCAAGACTATTGGCCGACAATCACTAGAAATAACCATCTATATAGCCATCTACACATATACAATAAGGTGTGTATCTGGAGGCAACAGTAACAGATCTTCTGTGGAGGAAGCTACACTTCACACATGCACAATATGAAGATATCATGCATGCACTTTCATCTTATTTCATAAGAGAAAATCGAGGTGCACCGTCATCATAATATTATATAGTCATATAATAACGTTATATAATTATACAACAGGCAGTGTGGCGCTACAATTTGCCATGGCAATCCTACAGGTAGCTATCAGCATAGACAGCAGAGGGGCCAACCCAATGGCCTCACAAAGAAGCGGCATACTTCAGAGACTAATGAAATGCGCTGCACCGCATGAAGTCCACCAAAATTCACTCGCAGCTAATGTGGCATATATGCTAGCGTTGCTACACGCCTACCTCTAATAGCCTGCGTGTTTTTGGACAAATTCAAGCCGTATGGGCTGGACGGCTGCTGTTTCTTCTCGTTCGTTTTACAAGGGCGGGATAAAAATACCAACCCAAGGTTAACGACCCAAACCCGTAGGTTTCCAGCTACGAGTCACACCCGGCCAGCAGCCAGCTGGCGACCCACAGCGGCCGCAATAATGAAACTGCCAAATGGCATGACAAAACATCCCTACACGCCTTCTTGTGCAATGACGGCTAGGTTGAAAAGCCCCGGGAGCCTCTGCAACAAGGCCAGCGCATCAGCATGCAACCCCCCAAATGTTTCAAATGAAAAGGCTTGGAAGGCCACGAGCAGTTGTTGACGCGCCAACAGGGCCGCATAGCAGGTCTGATTGGTCTTGGGCAACGCGTGCGGTGGCCCCACCCGGCGGGCAAGACCCCTTCAAGCTTCCTCAAATTCTGCTGGGGCTCTTCTTTCCAAAACTGGGAAAAAAAGACCAGCCCAACGGTCAAAAACCTCAGCCCAAATTTACAAAGCTACGAGTCACACCCGGCGAGCAGCCAGCTGGCGATCTACATCGGCCGCCGTAATGAAACTGACAAACACATGACAACAACTCATCCCTCACACATCTTCTTATGTAACATACATATATATGCAACACGGCCATATATGCAATGACGGCCATTTCAGAAGCCGCTTCATCTTTGTCTAATTCTTCTTCACAAGGAACATCATTGGGAACTCCAGCGAGGTCGAATTTCACTCCGAAATTCGCAACAATTGGGACCATCCGGACCCGAAACGGGAAGAAATTTGTGCCAGAAAGTCACACAAATTCGATCCCGCTGGAGTTCCCAAATACATGGGTGAGGTTTTCAAACAAAGATCTCCAGCACGTTCAAGCAAACGAACCGGTCGAAGTGCCCCAACTGGGCGTCAGATAGACCACAACTCGCAGCAGCCCTATAGAAAATCCAGAGAAAAACCTAACCCCCCTCCCCCCCCCCCCCCCCCCCGGTTCTCTCTCTCTCGCTCTGGGGGGGAGGGGGGACCCGCGCCCCACCAAAACCATCACAGCAGCGCAGCCTCTGTGAGTGTCCATCTAAAACCGATGAACTGATGAAGAGTGGGACAAGGAAAAACGCCCTCTGCACTGGGCCAAGAAGAAGAAGAACGAAGAAGAAGAATTACATCAACCCAGCCCAACGGGCCGACGAAGGTCGGTTAGCCGATTTTTGTCGCCATGAACATGGCTGCAACATCGACTCCCACTGCTGCTTGGAAAGCATGCCAACGGAACATATACTTGTTCCGCTATTCCGACCGAACTTTTCCGCTGTTCCGCTATTCCTTTGGAACCCTAACCCTAAATACGAATCACTGATAAAGGAATCGAAGAAGTTACTAATGAAGTTGGAACAATCGACCTGGTGGAAGAACGGAAAAGTGGGTGTCCCGGAAAATCCTTTCTTCCGTCGACACATTATGGCCGCTGGACGCTAAGAAGCGTGCAAGTGGGCGGCAGCCTCACAATTCTGTTCCGCTATTCCTTTGGAACCCTAACCCCAAAATACGAATCACTAATAAACGAATCGAAGAAATTACTAATGAAGTTGGAACAATCGACCTGGTGGACGAACGGAAAAGTGGGTTTCCCGGAAAATCCTTTCTTCCGTCGGCACATTATGGCCGCTCTTGACGCTAAGAAGGGTGCAAGTGGGCGGCAGCCTCGCAATAGATGAGGTGCGCCTGGGAGGCAATGCGCTCCCGCAGGTCTGAGGGCAGCCCAGCCATTGCGCCCCACAGGGCCAGAAACTGGGGATGACCTCTTCCCTGGGCCAGCCTCCCCGCCTTGAAGAAGACTCCCGCAAGTGCAGCGGCCCTCTCACGCCTCGCGGCCACCATCTCACCGAGCGGGGCGGGCAAGCCATGCTTCAGCTTCCGCCCCAGGTACAGCACCACTTCCCACTTCACTTCGTGACGCCCTCGTCGACCTCCCAGAGCCCACCCTGTCAGTATTTGTGCCGTGACCACCAGCAACGGGGCGGCCCATGTGGGGCCCATGTGATCGCACACGTACTGCAGCACCTCCAGGGTCGGTCCTGGAGTGTACGGCCAGAAGTGGGAAGCAAAGGCTCCTTTCGAAGGCCGCCAGCTCTTTTCCGGAAAGCCGGCTGCGCGAGCAAACTCGTGGAGACACTTCAAGCACTCCAGGCAACCGGGACCCATGTCCGCATCGAACCGGGAGGGGTCCGGATGGCAGCTGCCAGCAATCGCGCACTCGAATGTCCCGG
Organism: Botryococcus braunii; assembly: GCA_002005505.1. Taxonomy (NCBI): domain Eukaryota; kingdom Viridiplantae; phylum Chlorophyta; class Trebouxiophyceae; genus Botryococcus; species Botryococcus braunii. Next base: position 177,036 of record KV908532.1, read on the forward strand.
CATCCCAAGGGGCCCCGCTCTGGAGCGCGTACCGCAGGGCGCCCACATTGCCAGTCCCGGCCGCAGTGTTGGTTGTACAACCAAAGCCGATGGAAAAGGGAACGCCCAGCCCGTGGACGTACCGCAGCAGATCCTCGCCCCACTGTGCCGCTGCGGCGGAGTCCAGGAGCTGTACGTCGGGCAACCCACTGCGATTGACTGCAAGCGAAAAGCATGCTTTGGCCGTAGTGCGTGACAAACCCATTCCCCATTTATTGACGATCACGGCTGGGTGGAGACTGGGATCGCGGGATCTGTGCTGCTCATATCCCGCATCATACAACACCTGCATACATTCCGAGTTGCTTCTAAAGATCGCAGAAAGCATTGCTTCGTCCCAGGGGCGGACCCGCACCCGCTGAAGACAGTACCGCAGGACCTCGGGGCTGCCTGTAGACGCAACTATCTCTCTCCCTCCAGGGCTCCACTGGCAGCCGCAGCGCTGCAGAAACTCCAAGCAGGCCAGCTGGGCCTCCGGCTTGGCCTCTTTCGTGTAGGCTGCGCTCGTCAGCAGAGGCCGGTTCACCAGACGAGGTTCCAGATCCAAGAGATATTGCAGGCATTCCAGTTGGGCTCCCTCAGCTGCTCCATCTGCCGCGGCTTCCACATCCAAGCAGCCCGCCCTGCTTCCCGGCCCGCATCAGTGAATGGTTGATTGTCGCCTTCGACTAAGCCAGGTCGCCCCCGACTCTGATACCTCAAATGCATTCGCGCGCATCCGTAGCACATTCTTAAAAAAAACACATCTTTTGGTGGTTTGTTCCACCCTGCCAGCCCCACAACATTTCCAAATGCTCATTTTGCTTCTGCAATTCCAAATGAATGACTTCTGTTTCCCCTGACGGCAAATTCTGTCCCCTTTCACCGAACAGAAACGCATGCAAAAACCCGTATACGGACCCAGAAACACATGCGAAAACCCTTACACTGACCCATAAACACATGCAAAAGCCCTTATACGGACCCAGAAACACATAAACAGACTTCTAGAACAATCGGTACTGTTCAAAGCAAAACACCAGCAAACAAACTGACAAATAAGCTGGCTAATTCCGAGATATGCGGTTCCGCTCGAAGCCAATTTCTGCCACGCACCTGTGTAGAGTCTGAAGGCAGTTCAGGTCACCCCTGCTTGCGATGGAGGCAGCAAGCTTGTCGCTCACAGCCGATTTCCCAAACCAGCCCAAAAGGGCCTCCAGGCATTCTGCATGGCCCTCGCTTGCAGCAAGGTCGGCTGCTTGGCTGATGTGCTTACAACTAGCCTCACCAAGCCCTCCCACGCCAGAGCCGAGATCCTCACTCGAGAGCAGCGCGGCAGAGTGGGCAGCCATCAGCAGGAGAATGTCGCCAGAGCGTGCCGCAAGCTTCAATGTGATGAGGTCGCACGGGCATCCCCGATCAGCGGCAAGGGTAAGGAAAGCTGCATTACCCTCCAGGGCGGCGAGCCGGCAGATCCACTCGGAGCGGCACCCCGCCTCGAGCAGTGCCTCCAAACACTCTGGCGTGGCCTCCCGCATGGCATATCGGTACAGATCCAGCTCCAGCAAGAGGGGCTCTTCCGAGTCCAAACACTCCTGCGTGACCTCGGAGATGAGCTGGTCCTTCCCTACCAGGGAGCGCCTCTCCATGAGCTGATGTAAATCAACCGTATCCCGTGTCTGCCAGGTGAGCGCTGCGTCGATGCTGGAGGGCCACCCGCTAGCAAACAGCCAAGACAGCGTGGGCCTGTGGCCTGCCCTGCAGGTTGTTATTGCTGCTTGCCAAACCTCCAGCCTGCGGAGTTCCCCTGCCGAGGCTCTGTCGGGGCTGCCCAGCGGTAGGAAGCGCCCCGCCTCCGACAGGCCCTGCAGGCATTGTGTGTGACCTGCCCTTGCTGCATCCAGGTGGTCTCCGCAGCACTGGCCAGGCACACGACAGTTCAACCCCGACAAAGCTCTCAACCGGCAGAAGATCTGTTGTTCAAAAGTTCCCCTTTCTTGAAGTTTTGTGTGGGCGCTCTCTCATCTCTCTCTCTCTCTCTCTCTCTCTCTCTCTCTCTTCTCTCTCTCTCTCTCTCTCTCTCTCTCTCTCTCTCTCTCTCTCTCTCTCTCTCTCTCTCTCTCTCTCTTTCCCCCCCCCTCCTCTCCCCCTCTCTCTCTCTATGTGCGTGCGTGTGTGTGTGTGTGTGTGTTTGCGCGCGCGCGCGCACACACGCGTGCGCACGTGTGTCCCCCCTTCTCTCTCACCCACTCACTCTCTCTCTCTCTCTCTCTCTCTCTCTCTCTCTCTCTCTCTCTCTCTCTCTCTCTCTCTCTCTCTCTCTCTCTCTCTCTCTCTCTCTCTCTCTCTCTGTGTGTGTGTGTGTGTGTGTGTGTGTGTGTGTGTGTGTTTTTGCGCGCGCGCGCACGTGTGTCCCCCTTCTCTCTCTCTCTCTCTCTCTCTCTCTCTCTCCTCTCTCTCTCTCTCTCTCTCTCTCTCTCTCTCTCTCTCTCTCTCTCTCTCTCTCTCTCTCTCTCTCTCTCTCTCTCTCTCACTCTCCCCCTGTCTGTGTGTGTGTGTGTGTGTGTGTGTGTGTGTGTGTGTGTGTGTGTGTGTGTGCTGACCTACGTGCGGGCGTGTGTCTGTGTGTGTGATGCGTGCGTGCGTGCGTGCGCGCGCGTGCGTGCGTGCGTGCGTGCGTGCGTGCGTGCGTGCGTGCGTGCGTGCGTGCGTGCGTGCGTGTGTGTGTGTGTGTGTGTGTGTGTGTGTGTGTGTGTGTGTGTGTGTGTGTGTGTGTGTGTGTGTGTGTGTGTGTGTGTGTGTGTCACAGCCTGCAATTTGGGGTATTTTCCGAAGAGCAACTTAAAGATGCAAAGGAAAACGATATAGACTCAAATATGTTCTCCGGGCCTTTCCCCCTAGACCATATTCAACACTTTAGACTGTGAAGATGCCATCAGCAGAATGCACAAACAATCAGATTGTCCTCAAGCATGATATGTTTTGGTCGTTGAGGCAAGACTAACCGGTGTTTACCCTTGGAGGCCAAAGACTATAAGATAACTTGTCAACAAATAGGGAAAAGCAGAAAATAAGATCTGAAGCAGGTTCTATGAAAGTCAAGTACTCAGGAGCTGGAGGTGTCACTTCACCATTGTTGAAGCTTCCGCAATTGACTAACTTTGATTATTCACCTACCTCATTCTTTCCTGCTGAATCTGTGTTTGTCATCGCTTCCTCGCAAATTCAATCATTGGAAACTCCCGCAGACAGCACGACTCCTCTTGTAGCAGAGATCGATAGGGCCGCGCCCACAATGCACTTGCGAAAGTAAGCAAGATCGCCTTGGCTTAGATCCGAGTTCCAGAGACAGAGCTGAAGCCTTCAATTATGCGGCACTTGGAACCCCACTCTCGATAAACGAACCTTTTTCTCCCCTCCACACTCACTTCCTTTTCGTGTCGCCTGAGCCACTTTCCACAGAGGTTTTCACTATCAGTGACAGCATCACCTTTCGTCTCTAGCCCCTAGATTCTGCGTACCCGCATGCCGGATTTATGGGGTACGGTTCGGATAGGATAGGATGGGATAGGTACTCAGGGCCTTTAAGGAGCCCTGAGTCAGGGGCTGACCGACCTTCATGGAGGTCAGTGACCACTGGTACCCCAACGGGTGTCCGCTGCCGCGGGACCTTCCCACGGGAGTCCCCACGGAGAGGCGAGGGTCTCTTTGGCAGGGTACGGAGCCCCTAGCAGCAGGGGAACGTTCCTGCCAGGACCGCCCTGGCCTGTAGCCAAGTAGCCCTCGCCGACCAGGATGTCCCTAGATGCCCTATCAGGGTCCCTCCCTCCCTTTGGACGAAATGACTATTCGGGCATCAGGAGCCTGCGACTGATATACTTCACTTTTCCTTTATGAAGCTTCCTTAAGGCCGGCCCAAGTTGGACGTCCACGTACGTCGACACGCGTCGACACGTGACATTTACAGCACCAGGTGCTTGTTACAAGTATGCTTCTCTTTATATGTACTTCAGTATTATTATATATTAATTCGGTGCTGATGTGAAGGGTCAGTCAAAAGAATAGCTTGTAAATTGCAAACCATGTGCGACCGAGAACCACATCCGTGTATTCATTTGACCACAAGTGCAGCCATGTTGACGTGTGTCTTTGAGGAACCAGCCTGATCCGGTAACACAATAGAGAAGCAGGTCCAGTAACGCAATAGATCTGGAGAAGCAGATCCGGTAACGCAATAGGAAAGCTGTTGAATGAATTGGTCAATACTGTGCTTAGTGACATCCCCTGTCACATGCCATCAACAGCGGAGTAAACTATAGACTTTATGAACGGTATAGATCATACTCGTACCTCAATGACATAACACGTGACTTGTACGATATGCGATCTCAGTAGACATTACGTATGGTAGTACTTTAGGACCCCTGCAGTCTGAGCCATCCCTGGGCAGCCCAGGAACGGCTCGGAACGTGTCCCAAGCATGTTGGTATCCTTGACCAACCTCTACTGTTGGAGAGTGCTGTGTGCTGTTCCTGGAAACGTTGTAGCGTGGACGGTTTTTCCCACACGCTACGAACTGACGCTGCCGTCGTGCCATCACTGCAGGTGACGCCCAAAGCAGAAATGCTTTAAAAGCAGATTCGGTAACCCAATAGGGGTCTCTATTCTAGAAGCAGGTCCAGTAACGCAGTAGAGAAGCAAATCCGGTAACGCAATAGAGAAGCAGATCCGGTAACGTTATAGAGAAGCAGATCCGGTAACGCAATAGAGATCTCTATTCTAGAAGCAGGTCCGGTAACGCAATAGATCTAAAGAAGCAGATCCGGTAACGCAATTGAGAAGCAGGTCCGGTAACGCAATAGATCTGGAGAAGCAGATCCGGTAACGCAATAGGAAAGCAGATCCGGTAAGGCAATAGAGAAGCAGATCCGGTAACGCAATAGAGATCTCTATTCTAGAAGCAGGTCCGGTAACGCAATAGATCTAAAGAAGCAGATCCGGTAACGCAATTGAGAAGCAGGTCCGGTAACGCAATAGATCTGGAGAAGCAGATCCGGTAACGCAATAGAGAAGCAGATCCGGTAAGGCAATAGAGAAGCAGATCCGGTAACGCAATAGAGATCTCTATTCTAGAAGCAGGTCCGGTAACGCAATAGATCCAGAGAAGCGGATCCGGTAACGCAATGGCAAGCTTGGAGGCTAGTCCTATCACCAAGGATTAAGAATCACCTAAAAGCCTGACCCGTTCGATAGCATGCACAAGCCAGTTCCCTCGAACAGTTGGGGGACCGGGGCCCTCCTTGCAAGATGGGGACTAGTAGCTGGTACTGAGGGCGGCAGCGGAAGGGCTCAGGGGCCTTGGTTTGCTGCGGGGTGGGGGGCTGGTATACTACGCAGTGCTCCCATTTAATCAGAAGCTCCCGGATGAGTGAGGGAGCGAAGCGCGGCACGGTTCCATCCGGCACGGTCTTCTTCTTCTTCATCTTGCCCACAAAGTAAGGCATTTTAGAGAGTTAATCATCAACGTTGATGATTGCTTACTACGGCCTTTCAGGACTCGGAACGAGCAAGTTCACAGACCGTAAACCCTCTTTGGCCAAAGAGGGTTTACGGTTGTGAACCAGGCCCGTTCTGAGTCCTGAAAGGCCACATGGGTGCCGCGAGGGCCATCATGCTAATCTGCTCCTTTCAGGCCAAGTAAAACGGGTGTAAAGGTCCAAACACCAGTCAACAACATTCAGATATTGCTTCTGCTGTTCGCTCCCCGGTTCCAGTGGGCTGACTTTGGAAAGCATTATCATCAGACAGGTTCCTCAACGACACGAGTCGACATGGCTGCACTGGAAGTCAATAGAATACACGGAGGTGGTTCCCGGTAGAATAAGTTCAACGCAATTTTCAGGTGTTTTTATTTCATTTACCGTACGTTCTAGCACTGAACTCATTTTGATAACCTCTGTGATTGTATCTGTCACATGTGTACACGCACCTGGTGCCGTCAAAGTCATGTCTACCTTTATCAGTAGGAAGGTGATGACACCCTAATCGCATACCCTAGGTCGCATAAAGGTCCGCAATGTACTATCAGGAAGGTGGAGTTTGAGCGCACTCTTACGCCGAGGCACATGAGGCGGACGAGCGAACCACCTTAAGTATCTGCAACAAGGCTCTAGGGAATGCACTAGAGCGATGCACCACAAGCTGCACCAGAGCTTACTCACATATTATGTGTGTGACATGTATGAAATGTGACATATACCCCCAAGATTACTCATTACACGCCCTCAGCTAGAAGAGGTAATGTGACGGTACAAATGGGAGTTGTACTTCCCTTTGTACTGCCACAGGGCGGTTCTTAGCCGTGCTTGCCCAACCGTTCAAATTACAGAGGTTATTGATCAGCGTTGTGTGCCTGATGTCTTGAACAACGGACTAGTGTTACGTAATGTCAAGGAGACTGGACCCCGCACACAGACCGCCTACTCCAGATCCCGAAGAGGATCCCTCCAATATTGAACTGACCCTCGAGGATGAAATAAGGTTGAAGGTATGACAATTTTTTCGAGAAAGAGTGTTTGCTGGTCTATGTCGAAACAAGGGTATGTTTTTCGTTGGTTTAGTCGAAGTTCGGCGGACTGCAATCTCAGGAGGTTCCAACGGAACACATTTCATTCCAATGAATCTTCAGAGCGTCTTTTCTATGTATGACTAATATGTATGGCTGAAATAATTATTAATGTCTGGCCCATGCTTTGTCTCGTGGCGCAATCGTTAATATATTTGAGG
>KV908532.1:198839-208468 GCA_002005505.1 Botryococcus braunii
GCAGCCATTCTATTATCTTATGCGATAATGTCCGGTTGCACCGTCGCGACATTCATCCAGTCGAAAGCTCCTGAAGTCCTTCTCCACAGACTTTTGGATGCCGTCAGATCTGGGAAGGGCCTTTCGGTCATTAGAGCCATCGTAAATGCAGTATATCTAGCCTGCATGAAAAGCTTTCCATTTCAAGTAGAAAAGTTGAAGGAGGTAGTTACGGCACTGCATACTTGCATCGTCGACCTGCAGGACCCATGGCTCTCGGCAATGTCAGCCACCCTGGTCACGTGGTGTTGCACCGAAGTGCTTAGAAGACTAGTCTCTTATACTGATGCAGAGCAAAGCTTTTCGGAGACCGTAGGGCAGTATGTCATTGAAGAATTCAAAAAATGCGCAATCATCAAGCTTCCCCTACTACAATTTGTATGGTTGCGTCTGTTTGTTGTCATGTTTCATCATTGTCATGTGAAAACAGGGATTGGCTTACGAAAGCCTACCGAGAATGATGCCCTGGACACGTACACGGCCACCCTGACCGATGTTGTGAAGCGCATCAGCGTCTGCGTCCAAAGCCTCAGCGAACTTGGCCCAGACACAATCCTGCAACTGCCAGATGTCCCGCCAATTTTCAAAGGGACGGGGTGGAGTCATGCTGAATCCATTTTGGTCTGTAAAACCGATGACGTCACAACCTTGGGTCCGGCTTGGCAATTCTTGTGGGAGTGTCAGACAGAAATACCACTGATGGTAGATGCTTCCCGCGGGTTGAAAGAGAAACTCTCCACCTTGTGCATCCTTGCTGGCGAACTGGTTTTAGATTGTTTTGTTTCCTCTGAGCAAGTGACTTACGCTGCATTCAAACCATACGAGCAAGTATTTGCCGGCTCGCTTTCCAAGATAATAACAGCGTATGGAGGAGTCGTATATGGTTATAAGGATATGAAAGGTTGTCAAAACATATCAGAGCTCGAGTCGCTGCAATTAAACCCAGACGTGCTGTCATTTGGACTCGGCTTGTGGAATCGTCTGCTCAATCAGCATCAATCCAGTTTGCGGGGACAAAAGGGCCGCTCCTTAATCCCGATAGATCAGCATGGCTCCTCAAACGAAGCTGGCGATGTTACTACTACGTGTGAAGGATTCCCATATAAGTTCGTAGGTCTCGGGGTATCAGCACGATTCCTAGATGAAAATGTTGCGGAAATAGCTCAAAGCATACTTAAAGTCTCCATGCCCTGGCGCGTACGGGATATCTTGAAGGCATTAACAAGTATTTATCTGCTCTGTGATACAAGCATGGGAATTTCTCTAGCGTGTATGCCATGCGCAAAAAGGGTTGGGGAGTTGGAGTTTATGCAAGCTGGTGACGTTTCGCATCTCTCAGGAACGGCAGCCAGTTGCGTACAAAGTATATCTCTTGACGACCCCAAGGATATTTCGGTGGCCCTATATTTTAAGGCATTCATTCTGATGACGTTTCACAAGATAAGACGTTGCCAAGGCAGGACAGAAAGGGGCGAGAGTCAAGCATATGCCAAAGCCGTATTAGAATTTGTTTATAACACATATAGCACGATTATTTCTTCAGAGGGAATCGACCCTATCAAGGCTAGCCAACTGCAAATGTTCATCCCTGAATTCTTGGAATGCTCCGACCCCAAGACTATCTTTTTGGCAAGCAGTCCCAAGCTGGCACCCCGGGGTCCGGATGCACCTCTGCCGTCTCTTGAAAATCCTTCATATGAATCGACGAAACGTGGGAGTGACGACCGTGAGCTCCAAGATCTCGCAAGCGCGCACAGGTCTCGTGATAATCCGCTGTCTGATCCCTCCGTACGCATGTCATCCGACATGGGACGGAGGCTGGAGCTTCCACAAACGACCATACTGCACCGGTCGGAACTTGTGGTAGCAATCAGGGCCATTGAGGCAATTGAGGTTGAACTTCAACGGGTGACAACATCGTACCAGCTACATTTTGATGAAGCAAGGCCACTGTTGCTGAAGGCCATCAACGAGGTCCGCTCGAGCGACCCACATGGCCTACCAACCTGTCGTACATGCCATGCCACACAAACGGTCATCGTTGATTGATAATGCAAATATGAGGATCCCCCGAACACTATTTGGTTGCAACCCTCACGAATTGGGGATCCTCAATTCTAGCTGAGGTGTTTCTAAACGCTGTGGCCGGGAAATGCTACGGACAGCTATGCTTGTTCAGCCTGTGTGCGTGCGTGCGCGTGTGCGTGCGTGCGTGCGTGCGTGCGTGCGTGCGTGCGTGCGTGCGTGCGTGTGTGTGTGTGTGTGTGTGTGTGTGTGTGTGTGTATGTATGTGTGTATGTGTGTGTGTGTGTGTGTGTGTGTGTGTGTGTGTGTGCGTGCGCTCGCCTGCGTGTGTGTCTGTCTGTGGGTGCAATCGTCCCATAGTATATTTAAAAGTGGTTTTTAATAGCCCATGGCCTTTGTGCCACTTCGATGCGTCATTGCAGGGATGCCATTAACAATAACTCCAAGTTCCAAATTGATGTCGTTTACATCACGCTTGTTGTTGTTCGGCATGACTACATTATCTAAGGTTTGTTCTTCAATGTTGTTTGTGCAGATAGCAGGCTCAATACTCAGAAGCATTAGCAGAAGCGGCTCGGATACGTCTGAGCCTACTTCACTTAACCTTGACGAAGTAATGGAACAACTTCAAATGATTCGTCTCAGTTTTGAGCAGAGCTCCTCGCCGCAAGAGCAAGGGGGGGACCCCCATGAAGCTCCTACTAATGCTGACGATCGCGAAGCCTCAAAACCTACGCCGCTGACAGCCAGAGAAATACCGAGTGCTGAGACCGCTGCAGCGCTGCTAGCACGAGATGAGGCCGCTACAGAGTCCGTGGCCATACCCATCATACTGGAAATTAAGTATATTCCAAAGCTTATTAAAGTTGTGTCAACCTTTCATATAAACCTCGCCAGCTTGCTTGCCAGTAAGGTTACCAAATGGTCGGAAAGCGAGAAGGTCAAGCAGTGCAACCTCGCCCGCGACATAGTACAACAGGTATGTGATTTAATTTGCCCCAAACCGTTAAAATAAGGCGAGCCTTCTTCTCGTGCAGCCCATCTGGGTATTTAAAATCCCCGTTACACGATTTTGTTACTGTTAAAATATCTGTTAACGTTACCAGAATCTCTGTAACCAGATCTAGATTTTGTTACTGGAGATTTCAAGTATAACAAGTGGCGAATATTCTGTATGACATCACTAACAGATTACAATGTAAGCATCACCAACAGTGTTATCACACTTGGAACACGCGGAACCTTGTGATTGTACCTGTATGCATGCTACGTAGCCGTCTGCCTTGAATTTCAGATGATCATGATCTCGCTCTACAATTCTAAAGGACTGGCATGCCATCCACGTGTCAACAAATAATGTTGTTTGTCAACTAATTACTTACTTGACAACATTAATCATAATAATACTTTCGCTGAATGCTCATTGTACTTCACATGAACTGCCCTTCAGGACACGCTAGTCCAGATGTTGACAACTTGGCTTCATGTAAATAGGCAATGTTTGCATTGTTATATACAGTAATGAGCTTGGTTGCAATGAGAGCCTTGCCACATTTTAATGTTGGGACAGCTGCTTGTCCTTCATATCAATGTTTTGGGAGGTTTCACGTGTTTGTGGTGTGTACATGATCATCATGAAGAATGCACGCGTCGCTGTAGAGGGGAAGAAAATTCTCGCCCCTCATGCAGGATTGACGAGGGGGAAGTAATTACTTCCCCATCATGCAAGATAGACGAGGGGGAAGTAATTACTTCCCCATGATGCAAGATTGACGAAAGGGAAGTAATTACTTCCCCATCATGCAAGATAGACGAGGGGAAAGCAATTACTTCCCCCTCATGCAAGATTGACGAGGGGGAAGCAACTACTGCCCCCTCCTGCAAGATAGGAACGCGGGGACAATGAAAAGGGTTTAAATGACGAGGACCTCTTCTTATCTTATCACGCATGCATATGTTCACCTCTGGAACATCACTGATGCTCCAATGATTATATAAATAAATTTGATGCGAGGCTGTGTATCTACCTTCAATGCACAAACGTTTGTGCGTTTACGCTGTAGCACTCTGACTTTGTTGTTCTTCTGGCTTCTGGCGTAGGCAATCATACTTTTTGATTCTATCCGTTTAAAAATATCTACATGCGCCGGCGCGTTGTTAATTCCCTACGAAGAAGTCCTACAGGAGGCTCAAAGGCAATTTTCCGCAGAAGGAGGCTGGAATAATCTAAAAAATTCTCTGGAAGCAAGTCTTGAGTATCTGCATACATATCCAAATTTGAGAAGTCCTTGAAGTTAGAAGGTCCTCAGCAGCCAGCCAATCATTGATGAAATCACATGCAAATCGTGCTTCATTATGAATGCGGATTTATCGTCAATGTCTACACTTGTAGACATTCATGATGTTGCTAATTGAGGAGCAACATCAACATTTTGAGATATATTTTGCTCCTCATGAGCAACTTTATGAACATGAACATTGTGAACAATCGACACTCTTTCGCCATCAGTGGTTCCTAAAGCTACGATGGCGAAAGCTTTAAGAATGTCTGTTAAGCTTTTTGCGAGATCAATAATCGTGATGATGGTCAATGGGTCCCTCTACCGAGTAGTAGAGCTATAGAGGGTTCCCCACGCAAGAGTTGCGATGCGTCGTAGCCACAAATTTAGGGCTATAGAGGGTTCACAAACTTAAAGCTATAGAGGGTTCACAAGTTTAGGGCCATAGAGGGTTCCCCGCGCAAGAGTCGCGATGCGCCGTAGGCCAAATCACATAAGACTGAAGGGAGATCGGAATAAAGCTTTGTTTCACATTTGAACCTCTTGGTGTGGTTTAACTAGAGCAGGTCTTTATTTGAAGGAAAAGATGCTCAGAACTACAGCCATACGAGGAGACCGTACTTGGGGGTGACCTTGTGGGTCCATGTGACAGCCTCCTTAAAACCCTACAAACTTTCTCATTGGCTCAAATGAGGAAGGTAGGAGTTGAAAAAGGATGTCAATGTGTGCTTGCCTGGGAACCCTCTGTGTGTCCTTGGGCGAAGGGGTCAGTTGCCCAAGTCCCGAACCTTACTCGGGTTGGCATGTGACCAAGAACATCACGGGACGAATAGGAATAGGCCACCGGTAATCCATTGACTGCAGCCCTCCTGAAGCGAATAGGAATAGGCCACCGGTAGTCCGTTGCCTGCGGCCCTCCTGACGCGAATAGGAATAGGCCACCGGTAATTTCGTCCAGACCCTGCTTATCCACCAGACTGGATAGGCTGATTTATTAACAGATTCCTGTACCGTCCAATGGATTTCCCGTCTGGCGGAATCGGACCTCTGCTAATTAATACAAAACCGTCGTATTGTGGCATGATCACAACTTTAGGTTGTCAAATAGCCTTTGTTCGTCCGATTGCATCGCATCATGCCCTCCGGACTGGACAGACGTATTTCTTTCTTCTTAATTCTCAAGATCTTCGTGAGCTATGCATCAAAGGCGCCCGTTGCTGGCATGTAAGACACGAAGATGTTCGGATGATACACTAGTTGAAGAAATGTCCCCAAAGCATGTCCCAAACGGGTCCCAGAGGTCCTTCGGCTTGGAAATGGTTTGAAGGCTCTTGGAACGGAACTGGGGTCTGTTCGGTATATACCTACGTAGGCCTCCCGTTATATAACACTCATGTTATGTAGTTATTAGTAATCACTAATACATATAATCATATATAATCATCTTAATTACTGATACTATTGACTGCAATGTCCGCCCCTCATTCGTTTCCTTACATTCATGAATGAGATCAATGCCGCCTCCCCCCCCGCCCTCCCACACACTGTCATTTACCTATAGCGGATTCTCCCGGTCCGAGCTACCAGTGTAACGTATCCTGTCCGAAGGACAGCTGTCCAAATAAAAACTAGCAGCTGGGACACCCAACTGGAAACGGATGTAACGCCCGCCTCCACCAAAACCCCAGCGGCTGCAAAGGCCCCTCACTCTTGGGGCTACGTAGCAGTATACAGTCCACATGGTCGATGCTACTTTGGCAGTGAGGAAGCTTACCCGAATGCTTCACAAAGTCATGCACTGCCCCGAATTCATCCACTGCCACGATGCCATGTACTGCCACGAATTCATGTACTGGCAGACAGGATATGCACATGCTTCCACAAAACATCCACGTGTATGAATTGGCAGTGAGATGCCTACTAAAAATTTCCCATCACCAGCTGCCCACGGCCCCTGGCTTCCGCGCACCAGCGTGTAGGACACGTGGTTGCGAGTGGGACATGCTTCCCTATAGGGGTAGCTACCACGTTTAAATATCCAGTTTGCCAGTGAGTGAGCGTGCACTTCACATATCGTCTTCTTCTCAAACCCTCAAACAGAGCTTTAGGGGGACCCCCCCCCCCCCGGCGGGTGGGGCCGGGCGGGTCGTGCTCAGCTGGCGTCAACATCCATGGGGAGGGGGCCACCAGGGGGGGGGGCCCCCTGGGGAGGTCGGGGTCCCCCAGGGGAAGGAACCCCGGCACCCAGACCCGCATGCTGGGGGCCCCCGGGGGAGGGGGCCCCGGCGCCCAAGCCCGGAGGGCGGGCGGCGGGCGCCCCTCCCGCCCGCCCTGCTGCGGCAACGCTGGCGTTGTAAGTGGCGATCTCCCACTCATGGGTCATGGCGGTGACCAGTGAGTGGAACGCCGCGGGGGAGTCCGGGATTATGGGTGACCCCACCGCTTCCACCTTCCGCTGGCAGTCCTGTGCGCCCACATAACACACTGCATTCAAAACCCTGCCAAAACCCTAAACTGCCGCCAAGCCCTCGCCCCCCCCCCCGGGGGGGCGTTATCTCTCGATCCGCATCTCTCGCGCTCCCATCCCCCCCCCCCCCCACAGGCACGCACGCACTCACCAACGCATCACACACACACACACACACACACACACACACACACACACACACACACACACACACACACACACACACACACACACACACAGAGCCGCCTCCACCCCATCTCGCACCTAATCGGAGAGCCCGTCAGCGGATCGCCACAGGGTGAGCTAGGGTCTTCAGGGGCTGGGGGATTTGTACTCTAGGGCTTTTGCTCGAAAGCCCTAAGTAATCCAAACCCGAAAAAAATAAAAAATAAAATAAAATATAAAAAACACTGCCGCCTCGAATCCTTAACCCAAACACTGCAACCTTAAAACCCTACAAATGACATCGACCGCCCCGCAAGCTCCCGAGACCCTAACCTTATGCCGGCAGGGCTGCTCAAACATAATCCGCAGGGGAACCCCAACCGATCCCGCACAGGCCCGCAACCGAAACCCTAAGGGCTCACACCGATCTCACAGGGGCCCGCAAGCGGCCCCGTAAGGGGCCCCAACCGATCCCGCAGGTGGCCCGCAGCTGGAGACGCCCCCCCCCTACCCAGCCCCGCGGGGAGGGCGCGGGTTCCAACCATACCCACACGAGCGAGCGAGAGAGAGAGAGAGCGAGCGAGAGAGAGAGAGAGAGAGAGAGAGAGAGAGAGAGAGAGAGAGAGAGAGAGAGAGAGAGAGAGAGAGAGAGAGAGAGAGAGAGAGAGAGAGAGAGATGGGGGGGGGAGAGAGGGCGCAACCAGTACCTGCCAGTATTCTTGGGGGTGGAGGGCGAGGCGCACGGGGCGGGCCAGCAGCTGGGTGAAGGTGGGCTGGAGCTCGTAGCAGTTGGAGAAGAGCTCCCGCCGCCCGAACACGTACAGTCCCAGGCGGGCGCGGGACATAGCCACCACCAGGCGCCTCACGTCGCGGATGTGCCCCACCGCCCGCGTGCGCACCAACGACAGAAGGATGTAGTCGTTCTGCTGGCCCTGGTACTTGTCCACCGTCGTCACCTGCGCCCGCCGCGCCGCAAACCCTAAAATTTCCCCCAACCCTAATCCCTAACGACACGTTTTTACACGTTCTGCTGGCCCTGGTACTTGTCCACCGTCGTCACCTGCGCCCGCCGCGCCGCAAACCCTAAACTTTCCCCCCAACCCTCATTTTTGCAAACACTATTTTGTTTCCACTAACTCTAGGTGTGTAGTCGATCTGCTAGCCCTGGCACTTGTCCACCGTCGGCACCTGCGCCCGCTGCGCTGCAAACGCAAAATTTTCCCTAACCCTAAGTTTTGCTAACACTAATTTTTCCTAACTGTACGTGTGTAGTCGTTCTGCTGGCCCTGGTACTTCTCCACCGTCGTCACTGCGCCCGCAGCCGCCAAAACTTAGAAATTCCCCCAGCCCTAAGTTTTGCAACCCTCATGTTTCCACATCCCTAACTTTCCCCCAACCCTAATTCCCAACCCTAATGCTCCCTGATGACACGTTTTCAGACGTTTTCCTGGCCCTGGTACTTGTCCACCGTTGTTCTCTGTGCCCGCCGCCCGCCGAACCTCAGTTTCCCCCAACCCTAATGTTCCCTTACCCTACGTTTCCCCAACCCTAACTTCCCCCAACCCTATGCATGTAGTCTGTTGGCCTTGGTACTTGTCCTCCATTGTCAGCTGCGCTCCCCCCCCCCCCCCCGCCGCACCTGGTTCGATGCTCCCCAAACGCTCACTTTCCCTTGCTTAAAAATGCCTTTCTCGCTTTGATTGCTTTCTTTTATGCTTCCAAGTGTTTTGAAGTTTACAACTCCAACTCAAGTGCGCTTGAAGTTTACAAGTGTGTGCAAAGTTTCACAACTCTATCTCAATGCAGCAGGGTTGGGACCATTACTGAGGTCGGTCTGGAGCTCATAAGAAGTAAGCTTAAACGAATATCCGAATAGCCCTTGCATGCCGCCTGTACCGGTATTCTACCACAAGGTTGCCACAACAGTTCAAGGCAAAGAAAGCCGCTCTGGCAGACAAGTGCTGCCTTAACCTTGGGCACCTGGGTTCAAATCCCCCCCAGCATTCTACCATGACTTCAAGTTTTTACCCCTTGTGCAACCCAGGGGCAGACTCAAGGAAGCTATCCTTTGAGCATCTCCCTCGTGCCCACTCTTTTATACAATTATTTTTCCCTTTTGGGGAGGAAGGAGCAGATGACACCTTATTAAAATTATTTTTTTTTTTGGCGTGTGGGGGCCGGGGGCATCAAGGCAAGGGCGGGGGGTGGGCCGGGAGGGAGCGGGAGGGGAGGGGCTTTAAAGGAAAAAGGGGGCGGGGTGCGGGGTAGGCTTCCTTGGTCTAACACTTGGTGCACTCACTCATTTCCCCCCCTCTCTCTCTCTCTCTCTCTCTCTCTCACACACACACACACACACACACACACACACAACACACACACACACACACACACACACACACACACACAGACCCTTACCGGAAGAGGAGGGAGGGAGGGGGGACACACACACACCACACACAAGAGAGAGAGAGAGAGAGGAGAGAGAGAGAGAGAGAGGGAGAGAGAGAGAGAGAGAGAGAGGAGAGAGAGAGAGAGAGAGAGAGAGAGATGGGGGGGGGGGAGGAGAGGAGAGAGAGGAGAGAGAGAGAGAGAGAGATGAAGAGAGAGAGAGAGAGAGAGAGAGAGGAAGGGGAGGAGAGAGAGAGAGAGAGAGA
>KV908532.1:210402-220402 GCA_002005505.1 Botryococcus braunii
AGAGAGAGAGAGAGAGAGAGAGAGAGAGAGAGAGAGAGAGAGAGAGAGAGGAGAGAGAGAGGAAGAGAGAGAGAGAGAGAGAGAGAAGAGAGAGAGAGATAGAGAGAGAGAGAGAGTACGCGCGAGCGTGCGTGCGCTTGTGGGTGCGAGTGCATATATGCCCGTGCGTGTGTGTGTGTGTGTGTGTGTGTGTGTGTGTGTGTGTGTGTGTGTGTGACATGGGCGTTACAGGGGGGCGGCACCTGGGCATTGAGCTGCACGAGGGGGTGCCGAGGCGCACAAAGCGGGTGAAGAGGGACTGGTCCAGGTGGCTGTACTTCTGGAAGGCCATGTTCTTGACCACGGGCGGCAGCTGGTGGTGGTCCCCGATCAGAATCACCCTCTTCAGCCGGCTGTGCTCCCCTTGTTGCCTCTGCAACCCCCGGCCCCCACCCGTCACACCCTTAACACCGCGTTAACATCCGTAATACCCCGTTAACACCCGTAACAACTCCGTAACACCCGTAACACCTGGTTAACACCCGTAACACCCCGTTGACACCCATAACACTTCATTAACACCCGTAACACCCCGTTCGCACCCGTAACCACTCGTTAACACCCGTAACACCTATAACACCTCATTAGCGCCCGTAACACCTCATTAGCACCCGGAACACCTCTGTAGCCCCCGTAACACCTCATTAGCCCCCGTAACACCTCATTAGCCCCCGTAACACCTCATTAGCACCCGTAACACCTCATTAGCCCCTGTAACACCTCATTAGCCCCCGTAACCACTCGTTAACACCCGTAACACCTCGTGAACACCTTGTTACCCCCCATGACACCTAGTTAGCACACTTAACACCTCATGAAAGAACAAACTGCATAATGACAAATCGCCAAAACAAAGAGGAAAAACGAACGAGGGAGCAGAAGAACAAAGAACAAGCAGCACAATAACAAAGAGCAAAAGAGCAAAGAAGGAAAACAGACCAAGAAGGAAAGACAAAGGGAGCAGAAGAACGCCCAATAAAAGGGAAGGAGGCCACCTGAAGAAGCAGGGGAACGAAAGAGGAGGGAGGGGAAGTGGGGGGGGGCGAGGAGGGGGGGGAGGAGGGGGAGGAGGAGGAGGGGGGGGAGGAGGGGAGGAGGTAAGGGGGGAGGGAGGAGGAGGAGGAGGAGGAGGAGAGAGGAGGAGGAGGGAGGAGGAAGGGGGGGGGGTCACCTGCAAAAGCAGGGAATGAAAGTTTCGATCTCCAAAATCTGGGCACTCTCCCATCAGCAGTTGTCATATTGAAGCCCAGCTCCAGGAACTCCGAGCGCTTCAGGGCGCGGCGTGCAGGTCATGGCCACCACCTTGGCTTGCTTAGTCATCAGATAGTTCACCCGACCGCTTGCCCCTGCGCCCATCACGTGCTACCATCATGGCCTCAGCCTTGGCTTGATAGTCATCACATAATGCACCGATCCGCTTGTCCCTGCGCCCATTCGCACCCCGCCCCCCCAAGCAGAGCCTCTCATCCCCTCCTAGCCACTGCAACGTGCGCTTGACCTCACATGCCCCCCCCCCCTTCTCTCTCTCTCTCTCTCTCTCTCTCTCTCTCTCTCTCTCTCTCTCTCTCTCTCTCTCTCTCTCTCTCTCTCTCTCTCTCTCTCTCTCTCTCTCTCTCTCCCTCTCTGGTCTCCCTCTCTCTCTCCCTCCCCCCCCCCCCCCCTCTCTCTCTCTCTCTCTCTCTCTCTCTTTTCTCTCTCTGTGTGTCTATATATATATATATATATATATATATATATATATATATATATATAGACACACAGAGAGAGAATATATATATATATATATATATATATATATATATATCCCCCCTCTCTGTGTGTGTGCGCGCGAGAGCGTACACAAATGTACACACACAAAGACAGACAGACAGCCACACACACAAAGACACACACACACACACACACACACACACACAAACACACACACACACACACACACACACGCACATACACTCACGCACGCACGCACTCATGCACACGCATGCGAACGCACACATGCACACTAACACACGTGCGCGCAGCGCGCGCGCACACACACACACACACACAGAGGGGGGGGAGGGAGGGGGGGCTGACCCGCAGAAGCTCGAAGGCGCGCACTCCTCGAGCTCCTGGAAGAGGGTGCGCAGGTGACGGAAGCAGCCGCGCGCCACCTCCGCGTCCTCCTCGAAGCTGCGCCCTGCAAACAGCGGCTGCGGCGCGTCCGCAAAGTACTCCTTGAACGGAAACAGCTCCTGCAGCACCCCCCGCCTCCCAATTTTCACTCTCTGGCCCCCGCACTCCCCCAAAAAACCCTTACTCTGTGGCCCCCCCTACCCCCATATTTACCCTAATCCGTCTGCTTGCCCTAAACCCTAATCCTACTCTTTGACCCTCTAGCCACTGGACAGATATTTTCCTCCTCCCCCCACTCCCTTCCCCTCCCCCCCCCTCCCTCCCTCCTCTCCCCTCTCCTCCCCCCCCTCCCCCCCCCCCCTCCTCCCCCTCCCCCTCCTCTCCACCTCCTCCTCCTCTTCCTCCTGTACAGCTCAGGCTCAAGCCCCGGACCCCGGCACACGGCTCAAAAGAATCGCCCCGGACGTAGCGCTTTGTTGGGCCGTCAGCTGCTGACACCCTCAGGCGGGTTGAGCGGACCGGGGGAGGCAGGGAGGGATGGAGTCTCAGTATACTCTCTGTCTCTCTCTCTCTCTCTCTCTCTCTCTCTCTCTCTCTCTCTCTTCTCTCTCTCTCTCTCTCTCTCTCTCTCTCTCTCTCTCTCTCTCTCTCTCTCTCTCTCTCACACACACACACACACACACACAGACACACACACACACACACACACACACACTCACACACACACCCACCCACACACACACACACACACACACACACACACACACACACACAAAAGAGAGAGAGAGAGAGGAGAGAGAGAGAGAGAGGAGAGAGAGAGAGAGAGAGAGAGGAGAGAGAGAGAGAGAGGGGCAGGCTGGGGGAAGGGAAAGGAGGTTGAGGTAACCGGCAGGCGTGGTTGCGCAGGACGAGCAGCAAGATGTGCGGGGGGAAAAAGGGTGAGGGTGAGGGGAAAGGGGGGGGTGCGGAGTGGGAAACGGCACCTGCACACAGGTGGGGGTCTTGAGCTCCACGGTGGTGGCCGAGAACTTTTCCCAGCGGGCCAGCACGTGCAGCAGCCAGAAATGAGCCGCTGTCTCGCAGGTGTACCCTCCCGCTCCCGCGACACCCATCTGCTTCGCCATCTTCTCCACCTGTGCAGGGAATCATCGGCGTCATCATCATCATCATCGTCACTGTCATTATCATTGTCGATGACATCCTCGTCATCACCACCGTCATCATCAAGGTCATCATCGTCGTCGTCCTCGTCGCAGTCGTCTTAATAATTATCATCATCATCACCACCATCAAGGTCATCATAATCATCATCATCACCACCATTAAGTTCATCATAATCACCATCATTGTCGTCGTCGTCGTCATCATCATCGGCATCAGCATCATTGACACCGTGGCCGAGTTTGGCATTGTCTTCATTATTGTCACCATCAGCATCATCATGGTAACCATTGTCGTCACCATCATCATTGAAAACATTGTCACCAGAATCAACATCAGCAGCAGCATCATCTTTGTCATCATCATTGTGACCATCATCGAGAACATCAAAAAACACACACAGGCGCATCTCGCGCGCGCGCGCGCATGCACGCGCGCGCGCGCACACACACACACACACAGCGGGGGGCGGCGAGCCCGGCAGCGAGAGGAGAGCCACACAAGTTTACAAGAGAAGATCTGAGCGACACTAGAGAAATCTCTCGCAGACGGACCCCAGGGCCGCTACCGGGTGAACGGCCAATCGAAATTGGGAATAGTATTTATTCTTGGATTTGTTTTTCCTGGCTTTTTGTGCAGTGTGTGTGTGCGCGCACGACTGTGCGCGCGCAAGTTTGCATGCCTGCGTGCGTATGTGTGTGTGTGTGCGCGAGACTGTGCGCGCGCGAGTTTGCGCGCGTGCGTGCGCGCGTGCGTGCGTGCGTGCGTGTGTGTGTGTGCGTGCATGCGTGCGTGTGTGTGTCTCTGCGTGTGTTCTTTCTTTTTTGTTTTTCTCCCCGTGTTTTTTCTTTCTTGTTTTCAAAAGGTATAGGAGGGGGAGCGCTGTCACCTCAGCGAGGAGCTGGAGGCGGCGGGCAAGCATGGCGTTGACGCGCCCGACGCGGGAAAAGTCCAGCGTGGTAGCAAGCTCCTGCTCCCCCATCCCCAGCCGCAGCAGATACCGCGCCGGCACATCCCTCTCCAGTATCTTCTCAAACAGGTCGTTCAGCGCCTGCATGCCCCCGCAGATCCCTCTTAAATCTGGTCTGGTTAATTCGGAATCCGTCTCCGTTAGAAGTCTGGTGAACGATCTCTCTGTTTGGTTTATTCCGTTTCGCTTTGTTTATTGGATCAAAAGATCACTGTTGAGTCCTTCAGAAGATGTTTCTGTTCAGTCTAGTGAGAGATGTCTCTGTTGAGTCTGTTAAAATATGTCTGTGTTGAGTCTGTTAATAGATGTCTCGGTTCAGTCTGTGAATAGATGTCTCTGTCCAGTCTATTTAAAGATATCTCTATTGAGTCTCTTAATAGATGTCTCTGTCCAGTCTGCTAAAAGACGTCTCTGTTAAGTCTGTTAAGAGATGTCTGCTGAGTCTGCTAATAGATGACTCTGTCCAGTCTGCTAAGGGACGTCTCTGTCCAGTCTATTTAAAGCTGTCTCTGTTTAGTCTCTTAATAAATGTCTGTGTCCAGTCTGCTAAGAGACGTCTCTATTAAGTCTGTTTAAAGATGTCTCTGTAAAGTCTGTTAACAGATGTTGCTGTTGAGTCTGCTAAGAGGTGTCTCTGTTAGCAAGTCTGACAGGCCGCGTTTTCCAGATCGATCTGTTGGGAAATCGGGGGGAACCCGTAAAAGGGTTAAAGAAAAACCCCGTTTGGGAGATATTGACCACTTTTCTACGCGAGAGTAGTCCCGAAAGATGAGATCCCTCGCGCGGGAGGGAGGAGGGTTTCCTCCCAGGGGAGGGAGGGCCAGAGCGCACCTGATTGGAGTGAGCAATGACCAAGGTACGCTGTGTTGGGCAGTTATGGTACAAGATGTTCAGAATCTGTACTGCAGTGTCGGTCTTCCCGGTACCCGGGGGACCCACCACCATGGTTAGGCCCGGCTGGACCCCGGACCGAATCGCCTCCACCTGATTGGCCATCACCACCACCACCATCATCATCATCATCATCATCATCATCATCATCATCATCACCATCATCATCATTATCCTCATCAAAATCATCATCACCATCATTGCCATCTCCACCCTTGAATATCAACAACACCACCATCATCACCACCACCATCACAATCATTGCCGCCACCCACCGTCATCACCACCATCATTGACACCACCACCATCATCGTCATTGACAGCTCCACCATCACCATCACCATCATCACCTTTCCTTTTCCTCTTTCCGTTCCTCTCTCCTCTTTCCTTTTCCTTTCCTCTTTCTTTTCCTCTCTCCTCTTTCTTTTCCTTTCTTTCCTTGTCCTCTTTCCTTTCCTCTCTCATCTTTCCTTTCCTTTCCTTTTCCTCTTTCCTTTCCTATCTCCTCTTTCCTTTCCTTTCGTTTTCCTCTTTCCTTTCCTCTCTCCTCTTTCCTTTCCTTTCCTTTCCTTGTCCTCTTTCCTTTCCTCTCTCATCTTTCGTTTCCTTTTCCTCTTTCCTTTCCTCTCTCCTGTTTTCTTTCCTTTTCCTCTCTCCTTTCCTCTCTCCTCTTTCCCTTCTTCTTCCTCTTCCTCTTCCTCTTTCCTTTCCTCTCTCCTCTTTCCTTTGCGCTCTCCTATCTACTTTCCTTTCCGCTCTCCTCTTTCCTTTGCGCTCTCCCATCTACTTTCCTCTCTTCTTCCTCTTCCTCATCTACTTTCCTTTCCTCTCTCCTCTTTCCTTTGCGCTCTCCTATCTACTTTCCTTTCCGCTCTCCTCTTTCCTTTCGTTTCCTCTTTTCTTCCCTCTCTTCTCTTTCCCTTCCTCTCTCCTCTTTCCTTTCCCTTTCCTTTCCCTCTCTCCTTTCCTCTCTCTCCTCTTTCCGTTTCCTTTCCTTTTCCGGTCTCCATTCCTCTCTCCTCTTTCCCCACTGTCACTGTCACTCGGACATTAGAGCCTGCCTAGTGCGGGGCCTGTACCTGCACGGGAGTGAACCGGACGCGGTTTTCGGGCGGCTTATCCTGCGGGTATGGCCCCGGGTTCGGCGGCCTGTACGATTCTGCCGTCAGCTTCTGTTTCCCTGCTCTCCCCCACGCACCCAACGTCATCATGGATGAGGTTCTGCCACGAGTTTTTAATTTTCTGCCACAAATTTTAGTTTTTGCTGTCCTGCCATGAGTTTTTGCTGTCCTGCCATGAGTTTTTGCTGTCCTGCCACGAGTGTCTGCTGTCCTGCCACGAGTTTTTGTTTTCCTGACGAGTTTTTGTTTTTTTTCCGCAACGAGGTTGTTTTCCTGCCACGAGTTTTTGCTTTTCTGCCACGAGTCTTTTCTTTTCCTGCCACGCGGTTTAGTTCACCACAGACCCCATCAAATAGGGGATGGGTTTCTGCCACGAGCTTTTGTTTTCCTGGCCCTTCCCCACAGACCCCATGTTGTGACGGATGAGACTCTGCCACGGCCCTTTTTGTTTCCCCCTACCATCCCCCAAACCCCCGATGTAATAACTGATGGGGTTCTGCCCCAGCGCGCACACGCGCGCGCGCGCGCACACACACACACACACACACACAGACACACACACACACACAGACACACAGACACAGACACAGACACACACACACACACACACACACACAGAGAGAGAGAGAGAGAGAGAGAGAGAGAGAGAGAGAGAGGGAGAGAGAGATGAACGCACACGCACACACACACACACACACACACACACACACACACACACACACACACACACACACACCCGCCCGCCCGCACACACTCACGCAGGTCCGCGCGCGCACACTTTCACACACATGCGCACGCGGGTTGGTATTTAAAATGCAACCAAAGCTACTGCTGAAATGGATAGAGCTTACAAAAGATCCAAAGGACGACGACAAAAACAAAAAAACGCACACCACCACAACAACAATAGCAGCAACCCAAAAATTACCCCCCCCCTTAAAAAAAAAAAAAAAAAAAAAAAAAAAAAAAAAAAAAAAAAAAAAAAAAAAAAAACGGTGCAAGGAGCAACGGAGAATCGCACCTTGAACCGGCCCGGACCCGTTCGCTTGCGCGGCCTTGCGCTTGTGAGAGGCTGCGGGCTCATCCTGAGGGACTGGCGGGGGAAAGGTCACCCGGAAGGGCCTCACTGGCTCGGGGCCTCCGCTGTTGTTGATAATCTCCACCTCGTACTCCGGGAAGGACTCCCGCAAGTGGTTTGCGTCCAGGAACGTGTCCTGTTGCACGCACGGAGGATGTTGAATCTCGTGAGATGATGTCTTTCATTGCTTGCCCCCCCGCGCGCGCGCGCGCGCGTGTGTGTGTGTGTGTGTGTGTGTGTGTGTGTGTGTGTGTGTGTGTGTGTGTGTGTGTGCGCGCGCGCGTCTGTGTGTGTGTGTGTGTGCATTCGTGCATGCGTGTGTGTGTGTGTGTGTGTGTGTGTGCGCGCGCGGGAGCGTGTGTGCGTGCGCGTGTGTGTCTGGGTGTGTGTGCACGCGCATGCATGCGTGCGTGGGTGTGTGTGTGTGTGTGTGTGTGTGTGTGTGTGTGTGTGTGTGTGTGCGTGCGTGTGTGTGTGTGTGAGTGTGTGTGTGTGTGTGTGTGTGTGTCCGTGTTTTAGGGCAAGTGAATCTGTGTGTGTGTGTGTGTATGTGTGTGAGAGAGAGAGGGGGGGGGGAGAAACGCTTTTAACACCCCTGAAGATCCTGACTGCCCAAGCCTGCCAAAGGGCCTCGAAACTCCTGACAAATCCGCTCTTGTGGATAAACCCTATATGATGGAGCCTGCCAAGGCGCTTCAGAACCTTCTAGAAACCAGTCTCTCTCTTCATAAACCCTACTTGGTCAGGCCTGCCAGAGGGCTTCAAAACCCTATGTAGTACAGCCGGTCTTGGACAAACCCTAGTTCTTCAGGCCTGCGAGAGAGACCCGAAAACCCTGGCTCGAGGAGCCTAACTCCCAAAAACCCTGGAAACAAGCCACCTGATGAACTCAAAGACCCGGGCTCCCACAACCCCTGGAAACAAGCCAGCTGATGAACTTTTCAAGAAACCACAGCAGCAGCAGCAGCAGCAACAAAACGGCAATAGCACGAACCGCAGCAAAACAACAAAAAAAGTGTGCATAAGTGATAACATAGCAGATTTGCCCAGGATTTGAACTCGAAGCCTTTACCAGGCAGGTGCATCAACCCCCTCCAGGGCACACCGCCACCATTCTGCTGGCTCCAACAGGCTGTTAAATAGCGTCAACTGGATGTTGAATATTTCCACTGCAGGATGCTTAATATTGCCAAGGCAAGACCTTAAAGCTTGCCACCGCAGGATGCCAAACACTGCCGCCTGGAGGTTGAATACTCCAAACAGGAGGTCCAATATTGCGAACAGGATGTTGTAAATTACTTGCGAACAGGATGTTGTAAATTAATTGCGAACAGGATGTTAAATTAATTGCTACCAGGATATTATAGTATTGCTAACAGGATGCTCGAAAGGGCTACAAAGGATGTTAAACAGTGCAAAACGCGATGTTAAAATATTTGCACACATGACAAATATTGGCAGGCAAAGTAGCGCTGAGAAAGGGAGGGGTTCAGGGGTTGATGAAGGGGAGGGGGGAGGGGCTGAAAAAGAGAGGGAGGGGAGAGGCTGAGAAAGAAAGGGGGGAGGAGAGGCTGAGAAAGAGAGGGGGGGGGGAGCGGCTGAGAAAGAGAGGGGCTGAGAAAGAGAGGGGGGGGAGAGGCTGAGAAACAGAGGGGGGGGGGGAGGGGCTGAGAAAGGGAGGGGGGAGGGGCTGAGAAAGAGAGGGGGGGGAGAGGCTGAGAAAGGGATGGGGGAGGGGCTGAGAAAGGGAGGGGGGGAGGGGCTGAGAAAGAGAGGGGGGGGGAGAGGCTGAGAAAGGGATGGGGGAGGGGCTGAGAAAGAGATGGGGTGGGAAATGCTTTGTGCATTAGGAGACGGCTGACCTTGAAGTCTAGGGTGTGCAAAAGGGCGGAGGGGTCCATGTGGGTGTACTGCGCCGCGGCTGGATCTCCATACCCTAAGAAGATGTCGTGGAGCCACTCCGGCAGTACAGTTTGCTCGTTCATCAGATCTCGAATGCTCTCCAGCACCGCTTTGAAGTTGTTCTCCTGCGTGCGGGAGGCGGCTGTGAGTCTGACCGCAGAAAAAAGGCCGGGTGGAGAGCAAAAACAAAAGGGCAGAGAAAATCCCCCCCCCCTTTAAAATTCCCCAATTATTCTTCAAATAACTTCCTTAGGGCAGAAGGGTGGAAGAGGAAAAAAAGGGGGTAAAAGAGAAAAAAACTTCGCTTGTTCATTAAGGTTGCTGATGCCCTCCAAGCAGTTGAAAAAATAAACACAGAGTTGTCCTGATCGCTTTCGGAATGTAAAGGCGTTCTCCAATTCAGATTCGAAGTTGTCCTCGAACCCAGTTTTGAATTTATTCTCCAGTTCAACTTCGAAGAAGTTGTCCAGTTCGAATTTGAAGTGGTTCTCCAGTGCAAATTTGGAGCTGGTCTGCGGCATGAGAGTAGGCTGACTGTGAAAGGGTAAAGACAAAATCAGGGCAACGAAGAACAAGGCACGGAGGTGAAGAGAAAAAGGGGTGATGAGGAACGAGGGCAAGAGCGGGAAGATAGCTCAGTCCTCTGTTTAAATGGACGAGGGTGCGAGCCTCCAACTCAAAGGGGCCAAAAAAACTTCACGTCTGTTTTTGAGGAGTAAAAGA
>KV908532.1:225402-227902 GCA_002005505.1 Botryococcus braunii
GGAGTGGGAGACCTCGGGGGACCAGTGGGAGGACCTGAGCTGACGGGTGACCAAACAAGAAGTCCCTGGAAGGGGAGGGGGGCAGAGGGAGACCGAGGGGAGCAGGTGGGGTGTGTGTGGGGGGGGGGGGGGGGGACCTGAGCTGCCGGGTGACCAAACAAGGAGTCTCTGGAAGGGGAGGTCCCGCAGGGCAGCGGCGAGCGCGCCCCGCTTTGCGAGCGAACCGCAGTTTGAAAGCGCCAGCTCCCGCAGCTCGGGATGGTGCGCGAAAAACAGCCGCTGCAGCTGCTGCAGCCGGTCGTACCGCCGCGAAATGACGGTCTCGTCGCTCAGCGGCTCCCCGCTGTGGTTATCTATTGGAAATCCCATGTAGAAGCGGAGCAAGTCGACAAGCTGTGCGAACAGCGTGCCTGCATGAAGCCGGGTCCAAGCAGTCATGGGTTCGAGCCCCACACATAGTTGTCTATCTGCCTCATACTTTTATTTGTAATCACGTTGCACTTCGCTCGCGCGCGCGCGCGTGTGTGTGTGTGTGTGTGTGTGTGTGTGTGTGTGTGTGTGTGTGTGTGTGTGTGTGTGTGTATGTGTGTGTGTGTGTATGTGTGTGTGTGTGTGTGTGTGTGTTTTGGGATGGGGGAGGGGGTGGGGAGGGGGGCGCGGGGGGCTTCCCTTTTTCTTGGTGCGATCCACGAGCTTCTTTGGAAAAAGTTATCTTCCCAACGAATCTTGACATCGGTGCTTTCACTGCGATCATTGTTTCCTCTGCTGAGAGGTGTGGCGACTTCGGAATCTCGTGCGAAGTCCCGTTGGTTGCCAAGACAGGACGCAGGCAAGGCGAGGGAGGGAAACCAACACATAATCCCGACTTGCCCATGATGAAACAACAACCGCACAACACTTACCTTGAGGGTGGGTGCGGAGGGGGGCTGGCACAACAAATACCTTGAGGATGGGTGTCGGAGGGGATTCGCACAACACTTGAGCGTGGGTGTCGAGAAGAGGAGGAAGAAGAAGGAGAAGAAGAAGAAGAAGGAGACGAAGAAGAAGAAGAAGAAGAAGAAGAAGAAGAAGAAGAAGAAGAAGAAGAAGAAGAAGAAGAAGAAGAAGAAGAAGAAGAAGAAGAAGAAGAAGAAGACGACGAAGACGACGAAGAAGAAGGAGAAGGAGAAGGAGAAGGAGAAGGAGAAGGAGAAGGAGAAGGAGAAGGAGGAGGAGGAGGAGGAGGAGGACGAGGAGGAGGAGGAGGAGGAGGAGGAGAAGAAGGAGAAGAAGAAGAAGAAGAAGAAGAAGAAGAAGAAGAAGGAGACGCCGAAGAAGAAGAAGAAGAAGAAGAAGAAGAAGAAGAAGAAGAAGAAGAAGAAGAAGAAGAAGAAGAAGAAGAAGAAGAAGAAGAAGAAGAAGAACTACATCAACCCAGCCCAAAGGGTGGGTGATGAGATGGAAACAACACGTACCTTGAGGGTGGGTGTGGAGGGGGGCTCGCACGACATGCACCAGGATCGCGCGGTCTTCCAGGAGGGCGTGCACGAATCGTCGCGTCGGAAGCTGACTCAGGAGGTCGATCAGGAACTCGACAAACCGCTCGCAGTACAGTACCGCCTGGCGGTCCAGCTCGGGTGCGGCATTCGTACCGCCGCCGTTCTCTGGCGCCTCCGGTACAACTCCTCCCAGAATCTGGATGCAGACACCGCCCCACACCCCACGCTCGTTTTCCAGGACCTTCTCTAAAATTAAGTACCGCTCTGTACTGCTCTGTACCGCTCTGTACCGCTGTTAATCCTGTACCCGTACCCCCTTCTATGGCCCAGTCGCTGCTTGCAAAGTACTCTGAAGCCAGCACACACACAGTCAAAAGAGTTGGCTTCCACATTGTGGTGCTTGAAACTCTTCTTGAATCCTCTAAAATTTATGGTATGACTAAAATTTCAGGCCTAGCCCTCTAATGGCCCCCCACATGCAGGCCAGCGCGCACACCTGCGCATGTTTGCGCGCGCGCGTGCACACCTGCGCATGTTTGCGCGCGCGCGAGCACACACGCACACACACACACACACACACACCACACACACACACACACACACACACACACACACACACACACACACACACACCCCTCCAGCCCCACGTGCACGACAATATTTTCCCCTTTCCGTCAAGAACGGATGATACCCCGGGGAATCAAACCCTCTCACAGACCCTGTCCATCGTTTTGTCCAACAGGTTTTCCCCGCCCGGGGGGGGGGGGGGGGGGGGGGGGGGGGAGGGTGTCGCCGTGAAGGGTACGGGCATGGCCCAGCCGTTGCGGTATTTAGAGTTACGGCCCCCCTCCCCCCCCCCAAAAAAAACAATGTTTTTTGTATTTTTTGGTCCCCTCAATAAACATACGTTTTGTAGGGAGCAGTTAAGAAGAATCTCTGGGTGGGGCAAACTTTCACAAACATGTGTTTTTTCTTTATTGTTGGGGGTTAGCATTTTTGCTTTGGGAGCGGGGGAGGGCACT
>KV908532.1:232902-235402 GCA_002005505.1 Botryococcus braunii
CTAAAATTTCCAGTGCTTAAATATTCGCAGACTAGCACACCTAGGTACAAACATCAAAATTGGAAGGCATTGGAGACCCGCAGACCATCACATCTACTGCACAGGGGTTGCAAAAACCACGGATTGGAAGACTACAAGGGACGGGGGTTGTAGGGGCCCCAAAAAGCACAGCAAATTAGCTTTAAATCGCCGACTGTAGGCGGCAGGAAATGACAACACAGAGACCTTGTGTTTGTTCTTTTGTTGCAGTGGGCAATGCACTCCGTGAGAGTGGGAGCATACACCCCCCGCGGTCGCCTGTTTAGGTTTTAGACCCCTTTTCTTTTTCAGGGCTATGGCATACCAAGTTTCACGCCTCCAAAATCATCCTTCACTCCTCTTGCAGGAGACCGATGTTGCTTCAGCAGCCGCCACCAGGTTCAACTGGATAGAAACAACTACTCAGCAGCCGACATGTGACTACGAAATTTTCTCACTAGGCCTCGCTCGTCTCATGACATGAACGGGCCTTTTAGAAATCTCGCGTTCACGACACGATCTCGCCACTTCGATCGCACAGCGTATCTTCGGCATGCCCCCGATTAAACTAAGGATGGGGGCAAAATGTATTGAAACGTATGTTGTATCAAAATAAACGACATCTACCCCATCCTTCAAAGCATTGTTTTCTGACTTAGAGGAATTGCGGTACAGTATATCCGTCCCTCGTGGAACTGTA
The DNA here is from genome assembly GCA_002005505.1 of Botryococcus braunii. Lineage (NCBI taxonomy): Eukaryota > Viridiplantae > Chlorophyta > Trebouxiophyceae > Botryococcus > Botryococcus braunii. Next base: position 233,621 of record KV908532.1, read on the forward strand.
CCAATGGTATGATCTGGCGTTCACGTGGACGCACAAGGGCTTCCCTGTGGGACAGTCTGTTGTAAAAGCGGTTACAAGGTATAGAGTAAAGATAATTGTTTCTTCCTCTATGACTTCTTCTGTTCTTCTTCTTCCCCCTATGACTTGATTGACGGGTCCAGACTTGCTTTCACTCACAAGTCTGGACCTCATGGCCATTGCCACAACCGCCCCCCTTGTCAAACTGGCGAACGTTACCACACGTGACTGTAGGCACGTGGGTTTAGATTCACTCCCAAGTCTGCGATGGACCTCATGGTCGCACCAAGTGTTCTAGTGCGCACTTTAGGATGCACTTTCTCTTATCCATTAACTACTGTACAGTGCACATGCGACCGCACTACACTTTTGCGCATCACCTACCCTTCCTAACAGTGTACATACTCGATGGGATCTCCGAGTCAGTGTTCTCATGAACTAGCCCCCACGAGACTTGTACTTCAGTGATGGATAATCAATGATACGACAACATCGTCTACTTATTCCATTCAGTGATGCAAGTATCCTCTAGCAGACTTGTACGTCAATGATGGATCAATGTCTAACATCCCAGGCATGGAGGGAAATGTCCTCTAGCAGACTTGTACTTCATACTTGTACTTCAATGTCTAACATCCCAGGCATGGAGGGAAATATCCTCTAGGAGACCTGTACTTCAGGGATGGATCATTGTCTAAGCCTCGTCACACACATGCTTGAATCTCATGTATCCACATGTACTGTCATCCATGAGGCTAGCGTTCCGTGATGGCCAAAATCTTTAGAAGTTGTTCATCCGGTAAGAGTCTCACAAAAGCAACAATTTGTTCTAGCACAACATGTACATGTGTGCCTTGTGAACAGTACGTATGCACGGCCAATACACGCCGTTGATATGTACTTGCGGCTGACAACACACAACAGCTCTCAGCGCCCTGCCTATGGCGACACTTGACACTTCTTGTAAAAACAAGCGCATGCACTCGCTTGTTTCTACAAGAAGTGTCAAGTGTCGCCATAGGCAGGGCGCTGAGAGCTGTTGTGTGTGTTGTGTGTGTGTGTGTGTGTGTGTGTGTGTGTGTGTGTGTGTGTGTGTGTGTGTGTGTGTGTGTGTGTGTGTGTGTGTGTGTTGTGTATTGAGAGAGAAAGAACATAAGGTACGGATCTGCATGTGCGGAGATACGTATATGCAAGTATGGGAGCTCTCTCTCATTCACACCATTGGTTTTGGACATGTCACTTTAAGTGAATAGAGGGACATATGATGTGAAAGGGAAACGCCTGCATCAGGACACAAAAATTGCCGTTATGTATTAGGAGACCAGGAGAGGAAGTTCTCTATGGGGAACAGGAGTTCATAGCCTATCACACAAGTACAGATCTCAAGCAGTGAAGTTCAAAGAACCATGATGGAGATCCTATCGAGAGTGTACACGTGTAGGACAGGTGTATAAGTTACAGCATAAGTCTGTACTTCGTGGGTGTGACAAGTGTACTTCACACACGTAGGATGTGGTGATAAAGTACACTTGTCAGCGGTGATCTGCGATTGTGCATAACGCACGATCAGGCTAGGAGGGGCAGGTCGGCAGCGTGGTCCTCAGACAGTTGGAACTTCATCTTTGAGTTGCCTGGAGTCCTTTGAGTGTGAACACTGAAGGACCTGTCTGAGACCTGCCGGAGTATTGCTCTCACTGATATCATGCTATACTTGTGCATGTGGGCTGCGTGAGAGAATATCGGAGGTTGTTGTTTTCTGTCTGT
>KV908532.1:237902-240402 GCA_002005505.1 Botryococcus braunii
TTTTGTTTTTCTGTCTAAAGTCAGGCATCCTGCCCCTTTGCAGGAAGGGTCTGGGAGTGGGTTTGGTGCGCTGATATTATCAATGATACTGCAGGTGGAATGGGCTCCCGATGACCCAGACGCGCTGGTTATCAGCAGGCTTAAACAGGCAACAGCGGCGGTACATCTGCAGGAAGAACGGGTGACGGTCACTGTGGCCGCCCGGCGGCGGTCCCCGGGGCCCCCACAAGGGGAGCCTGCGGGGCATGATGATGCCCATCGTCCTCCGCCTCCGTCGCGGGATGCTACCGGGCAGAGCCCGCCGCGGGATCTGCACGGCCCTGGGGTCCCCCGGGAGGGCTCGCAGGGCTCCGAGGCAGTACAACCTGTACCGCAGCGGGACCCCGCCCTCTCTGGTGCGGCAGGCGCCATGGAGGGACTCTCCAGGCCCGACGAAGGGAAACCCGTATGGGATGGAGCGGTACGCCTTGTACCGCCGCCGGACAGAAGGATGAGCAGGGGAAGCGGCAGTGCGGACGGCAGTACATGGCCGGCTTCTGAGCCCTCTGTACCGCCGCTCAGCGAGGCGATGACTCGAGGCTCTCTTTCCCTAGACGGGGAGCTTGGGGAGCTGGAAAGGGCTGCGGAGTCGGCTCCGGAGGGGGAGGACCCCCTACAGCCGACTTCCGGAGGACTTGCCATCGTCACAAATGCGGAGTCCGTTTCGAAGGGGGAGGACTCGCAGCTGCCGACGTCCGGGGGAGTTGCCGTCCCAGCTGCCCCCTTGGACAGCGATGTGCACGGTGATGATTCCGGCCCTCTCATCATCATTCATCAGTCATTGATCAGAGCACCAGTCTTTGCCTCAGCTGCCCACCACCCAGACATCATCGTTCATCAATCATCATTTATCGTTCATCATTCATCGTTCATGGACATCATCGTTCATCAATCATCATTCATCCTTGATCATTCACCCGGACATCATCGTGCATCATTCATTGATTAGATCACCAGTCTTTGCCTCAGCTGCCCACCCAGACAGCGGCACGCACGGTCACAATTCATCGCTTCTTATCATTCACCAATGGAAAGGATCAGGGAAAGGGAGTTAATTTGAAAGATTTTTCGCCCGCTCCGCCCGCCCGTACCCCCAGAGGGCGCCCTTCACATCATACACCTTCACATCATTTGCCATAAAATGCTGAATTGTTTTCCCCTGCCCAGTGGGAAAACATATTATTTTTAGTTATCTGCCAGAATTTTGAAATAATTTTTGGACATCTATTATGGTCGGTACGGTTTATATTTTTTTGTCTTAATTTTTTTTTTTTTTTTTTTTAAAGGTCCGTCTCCTGTCCGGTATCACCAGTGGGCCCCCTTCCACATTGTATATATATAGTTTTATTTTTTGTAATCCGTCGCCTGCTCCGGTACCACCAGCGGGTCCTCTTCACATCAAGCTTTTGGTTCTTAAAGATCTGTCGCCCGCTCCGGTAGCACCAGCGGGTCCCCTTCACCTTGTTGGTTTTCTTGGTCCCCCCAAAAAAATTTGTTCCCCCCCCCCATTTCTATTGTATTTAAACACACACACACACACACACACACACACACACACACACACACACACACACACACACACACACACACACACACACACACACACACACACACACAACACACACACACATCGCCCGCTCCAGTACCACCAGCAGGCAATGGTCCCCAGGGGATGTTGCTTTTCGTGTTTGTTTTGTTTTGCTCCATTTTGTTTTGGGGTTTAAGAGCCGTTAGCCGGTCTGTGTGCCGCTCTTAACGGGGACTGCGGTGTGGGTTCCAGAACCTGGGGCTGCGGGCGAGAAGACTGGGATGGAGGAGGAGAGGCCTCATTCCCCCGCGCTTGTTACGGTGACGCTCGGCGTGACTCCGCTGCCTCCAGTCCTGCGGCATGTTTCCTTTTCCCGCCACGGAGCATCAGGTGCGCCGCCCGGGCTCTTCTGCCGGGCGTCGTGCGACGAGCGGGTTTTGCAGTGCGTGTTTTTTGTTCTTGTTTTTTATTGGGGGGAATGGGTTTTGGAACTTACTTGAAGAAGTGGGAGGGGGGGGGGGGGAGTTGCGACTTGCTTGACGAAATGGGGGGTGGTTGGAACTTGCTTGAAGGAGGGGGATTGGAACTTGCCTGAAGACCCGGGGGGGGGGGGGACTTGCTGGTAGAGGGAGGGCGCTACATGTGTACAACCCTCCCCTGCTCTAATGCTTGCTGGCAGTTGTGTGCGTGCGCGTTCACACGCACACAAACACACACACACACACACACACACACACACACACACACACACACACACACACACACACGCACGCACGCACGCACGCACGCACGCACGCACGCACGCACGCACACATGCACGCACGCACGCGCGCGCGCACGCATGCACGTATGGATACAGTCACGCACGCACTGAAGTGCGCACGAACGCACGCACCCACCCTTGCCTCCCTTCTCCTCGATTTCAAGCCCAAT
>KV908532.1:250402-255402 GCA_002005505.1 Botryococcus braunii
CGGGATGAGGTGCGGGGTTATCCAGGCAGCAGCCGCCACCAAGTCTGGCAGGCCCTGCGCGCCAGCAGTGCCGCGCCCTACTACCTGGAGGACTTCAAATGCGGAGAAGATCGGTGCGCCCTACTATTTGGGTGGACTTTAAAAGCGGAGAAAATCGCTTTGTGGCATGGTCTGGGGTGTGCTTGTGCGTGCATGTCGCACTGCGTCTTGGCACCGGGTCAGTGTGGTGACCCGTTCGAGTCCCGTGCCGGTCTATCGCTTGTTCGTCTTCGCCACCGTTTTTCCCGCATTGTTTGCTCCCTTTGGCAGTCCCTTCTGTCAATCTGCTGCTCTATCGGCCGTCGACCTTGAACTTCACGCTCAATCGTCAATGCAGAAACAGAGGGACGGAAAACATCAAGGCTTGAAGTTGCCATTTGCATCTGCTGCCATGACTAATCCTGTCGTCATCATCATGGTTGCGGTGGCGGTACATTGTTGTTGGTGGAATGGTGGTCCCGTTGTGGGGGGTGGGGCTGTCCGTCCGTTGCTGCTCGTAGTGTTGGCAGCGCCCAGCCATGCCGCGGCCGCTGCCACCTCCGCCGCAACGCCGACATGAGCAGCGGCTGCGATGCTTTGATACTTAATTCCCTCCGCCCTCCTCCTCTTCTCCTTCCTCCTCCTCCTCCTAATCATCGTCCTCATCACCACCATGATCGTCATCATCACCATCGTTGTCGTCGTCCTCCTCAATATCTTCAGCATCATTGTCGTCCTGCTCCTCCGCATCATCATCATTATCAGCAGCAGCAGCATCAGCCGTCGTTGTCTGTGTTGTCGTCGTCACCGTTATAATCATTGGCGTCGTCGTGATCATCATGGTCATCATCATCATAACCCATTGTGTCTTGTTGGGCAACATCCCGCCAAACATACTCTCCCCTCTGTGTGTGCCGGTCCTGCACGCGCTCACACGTTTTCCGAACTAAAACCCTCATTGAAAGAGGGATCTTCCGGGGGGGGGGGGGGGGCGAGCCAGGTGGCAGGATGGCGCGGCAACGGCGAACAATCCGGCAGTCATAGCGGTACAGGAGGCGCGGCTGCTGTGGCCGGACGTGCCGCTCGAGTGCTTAGTAAGCCTCGGGTGCGGTACCGTACCGCTGGTGCGGCGCGAAAAGAGCATGTCCGCCTACCTGGACACCGGCTCCGTGCTGATCGAGAGCGCTTGCGGGGTGACCGCTGCTGACGTGGCCCTCCGCGCCCTCTGCCCCCTCATCCCCGGCCTCTCCTACTTCAGGTACCTTCTAAGGCTTACTAATCCTCTTGCCCACCCGTCCTCTGACTTGGTAGTCCTACTATTATTTACCTTCTGAGACTAACGAGGCCTCCTATGGTTTAGTCCTACTAGTGACTAGTCCTTCTACATACTTGTCCTTACTACGTTTTACCTAAGAGTTACTAATCCTACTAACTACGAGTCCTACTACCTACTAGACTTGCTGCGTTTCACCTTCTAAGACTTTCGAGTCATACCACCGACTAGTCCTACGCTTTTTATCTTTGAAGACTTACAAGTCCTATTTCCAGTGGACTTCCTCTTCTTCGGGTGCCTTCGAGTCTTGATTAGGCTACCTTGTGTGTTTGTGCCCATTTCATCATTGGAAGTGCGGATGCCCTCTCAGGGTTTGTCGGAAACCCTGGCAGGTTTGCGGATGAGGACCCGCGGTGGGAGCGGGGTGCGGAGGCTTACTTAGGGTTTTAAGTGAAGATGCCCTCTCAGGGGTTTTAAGTGCGGATGCCCTCTCAGGGTTTGTCGGAAACCCTGGCAGGCTCGCGGCGGAGGACCCACGGTGGGAGCGGGGCGCGGAGGCCCACTTAGGGTTTTTAAAGTGCGAATGCCCTCTTAGGGTTTTTCAAATGCAGATGCCCTCTTAGGGTTTGTCGGAAACCCTGGCAGGTTTGCGGCGGAGGACCCGCGATGCGGCATTGAGCTGGATGAGACGGACCCCGAGCAGTGGGCTCTTCTGGAAGCGGCGACGGACGATTACATTGCCGCATCCGACAGCCGCTTCGACGCCGTGGCGCGCCTGCTGCTACACAATCTGGAGGAGGCGCGCTCGCCCGCGCCCGCGCCGGACCCCTCCGAGATCCGCCTGGGTGCGCCCGCGCTTCGCGCGGGCCAAGTTGTGGGGGGGGGGGGGGGCGCGGGGAATGGGAGGGGTGCGCTTGCCCATGGGGCGCTCGTGGGTAGAAGGAGAGGGGCCCGGGGGGAGGGGGGAGAGTGCGGAGCATGGGAAGGGAGGGTGCGCTTGCGCATTGGGTGGTGTGGGCCAGGGAAAGGAAGGGGTGTGTTTGCGCATTGGGGGCGTGCATGGGGAGTGGAGGGCCGGGGGGGGGGTGGGGGAAGGGAGGGGTGTGCATGCGCATTGGGTGCGCGTGGGGAGAGAGGGGCTGCGGGGGTGGGGTTTCGGGCGGGTCGCAGGGTAAGGAAGCCGGGGGGGCGGGTGGGGGTTGAATGAGGGCAGGGTTCAACCGTAACGCCCAGCTTAACCCTAAATGACACCCTGTAGCCCCAGAAAACCCTAAATTGCACCCCGTACCCCTCCCCCGCCCCCCAGGGTAAGGGCTTCACAACTGAAGACCTTCTGCGGGTGCAGGCTCGCAGCTTTCCCTCCTGCTGGTCACGGCGCCCCCGACGGTCTCCGAGGGCGTTCCCATGACTGACGACCTTCTGCGGGTGCAGGCTTGGGGCGTTCCCTTCTGCTGCTGGTGAATGAGCCCCTGACGGTCTCCGAGGGCGTTCCCATGAGTGACTACCTTCTGGGGGTGCAGGCTCGCGGCGTTCCCTCCTGCTGGTCACGGCGCCCCCGACGCTCTCCGGGGGCGTTCCCATAACTGGGGACGTGGAGGCTGTGGCGGCTGCCTGCGAGGGGCTCCCGCAGTGCCTCGGGACCCTGTCCCTCACAGAGGGGATCCGAGGGGACCACAGTTTGGCAAGCGAGTCCGGTCCCCCCACCGGCCCGCCCTGGGGTACCTCTGTGCCTGAGGGTGCTGTCCGGCACCCTGACGCACATGCAGATGGCCCGCAATCCAAGAAGAGGCGGACCTCGCCCTCCCTGCTTTCGGAGGTGCGGGTTTGAGGGCTTGTATTTTTGCCTCATATTTTGCCTACAGTTCTGCGTAATATTTTTCCTGAAATTTTGCCTACGACTCTGCTAAGATTTCGCCTGAGATGCCCCAGATCCTGCCAAAGATTTTGCCTAAGATGCCTAAGATTCTGCTTTACATTCTGCCTAAGATTCTGCTTAAGTTTCTGCCTAGGATTTTGCCTCACATTCTGCCTCAGATTTCGTTGACTCTGCCCAAAATGCTTAAGGTTAAAGGTGCTTAAGGTTCTGCCTAAAATTTTGCCTGAGACGCTGAAGATTCTGCTTGTTTTCTCGTCACCACAGTCTTCTGAGTGTTCTTCTATTGTGTCTCCGTTCAATTGGGTTCTCAAGCTTCCTTTTTCATTCGCTGCTCCTCTTTCCTCATTGCGTCCTGCGCACGAGGATGCATTCCGGATGCCGTCTAGCACGAGGATGCATTCCGGATGCTGTACCGCACGAGGATGCATTCCGGATGCTGTACCGCACGAGGATGCATTCCGGGATGCCGTCCCGCTCACCCTTTTCCGTGTTGCAAATGCTGCTGCTGCTGTTGCTGCTGCTGGTGTTGATGTTGTTAATGTTGCTACTGTTAATGTTGCTGCTGCCGCTGCCCCCGCTGTCGTTGTGGTGGTGGTGGCGTTCTGCTGCATGTGTGTGTGTGTGTGGGTGTGTGTGTGTGTGTGTGTATGTGTGTGTGTGTGTGTGTGTGTGTGTGTGTGTGTGTGTGTGTGTGTGTGGGCGGGCGGGGGGAGGTGCGTGTGTGTCTCTCCCACCCACAAAACCCCCCCCAACACACACACACACACACACACACACACACACACACACGCGCGCGCGCGCGCGCGCGCGCGCGCGCGCGCGCGCGCCGGGGGGGAGGGGGGAGAGAGAAAGAGAGAGAGAGAGAGAGAGAGAGAGGAGGAGAGAGAGAGAGAGAGAGAGAGAGAGAGAGGAGGGAGAGAGAGAGAGAGGAGAGAGAGAGAGAGAGGGGGGGAGGCCCCTCCCCCCCCCCCCCCCACACACCACACACACACCCACCCAGAGAGAGAGAGAGAGAGAGAGAGAGAGAGAGAGAGAGAGGGAGAGAGAGAGAGAGAGAGAGAGAGAGAGAGGGGGGGGGGGGGGGGAGAGTAGGACAGTTGAGATTCTGAATGGGTGCGCGGGGAGAGCAGTTGCCTCAGCGGGTGAGGGAGGAATCGGGGCGGCTGGGAGTGATCCACCTGGCCTTCCACGGGGACCCGGAGGGCCTCATTGCCAGCTGGCAGCGCCACTTCCACACCGTTGCAGAACCCAGTAACGCACCCTCCACCGCTTCCCCACTCCCTCCTCCTTTTCCCCACTCCCCTCCCCGCTTCCCCCACCCCCCGCAACCCTTCCCCCACTCCCTCCTCCCCCCCTTCCCCACTCCCACTTCATTGCAGAACCCAGTAACGCCCCTTTCCCGCTTCCCCGACTCCCCTCCCTCCTCCCTCCCTCCCTCCATTCTCCCCCATCCCCCCCACTCCTCCCTGGGCCCCTCCACCCTCCACCCTCCACCCTCCTCCCTCCTCCCTCGTCTACGGAACAATTCGTCCATTTCGAACCCAACTGCATCGCAAGCGAACCTCCAACCTTGCCATTGAAACTTCTGCGTTTCCCCCCGTGCGGTTGCTTGCATGCGCGTCGCGTGCGTGTGTGTGTGGGTGGGTGTGGGTTTGTGTGCGTGCGTGCGTCTGTGTGTGCGTGCGTGCGTCTGTGTGTGTGTGTGTGTGTGTGTGTGTGCGCGCGCACGCGCGCGCGTATGTGTTAATTTATGTGTTGGAGAGCACTGCGGTCTACGCGGTGCGTTTATCACTTTCTAACATGCATGCAAAAGTTTATCCGGAGGCACTGCAA
>KV908532.1:260402-267902 GCA_002005505.1 Botryococcus braunii
AAGTGCTTGCAGATGATAAGTTTTGCTTGCGTTTATTAGGCAGTTGTGGGCGATTATAATGCTAGCGATAATCACAAGGCTGCACTTACTGGGCAGCTGCAGGCAATGATGATAAGGCTATACTCATTCGGGCAGCTGCAGGCGACATGTACAATGACAAGGCTGTACATATATTACGTAACTATGCGGGTAACAATTAAAAACATGCTTGTACAGATGTATACACCGTACGGAAACAAATACAATTCCCGTATAGAAACAAATGTACAAGTAGAAGTCCATCGGCACACATTCTACACATGTACATGTACATGTGTGTGTGTGTGTGTGTGTCTGTGTGTGTGTGTGTACATGTACATGTGTGTGTGTGTGTGTGTGTGTCTGTGTGTGTGTGCGTGTGTGTGTGTGCGTGCGTGTGTGAATTCGTGCGTGGCTGTGTGCGTGCGTGCGTGCGTGTGTGTGTGCGTGCGTGCGTGCGTGTGTGTGTGTGTGTGTGTGTGTGTGTGTGTGTGTGTGTGTGTGTGTGTGTGTGTGTGTGTGTGTACATGTACATTACTTCCTTGGGGTGGCGAATGGCGAATTCGCCATCCAAATGGCGAAAAATGCCGTCTGTGGCGAAGACCCCAAAATGCCTTCTTGAAAGAGCCAGCCCACGGGGCCAATCGGATAGTCACCGCGTCGAAGCAACAAAAGAAGAAAGAAGAAAGAATTGCATCTGACACATTGGGCTGCTGTTTTTATCCCACTCTCTCAAAAGAAGAAAGATGTACATGTGTGCTGGCCAGAGGGCATCTCCTCATGCATGAGGAGATGCAACGAGCAACTGCAAGAGCCATTCTGGCCAAGAGATCTCCAACAGCAGTGACGCCAACAAGTACTTCATTTCCTTCCTTGGAGATATTTCCTTCAACTGCTCAACTTGTCGCATAAAAGTATCATTGACTGGGTCCTGGATGTAATGTTCCGTTCCTTCCCTTTCTTTTCCTTTCCTTTCCTTTCCTTTCCAAGTTTGCCGTAAGATCAACTGTAACGGGGGTGGCCACGCATGGGGGCCACCCGGGGGTGGCCACACATGGGGGCTATTGGTTGGGAGACTTCCACGGTGGAAGCTCCACCGTAGGCCTGGATCGAAATCCGGAATCGAGTCGAGTGTGCCCAAGCCCTTGGCGGGAGTGGCAGGACCAATTGTACTGCACGGGCGACAGACGAAGGTTTGAATCCTGCTCGGTGTAGATCGGGATTTCTGCAGGGCCTTCCCGGCAGAATATGCTTTCCGACATTTACCGAGACCTGGCGTCAGGTCGGATCTGGCGAAAATCAAAACCTAGTCATATTCCCGCGAAACCCTACATGATTGAGGCCCGATCGGCTCTCGTCCTGAATTCTGACTCCTTAGGACTCAAGCCGACCTAAATACGTGGTTCGTGGCTAGCATATGCTTCATTTCTCATTCAGGTCTGTGAATGCATTATGGGCCACCAAGCGTGCGAATAATTGCAACCCATATTTGTAAATGATGCCAGGAACATATGTTCACACGTGCATTCTCTGTGTCTGTACACTATCATCAAAAGGCTCAATCTCATGACATCATGTTTGTATGCTTTAAACTCTAGAAGTGCCATACTGATCAAAATAGATTGCAGGGAGCTTCCTTGCGGGGTTTCAAAAGCATTGAACTTTTTTACCGATTCCTGATGTAGATGCCTCTACGATGCATGTTTCCTATGATGGCTGCGGTGATGGATAGAGCTTTTACAAAGTTTCAGAAGGAAGCGATTGGTAGAAATTCTAGAAGCGAATGATTTCCTCAAAGCAAATTTGCAAATTTGAGCTGGTCGATTTTGACGATTTATTTGACGATAATCCTGGCGTCCTGAGAACTCTAGGGAGATCTTTGCCATTTTGCCTGTCGCCGACATGCTCAGAAAGGTGCCTTTCGCCGGTCGCAACTTCCGAACGGAAGTTCCGACTCTCGAGGAACTTCCTACTCGCAAGGCTCTGGTCCAGGAGCAGCGGTCCAAGCGGACAAGTATTTCGTAAACGTACAACTGCTGAGTAAGACTGGTGTTTGTCAGAATGCTAGTACCAGAGGAACTATAACTTTCGCCTCTGCGTGTGTCGGCTGAATAATGATCCGCAGGTTGCCAATACCCCTGTTTCTTGTTACAATCGGTTCCTTCGTGAACCAAATAACTTCAAGCAATAACATAGAAATTCAACCTACTTTAGATAGCCCATTTGGATCTTTGCTTGATCTAGCAACTTACGCAGGCTTTTTGGAAGCCCAAGTCTACCCCGCAAGTACAGAAGATGTGTTTCCGACAAGACCATTCCTGAGGATGAGTCTCAGCAATAAATATTATCGTGCCAGAAAGTGCCGTCGAGTTGACGTGGCAATCTGCTTGAGAAGAGGTGGGCTACAGACGACCAAGGGAACCACGTGCAAATGTACAAGGCATACGAAGTATTCGCCACTTTGTGCTCAATTGAGCTTTGTATGAGTGGAAGGAATTCCGTAGCTATTGATCGGTTGCTTCTCCAAAGGGCCTTGTGATGGTTAAGGCCTGATCAGTCTGAATTACCAGCAGCTGTCGCGGCAATAGTATGAATATCTGAAGTTTTTCGAGTCTTTTGAAATCACATTGGAATTTCACTGCATATTGTGCCACAGCCAAATTGCACTAGTTTCTCGAATCCCCGCAATGGTAGCCCAGAAGACATTTCCAGAGCTTTTATGAACTCTTTCAAAGGATGTATTGGCTACGCACAATATAGTTTCAACCCTTCTTGGTCAATCATTGTAGCATGACGGCGTCTCTCTTCTGATTACTGGTGCTCAATCATCCCAGACTTAGAGTTGAAATAATGTATTCTCGGTATGGCAATGAAGCGCAGAACATCATTTCTGAATCGTTTTCTTGGCATTTTGGCTGACACACTTCCCTCAATCCACGGTGTGTTGCTATGACAGGTAACTCGAGCAATGGACTGCCAGAAGGGGTGCAAGGGATTTGGTGGCAACAAGGGTGAGGAATGTGCGGGGCACATGGCTTTCAGTATTTGTCAATGCTGCCCCCCCCCCTCTCTCCCTCTCTCTCTCTCTCTCTCTCTCTCTCTCTCTCTCTCTCTCTCTCTCTCTCTCTCTCTCTCTCTCTCTCTCTCTCTCTCTCTCTCTCTCTCTCTCTCTCTCTCTCTCTCTCTCTCCCCCCCCTCCCCGCGCCTCTCTCTCTCTCTCATACACACATACTCTCCCCCTTTCCCTCTGCTCCGCACGACCGCGTGTCTGTGTGTGTGTGTGTGTGTGTGTGTGTGTGTGTGTGTGTGTGTGTGTGTGTGTGTGTGTGTGTGTGTGTGTGTGTGTGTGAGAGAGAGAGAGAGAGAGAGAGAGAGAGAGAGAGAGAGAGAGAGAGAGAGAGAGAGAGAGAGAGAGAGAGAGAGAGAAAGACATTAACTTTTTTTATTTATTTAAAAAAGAATACATTTACTCGGGATGGCGTGTGGTGTGATGTTTCGTGAGGAATGAGGGGGGGTGGGGGTTGGGAAGTAAGTGAAAATAGTATAGGGCATGTTGCACAAGAGTTTTTCTATTTGCAAACCGTCCACTGTCGTTAATTGTTGGGTCATGCAACATGAATACACAATTCTGGATTGTTTCCTACAGAGATGTCGAAAAGATACTTTCGAAGCTGATATCTACATCCTGGTCCAGGTTTTGTCAAGACATTGACCATACAGAGAAACACAAACAAGTTAGGAATTTGCGATCCGGTGCGTTGTCATAATTACACGTGGATTTCCTACACCATAGGATCAGCTACCCGGAGGAGGTCTTTTCAACATCAGGGACTTGGGATCAATAGGTACACATCGTTACACAGAGTTTCACATAAATAGCCTAGCATGAGACCAGCTAGCCAGAGGAGGTCGTTTCAACAACACGGACTTGGGATCCATAGGGCATATCGTTACACATAGTTACAGGTGGATAGCCTAGCATAGGACCAGCTACCCGGAGGAGGTCGTTTCAACATCAGGGACTTGGGATCCAACGGTACACATTGTTACACGTAGTTACACATGGATAGCTTCATCACAGGATCAGCTACCCGGAAGAGATCGTTACAACATCAGGGACGTGGGATCCTGTCCAACGACTCCTAAGGGTTGTGAATCACAATCCGGGGCAGTGGGGCTATTACGACACATCCTCAATATGGAAGGGGAGTTACTTCACTTTCTCTGGGGCCGCCCACCTCAACTTTTTTGTCACCATGGAGTCTGTTTTGAACATCTACATGAACGAGGTATTTACCTGCTTCAAGAAACATTTCTTCACTGCTGCAAAGCAAAACATGCACTTGGCCCTCTCTCTTGCAGCTCCCCTGCCCTCCCCCCCCTCTCTCCCCCCTCCCCCCACTGCCTTCCCTTCTCTCTCTCTCCCCCCCCCCTCTCTCTCTGTGTGTGTGTGTGTGTGTGTGTGTGTGTGTGTGTGTGTGTGTGTGTGTGTGTGTGTGTGTGTGTGTGTGTGTGTGTGTGTCTGCGTGCGCACGCGCGAGCTAGCGGGCCTGTGCGCTCGAGCATGCGGGCGCGCACACGCACGCGTGCTGCCCGGCACGCGTGCCCAGGATCCAGTCACCTCGCCAGATTTGACGTGGGTGCTTTCCCGTCTCAGGATCTGACGTTTGGACAAGCCGTGCCGGCATTTACTGTGGCTGGCATCTCCATGCAAGTACCCATCATGGTCATGGATTGGAGCTTGGCTCTGGAGCCTGATGGGAGCTGGCTTCGAAAATCCAAGTCGCTGGGATTTGATATTCCCTCAGCGGACTACACGCTGCGGCAAGTTGTCGATGGTGAGGGCCGGAAGGGGCCATACTTCGACGACATGGTCCGCGCTCGCGATGGGCGTCCCTTCATTTACGTTGAACAGATCTTCCCCTGATGTCTGCCGGCTAGAGAGCTCGAGAGGACATGCTTCATTCTCTAGGTGGAGGGGGAGGGGGGAGTTGGGTTGGTCAGTTTCATTGTATTCTCATTCATGAATGAGTGGGTGGGAAATTCGGTCCAGAATGTGTGTGTAGGATTTCACAATATCACCGTTCGGTCCAGAACGTGTGTGTAATATCTTACAATATCAACAATGCATTGCATGTGGCTCCGTCGAGGAGCTGGTAGAATGGAATCGATTGTGGTTCTGGACTTTCAAAAGGACTCGGAATGTATTTTTTCGGAATTGGTGATTTTCGGATCTGCCGGGGGTGCGAAGCTCGAGCCTCGGGAATTGCTTCCATCCTTTTTTGGAACAAAGATGGATAGCCCAGGTCTAGAAGGATGGTCAACAAGGATTGTCTAGAATCTGTCCATCTATAATCTAGATGGATAGCCCAGGCCTCCATCCAGCCAGCCAGCTTGGTGACTAAGCAGCTCTAGACGAACACTCCCTGAGCGGCACCCTGTGATTGTTTTGTGGTTTAAGGGTTTAGGGTTAGGGTTTTTCCAGTACTGCTGATGTGCATTAATGCTGGTTGCGCTATCTCACGTGCAAGCCTGCGGAGCTCCCAAGGTGGGGAACAGCCAGCGTGCGCGCATCCCCTAAGCGCGTCCCGAAGATTTCTTGGTGGCAATGAAGCAGGTAGCCGGGAAACTCAAATTAGAATTGGCTCAATATTGGCTCAATTTGCTGAGCTGGAGGCTTTTGCTCAATTTGCATCTGATCGCGTGCACACCGACTGCAGCGCACATGTATGCTGCCACATGTACAGGGCGAACCCCTGGAAGGCATCGACTTTTGAGTCCTCCACAGAGTCTGCGACTCTAGCATTGCCGTTCCTTGTGCAAGAAACGCACATGTGCTGCAGACCCGAATGTACAGATGTGATGTACAGGTCAAGACCAGCGGCCTACATGCACAGGCATGCAACAGCGCATGCTTGCCTCGACTTTGGCAGATTGAGACGTCCCCCGCTCCCTGAGAGTGTAAACCAGCCACGCGATCACGTGGTTTGGCATGTGGTAGTCACTCACTCACGGTTTTGGAGATGTGAGTGATAACATTTTGACACGTGGCAGGCAGTCACAGGTTTATTTTGGACGTGGCATGCGCGTGATAGAAATCTGACATATGGTAGCCGCACACAATGCGAGCGGACTGTAGATCTATCTTTAAAAAAAGACAGGAGGAAGTGGAGGAAGTTGAGTCACAGGCACACGTCCACGATTGCAGAGGATGTAGACCAAAAACGCCACGGCGGTAATGTCGTCAAACTTTTTTGTTGAGTTTGGGAAAATGATACACATGCATGTTCTCCCACCAGGGACTGTACGTATACGCTGCCGTACATTTTAGTACGTATGGGCTCTCACAGTCTTTTGGATAGTGTTAAGTGAAGTCACAGTCTTGTGGTTAGTAAAGTTAAGATTGGATGGAATTCCTTTCGAGTTCCTTTGGAAAGCGAAAACCAGAACGAAGGAAAATGCACCCCGGATGAGCGCTTATTACTGAAAAGAGGAAGCCACCTTGAAAAAGTGGATTGGACTTGCAATTGCCTAGTCCCGAGGCCCAGAGTGTTGCTCGTCATCAGCGCGTGTCTCTTTCACCTTAACCGTCCAGATTACGATTAAAATTTGCCAATGTCGGATTCCAAGGACTCAGATCGGATTGGATTCGAAGGACTCGGATCGGATTGTGTTTCAGACAACCGTCGAGCACTTGTTTGCATAGACCAATTGGCATAAATCACCTGTCGCAGTACTGCGACAGACTGTTGAAAATGTGATTAGTTGATTGGAGCTGGTGCCAGGCACGTGCACATAGTTCAAGGAACATTGTTCCAAAGAGTGCACTCTGTGGAATGATGCTGGTAGTTACGTTGGTAGTAGGATTTATGTGCAGCCAGGCTGCTACGTGGCATATGCATGTATAAAACTTGTCCTGAGCAACTGAGAAGATTGCCCTGCCTTAGGCAACGCGTAGTCCTTAAACAGATGACCAGCCCAGCTTGGTAGGGTATGGTTAGTTTTAGCTGGTACAACATGTACATCTTTCCGTGGCAGAAGGTTGAATGATAATCGATTCCCTATATCCTTTGCTCCGTGAACAAGCCTAATTAATTTTGGCTTGTTACGAATATTGCCTTGTTACCAAAGCTTTAACTTTGGGTGCCGTGCGTAAATTTAAACAAAAGATGGGCAGTCTGCCTTCATCAATTCAGCGAATTGACCCGCTGAACGCCTGTACTTCGTTGTACGTACGGCGTTTTACAGTTTATAACAGTTTATACCAGCGTCTGCTGATTATACCAGCAGCCGTCAGCCATGAGTATATATGCTGACACATGAGTGTATGAGTACATTCATATGAAACGTGAGGATGTGATGTATGACACAAAAGTATATTGATGTATGAGTGTACACTTTGTTTTAAAACCTTGCGCCTTACATTGCAAAACACTTCATACCAGCGTCTGCTGAGTACACCAGCAGGCGTCAGCCATGAGT
>KV908532.1:275402-301351 GCA_002005505.1 Botryococcus braunii
TCTCTCTCTCTCTCTCTCTCTCTCTCTCTCTCTCTCTCTCTCTCTCTCTCTCTCTCTCTCTCTCTCTCTCTCTCTCTCTCTCCCTCCCTCCCTCCCTCCCCCCCTCTCTCTTTGTGTGTGTGTGTGTGTGTGTGTGTGTGTGTGCGCGCGTGCGCGTGCGTGCGTGTGCGTGCGTGCGTGCGTGTGAGTGCGTGCGTGCGTGTGTTTGTGCGTGCGTGTGTGTGTGTGTATGTGTGTGTGTGTGTGTGTGTGGGTGTGTATGTGTGTGTGTGTGTGTGTGTGTGGTGTGTGTGTGTGTGTGTGTGTGTGTGTGTGTGTGTGTGTGTGTGTGTGTGTGTGTGTGTGTGCGTGTTTACCTTTTTGATGGCCGGGGTTTCTTCCCATTTTTGGTTCTTGGGACCAAAGACGGGGAGGAGTCCATGCTATGACTTCTGAAATGCATACCATGGATTTCAATCACGTGTATTGCAAGATGCCTGTCCAAAAAACTAAGTTTCATTTTGCATGCCATGCAGGGATCTGTCTTCTCCTCCTCTGCCTTGTCCCCCCCCCCCCTCTCTCTCTCTCTCTCTCTCTCTCTCTCTCTCTCGCTCTCTCTCTCTCTCCCTCTCTCCCTCCCTCTCCCTCCCCCCCTTCCTCCTCCGCCCTTTATCCCCGCTCCTGTTCCTATTCCCGCTCGTCCGTTCCCCGCCCCAGACACAGAAACCGGGGGGGAAAGGTCCCCTCCCCCCTCTGAGAGATGGAAGGTGTGCGGATTTGTTCTCTTCCTCTTTTCTCCGTGTCTGTACCCTTCAAGTGGGGTGACGGGTCCTGCGGACGGTACCGCAGGCTGCGGCAGTGGGTTGGGCGAGGTACTGTGGGGACCGGTACCCAGAAGTGCGTTGCTTTGAGTTCAGCAATGAGTCCTTCATCAACCACTGCGGCGCTGGGGCCTTGGCCCGCCAGGTGGATCCCCACTTAGTCAAAATTACGTTAAACAGGAATCGTTCACGCTTTAACGAGGATTCCTTGCACGACTTTGTAGGCTTTCAGTCACTTTCACGGCTTGCAAAGGAACTTGTAATGGCTTCCCCGGCCTGCAAAGGAGTTTGCAACGACTTTCACGGCTGGCAAAGCAGCTTGCAATGAATTTCACGGCTTGAAAAGGAACTCGCAATGAATACCACGGCTTGCAAAGGAGCTTGTTGTAATGACTTTCACGGCTTGCAAAGAGGCCTGTAAGGACTTTCAGGGCTTGCATAGACATTCAGGATGAGAGTTTGCAATCAGATGAAGGCTGGCTTACTAAGTTCTTTTAATTGTGCGGGTGCGGTGTGGGACCTGCAGTACATGGACGCGCTGGTACATTGTGTGAGCGGATGAAGGCTGGGTTACTAACGCTTACTAACTGCAGGAGTTGCAGTACGATGAGCCGCTGGTAGAGTTTGGGTGCGGAGGGAGGCTGGCTTACTGATGGTGCGAGTGCGGTCGGGACATGCAGTACGTGCATGTGCTGGTACAGTGTTTGAGCAGATGAAGGCTGCCTTACTAATTGTGCGGGTGCGGTATGGGACCTGCAGTACGTCGAGGCGCTGGTACAGTTCTCCAAGGGAATGAGGGCGGCAAACCCTAACATTCGCTTGGGGGCAAATGGGCCGAATTGCTCCAACGATGTTGGCGACTTTGACCTGCTGATGTGGCCTGCAGAGCCCAAGCCGGACTGCACTGTACCGCCCAGAGCACACTGTACTTCAAACCAGATGCATTGTACTGCAAGCAGTAAGAACCATCCTCCCTCTTGGTAAGCCCCCCCCCCCCACCCCCGGCTCATCCTCCCAGTGTGATGCGCCCCTTGAACCAAAAAGCATCTCACAGACAAGATTTAGCAGCAAGCTTCAACAGGTAAGATTCAACAGGAAGCTCTGTAAGATTGTAAGATTCAACAGGAAGCTCTGTAAGATTCAACAGGAAGCTCTGTAAGTTTCTGAACAAGCAAGACAGGGGAAGGACGAGGAGGGAGGGAGGGAGGGAGGGGGAGAGAGAGAGGGAGGGAGGGAGAGAGGGAGGAGGAAGGGAGGGGGAGAGGGGGGGGGGATAGGGAGGGAGAGAGGAGAGAGGGAGGAGGAGGGAGGGACGCAGATAGATTGGATAGGTGGATGGGGCTCAGCAAGGAGCATACAGAACAAGATTTTTGATGTGTTTTTGTTGATTGAAGCCTCATTTTTTGCCTTCTCACAGGTGGAAGACGGTACTAGAGCTAGGGTCTGAGCACATCGATTTTCTGGCCCTACATCCTTACGTTATTGCCGGCTGGACCTACAGCGACTATGCCCATGGAGCCATCAACCTTGTGGTGAGGCTCACCGTACCGCCCTGTACTGCTTCCTCAATCTGCTGTAACAACAAAAACTTTGGCCCACTTTCTGCTGACAAAATCTCTATCCATTTGCTGCTGATATCACCGACGTCGCTAGCTGGACAGTGTTCCCTCTCCTGCCCCCCCCCTCTCTCTCTCTGTCTCTCTCCCTCTCTCTCTCTCTATCTCTCTCTCTCTCTCTCTCTCTCTCTCTCTCTCTCTCTCTCTCTCTCTCTCTCTCTCTCTCTCTCTCTCTCTCTCTCTCTCTCTCTCTCTCTCTCTCTCTCTGCAGGGGGGGGGGTGGGAGGGGAAAGATAAGAAAGTGGGGTGGGGGTTTGGGAAAGGGAAGAGGACAAATGGACTATAGGTATATGGAAAAATATAAGGTAGGAGATTGGCTAGGGTCACGATCTTCCTGGCTGTGTGTGTGTGTGTGTGTGTGTGTGTGTGTGTGTGTGTGTGTGTGTGTGTGTGTGTGTGTGTGTGTGTGTGTGTGTGTGTGTGTGTGTGTGTGTGCGTGCGTGCATCCGTGTGTGCGCGCGCGTAGCCGTGCGGGCGTGTGTCAAAAGGAAAGAGTCATTTAACGAAGAGAGATGCAACTGGGACTTGATCCCATGTTAAAGGAAGGACTTGCGTGAAGACATCACTTCCGCACCTGTCCCATTTCACCAGTGTCTATGCAGCCTTGTATATATAAGTGGTACAAGTCCATCACATCTAAAAATGGCAGAAGCTTGCAGCCTAGAACCATTCCCCTCCTAGCAGAGCTGGATGATAACTATTGATGATATGGTTGAAATGGGTCTCCATTACGGTCATCAGACACAGAAATGGAATCCAAAGATGGTGAAAAGAGTTTAAAACAGATGAATTCATTAGGTTTTCCATACGAGTTAGAGTTAGACGTTCCAGAGTCTTGTGTACAGACAAACAGACGCACCACCAGCATTCCAAAAAGGCATATGCAGACACGATGTCCAGCACAAGCGTCCGGCTCAACCAGTACAACGGCGGTACAGCTGTACATGGGCGGTGCCAGTGGGGAGTTTCTGAAACGGTGGGGGTACCCTGGCGGGGATCCAGTACCCAGCACAGGAGGCCAACTGGGCGATTGACAACTGGGCGGCTCCCGGGCGAAGAGACCGCATCGGGATTGCGGTGACGGAGACCGCCCCGATCGACTACGGTCACCCGCCGTGGGACCCGCAGAGGGGCCCCCGATGGCCCTGGCAGCCGGCCACGCTGGGCCATGCTCTGGTGTTGCTGGATCAGATGGCCTCTCTCCTCATGCTCCCCCGTGTTCAAGCCGTCATGTTTTGGTGAGTTCCAAGCCGTCATGTTTTGGTGAGTTCCAAGCCGTCATGTTTTGGTGAGTTCCAAGCCGTCATGTTTTGGTGAATTCCAAGCCGTCATGTTTTGGTGAGTTCCAAGCCGTCATGTTTTGGTGAGTTCCAAGCCGTCATGTTCTGGTGAGTTCCAAGCCGTCATGTTCTGGTGAGTTCCAAGCCGTCATGTTCTGGTGAGTTCACCTCGTCATTTCTTTAAGGGGTTGTATCTGCAGATGATCCCCGATTGGTGCTTTGGAGTCCCGTCTCGGCAAATCGTTACCTTACGGTTTACTTTACCTTACGGTTTACTTTACCTTACGGTTTACTTTACCTTACGGTTTACGTTACCTTACGCATGCTCAACAGAGTGGTGTGAAGCGGACATGACGCGTCGAATGCAGGTGCATTACCAAGCGCAACGCGTACTAAATCCCTCGGTTCTGTACATAACCCAAGCCGCGAGCGAGAAAAGTGTAAGAAACAGGCTTGGGAGAGGTACAAATGCGTACTTTATTGTAAGAAACAGGCTTGGGAGAGGTACCAAATTTATGATGGCCTGTTTGGGCTAACATGAGGATAGCTTGCAGGAACACGAGATGGATGACAAGCAACGCAAAGGACCCGCAGTGCAGGGATAACTCTGTTGTAGATGCTTTGCATGTGCGCATATTCCCTTTTGTTTTCGTACTCTTGCTCCAGCTTTATCCGAGTTACCCCTTGATGTTTTGCATTGCATATCTTTATGTAGACGTTAGGATGATCCTTGCACATGAGTGCACGCGCCTGCGTATGTGTGCGTCCGTGCATGCGTGGTGTGTGTGTGCGTGCGTGCGTGCGTGTGTGTGTGTGTGTGTGTGTGTGTGTGTGTGTGTGTGTGTGTGTGCGCGCGCGCGGCGCACGCGCGCGCATGTGCGTGTGCGTGCTTGCGTGTGTGCGCCCCGGTTATCTGTCTGCAAGAACAAGAAGCTCTGGTGGCATGTACCTTCTCACAACTTGAAGATCTCGCTATGCTAAACAGTGTTTTCGTTTGCACTGTGGATCTGCCCAAATTTGCTGAAAATTAATCTTTATGACAATTTTGACCAGTAAAATCTGCGGGGCAACACCCCACGTGTGGGTGTGATTCGTACATGTCCAGTTGTGACTGTCTGTTCCATGAACACATCACATCATGCTTACAAAGTTGATTGATGTCCCAAACTGTAGATCTACTGTCCAACTTTAGAATATGAGTCTCTCTCTCTCCCTCCCCCTCCCTCTCTCTCTCTCTCTCTCTCTCTCTCTCTCTCTCTCTCTTCTCTCTCTTTCTCTCTCTCTCTCTCTCTCTCTCTCTCTCTCTCTCTCTCTCTCTCTCTCTCTCTCTCTCTCTCTCTCTCCCTCTCTCTCTCTCCCTCTCTCTCTCTCTCTCTCTCTCTCTCTCTCTCTCTCTCTCTCTCTCTCTCTCTCTCTCTCTCTCTCTCTCTCTCTCTCTCTCTCTCTCTCAATATGACGGGAGCTTGCGGGACTGTTAATGCAGAGCCAAAGCAACACCCCCACTGCATGCGGAAAAGCCGTGAGCTTTGCAGGTGCATTCTTCCGAGACGGCGCCCCTGTTCATGCGACCTCCAACTGTAAGGTACGGGCAGGATTTGCGACGCATCTGGACTTATCCCACCGGTGTATGTCTTCCCTCAAATGGCAGCAGTCCAATCGTTGTACAACAGTCCAATCGTTGTACAACAGTCCAATCGTTGTATGACAGTCCAGTTGTTGACAGCAGTCCAATCGTTAAACATGTTACTGTGCATGCGTACATGTTACTGTGCATGTGTACATGTTACTGTGCATGTGCACATGTTACTGTGCATGTGTACATGTTACTGTGCATGTGTACATGTTACTGTGCATGTGTACATGTTACTGTGCATGTGTACATGTTACTTTGCATGTGTACATGTCACTGTACTTGTCGACAAGGTTATAGTACTGTGGCCGCTACACTTTTTCTTCAACCGGGAAAAATTTATTAAAAAAAAGTTGGAAAAAAAAACTGTCACAGTAATGATGAAGTTTTGAGCTGGTGTCGCAACCAACGTGTTCTGGAATGCCTTGTCCAAACCTGACTTTACAGCATCAGCTTCACACCCTAACGGGCAATACCATCTATAAAAAAGCTGCATGCA
Source organism: Botryococcus braunii (assembly GCA_002005505.1). Lineage (NCBI taxonomy): Eukaryota > Viridiplantae > Chlorophyta > Trebouxiophyceae > Botryococcus > Botryococcus braunii. The sequence continues at coordinate 281,228 of KV908532.1, forward strand.
GTCGGGCACAACGACGCTGGGAGTCCAGGGCCCACCAGCTCTGCAGCTGGAGTTTGAATGTCTTGCAGGAAGGCGTGCGACACTGTGAACCCCCCCTGGATACATCCCATACTTAATCTAAGTATGGGCCATTCGAGTATCAGTACCTGGAAGCCGTGTTTGGGCATGAGGAGTTCATGAATCAGCACGTGGAACCCCTGGATGAGCATGGGAAATTCGGGGAACCACCATATTGAAGCCGTGTATGAGCGTGGAAGGAGAAAGAATTGCATCTGAAAGAGTTACATCTGAAAGATGTACATGCAGAATTCACGAATCAGCACATGGAACCCCTGGATGAGCATGGGGAACTGAAGGAATCGCCATATTGAAGCCGTGTATGCGCATGGGGAATTCATGATTCAGCACATGTGGGGGCGCCTTTAGGCGTCCCCATATGAGCATGGGGAGTTCAGGGAATCGCCGTATTGAAGCCGTGTGAGAGCATGGGGAATTAAAGGAATCGCCATATTGAAGCCGTGCATGAGCATGGGGAATTAAAGGAACCACCATATTGAAGCTGTGTGTGAGCATGGGTAATTAAAGGAATCACCATATGGAAGCCGTGTATGAGCATGGGGAATTAAAGGAACCACCATATTGAAGCCGTGTGTGAGCATGGGGAATCCATGGATCAGCACATATGGGGACGCCTGGATGAGCATAGAGAGAGAGCTGTGGATGAGCAAGGGGCATTGGGGCAGGTGAGGTGCTGGGCGCTGAAGACGGCTTCCGGTCTCCGAATTGTACTGCTGAACAAGTCCCCCGAGCGGCCATCAATCAGGTGCGGTAAACGGTTTATTAAACCCCCGCAACATCGAAACACTTCCGCAACCCTTTTTGTAACTCTTCCACACCGTCATGTGGCTCACTCCTGCCCAAATCCTTCGTGGCTGTTCTCTTGTCCGTCTTGCTGATTCAGAGGCCTCGTCACGCGATTCCCTCTCGTGTTGTTTAGTGTAATTCTTGTTGGCAGAGAAGGGGGGGGGGGCGCGCGCATGCGCACCCACCACAACACCACACACACACACACACACCACACAGAGAGGAGAGAGAGAGGAGAGGAGAGGAGAAGAGAGAGAGAGAGAGAGAGAGAGAGAGAGAGAGAGAGAGAGAGGGGGGGGGAGAGAGAGAGAGCCCGTGCACATGTGTGAGTGTGTGTGTGTGTGTGTGCGCGCGCGCGCGCGGGCGGCTGCGTGCAAAACTGCCCGCCTGCCTGCCTACTTGTGATGGGATGCTGCAGTTGCATCGCCCTGCAAGGGTTGACGTCTGAACCATCTTGTGGATGATATGTCCTCCCCAGGCACACACGCGCACACACAGACACACACACACACACACACACACACACACACACACACACACACACACACACACACACACACCACGCACGCACGCACGCACGCACGCACGCACGCACGCACGCACGGATGGACGCACGCACGCACGCACGCACGCACGCACGCACGCACACACACACCACACACACACACACACACACACACACACACACACACACACACGCGCGCGCGCGCGCGGCGCGCGCGCCGCCGCGGCTCGCGGGCGGGCGCACACGTGTTTCTGTGCAGGGTCACACACATGCACACACACGCCTGCTCCGTGCATGATGGCTAGACAGCAAAGCTTGGGGCCCCTGTCGGCTTGCAGGTGGTGAAGATAAAGGGGTTCAAATCAACTCTGGGGCCGACCGCAGACAATGCTACCCTCTTCAGGTTTTCAGGAACCCACGTGGACGATCCGGAGCCGGATTGGGTGGTGCCATTTCCGGCGTCAGACTGGCGGATCGAGCCCGGCTTGTCGTCGGATGATCCGGACAAGCTCCACGTGACTCTGCCTCCGATCTCGATCACCGCGATCGAGCTGCTTCCGCGTGAATCACCTCCCCGGCCTGCCCCCCCGAAGGACCCGCCGATCCGAAAGCTGGAGCCAGTCGAGCCTCTCGGGGGATCCCCTAGTGTTGTTCCGGTACCCCCAGAGACTCCTCCTCTGCAATGGCCCGAGTCACGGGGAGAGCCACGTGGAGAGGCTGAAGGAGAGGAACCAGAAGAAGACGAAGCCGCGACACCGGCAACCTGCAAGGGCCCAGGCACACGGAATGTCATTCCCCTGCATGTGGAGGCCCGGGAGACCCTGGGTGCCCTGCCGTACATCAGCGCACCGGTGTTGCCCGCGGCCAACCAGGAGTCCTTGTTGCAGCGGGCGAGAGACAAAATGCCGCTGGGTTCCCTGCTTCGTGCCGGCATCTCCGAGCGGGACAAGCGCGGCTTTGCCCGCACCAAGAGCATGGGTACCGTGTGCCCAACGAGGGACGAGGAGTAGGTCGAATGGTTTAATTAATCGGTTCATGAACCGGTTTAATCAACCAGCACCGGTGTACAAACCGGTTGTTGTTAAACCAGGCGTTGACAAAGTTGGAAGGTCTGCCCTCACGTGAGTCACATGACGCGTTGGACAAGTTGGAAGGTCAGCCCTCACGTGACACACATGCAGGCTTCCATGGCTACTAGATAACTACGGCCACGCATGAGCTTAATGCTCAATGCTTAAAAGATAACTACCACACATGAGCTTAATGCTCAATGCTTAAAAGATAACTACCACACATGAGCTTCATGCTGAAATAGATAACCACGGCCACACATGAGCTTAATGTTTACTAAATTTATTATATGATCACGTGCCTGATCATGAGCATCTAAGCTGATCGCGATCGCTTAATAAAGTACTGTGTTTGAAAGCTTGGAATGATGCCCTGAGATGTTTACAAATTGTGGCACGTAGTGCGGAACGTGGACGTACTAGTCTGCGTGCCACCACTGTACAATACTAGTACTGCACTCTCTTAGTTCGGAAAGTGGAGGTACGAGTCTGCATGTCAGCACAATACAGTACTGTACTCTCTTAGTGCGGACAGTGGAGGTACTAGTACTGCAGTCCGTACTCACGTCAGTACCACTGCTGCGTGCACAGGGCTGCATGCAGCATGTACGTGCAGTACATGTACGTCAAGCAATTCAGCCCTCATATGAGAGCTCATACATGCCACCGGCGGCTTGGTGCCGCCGATAGACTCGAGAGGGGCTCCTGGCGTTGGTCGACCAAGACTTCTGCCAAAAGATGACAAATAGCATAGCTGGGTCGGATGCTTTCAAAGGAATACTGCACTTACGTAATATTCCGGAATTCCTTGCTATTTACAAGTAGCATACATAGCATATAAAGAGCAACTATGGTGTTTGTCCCGGTACAACTGGTTTTACAAGAGCAAGAGGAAAGTACGCGGATAAACACCCACACCTTTTCTCTCTCTCTCTCTCTCTCTCTCTCTCTCTCTCTCTCTCTCTCTCTCTCTCTCTCTCTCTCTCTCTCTCTCTCTCTCTCTCTCTCTCTCACTCTCTCTCTCTCTCTCTCTCTCTCTCTCTCTCTCTCTCTCTCTCTCTCTCTCTCTCTCTCTCTCTCTCTCTCTCTCTCTCTCTCTCTCTCTCTCTCTCTCTCTCTCTCTCTCTCCCCCCCATGCTCTTGTAACACTCTTTGCAGTGCACACCACACCACGTGGCCCATGGGCTCATACACTCCAAGAGTATCCTCCCGGGATCCCGCAGTTCCTAGTGGCCCTAGTAGGTTCCTAATTAGGTGGGAGTTCCTAGTGGCCCTAGTGGGAGTTCCTAATTAGGTGGGAGTTCCTAGCGGCCCTAGTGGGAGTTCCTAATTAGGTGGGAGTTCTTAGTGGCCCTAGTGGGAGTTCTTAATTAGGTGGGAGTTCCTAGTGGCCCTAGTGGGAGTTCCTAATTAGGTGGGAGTTCTAAGTGGCCCGAGTGGGAGTTCCTAATTAGGTGGGAGTTCCTAGTGGCCCTAGTAGGAGTTCCTTATTAGGTGGGAGTTCCTCGTGGCCCGAGTGGGAGTTCCTAATTAGGTGGGAGTTCCTAGTGGCCCGAGTGGGAGTTCCTAATTAGGTGGGAGTTCCTAGTGGCCAGAGTGGGATTTCCTAATTAGGTGGGAGTTCCTAGTGGCCCGAGTGGGAGTTCCTAATTAGGTGGGAGTTCCTAGTGGCCCGAGTGGGAGTTCCTAATTAGGTGGGAGTTCCTAGTGGCCCGAGTGGGAGTTCCTAATTAGGTGGGAGTTCCTAGTGGCCCGAGTGGGAGTTCCTAATTAGGTGGGAGTTCCTAGTGGCCCGAGTGGGAGTTCCTAATTAGGTGGGAGTTCCTAGTGGCCCGAGTGGGAGTTCCTAATTAGGTGGGAGTTCCTAATTAGGTGGGAGTTCCTAGTGGCCCGAGTGGGAGTTCCTAATTAGGTGGGAGTTCCTAGTGGCCCGAGTGGGAGTTCCTAATTAGGTGGGAGTTCCTAGTGGCCCGAGTGGGAGTTCCTAATTAGGTGGGAGTTCCTAGTGGCCCGAGTGGGAGTTCCTAATTAGGTGGGAGTTCCTAGTGGCCCGAGTGGGAGTTCCTAATTAGGTGGGAGTTCCTAGTGGCCCGAGTGGGAGTTCCTAATTAGGTGGGAGTTCCTAATTAGGTGGGAGTTCCTAGTGGCCCGAGTGGGAGTTCCTAATTAGGTGGGAGTTCCTAGTGGCCCGAGTGGGAGTTCCTAATTAGGTGGGAGTTCCTAGTGGCCCGAGTGGGAGTTCCTAATTAGGTGGGAGTTCCTAATTAGGTGGGAGTTCCTAGTGGCCCGAGTGGGAATTCCTAATTAGGTGGGAGTTCCTAGTGGCCCGAGTGGGAGTTCCTAATTAGGTGGGAGTTCCTAGTGGCCCGAGTGGGAGTTCCTAATTAGGTGGGAGTTCCTAATTAGGTGGTAGTTCCTAGTGGCCCGAGTGGGAGTTCCTAATTAGGTGGGAGTTCCTAGTGGCCCGAGTGGGAGTTCCTAATTAGGTGGGAGTTCCTAGTGGCCCGAGTGGGAGTTCCTAATTAGGTGGGAGTTCCTAATTAGGTGGGAGTTCCTAGTGGCCCGAGTGGGAGTTCCTAATTAGGTGGGAGTTCCTAGTGGCCCGAGTGGGAGTTCCTAATTAGGTGGGAGTTCCTAGTGGCCCGAGTGGGAGTTCCTAATTAGGTGGGAGTTCCTAATTAGGTGGGAGTTCCTAGTGGCCCGAGTGGGAATTCCTAATTAGGTGGGAGTTCCTAGTGGCCCGAGTGGGAGTTCCTAATTAGGTGGGAGTTCCTAGTGGCCCGAGTGGGAGTTCCTAATTAGGTGGGAGTTCCTAATTAGGTGGTAGTTCCTAGTGGCCCGAGTGGGAGTTCCTAATTAGGTGGGAGTTCCTAGTGGCCCGAGTGGGAGTTCCTAATTAGGTGGGAGTTCCTAGTGGCCCGAGTGGGAGTTCCTAATTAGGTGGGAGTTCCTAATTAGGTGGGAGTTCCTAGTGGCCCGAGTGGGAGTTCCTAATTAGGTGGGAGTTCCTAAGGCCTTTGGAGGGATCATGAGGGGCAAAAGGACGGTTGAACGCCTCGATCCCCAACGTGGCCTCTACTCCTTAATTGTTACAGCCCTGGCTAGCTTTCCGTACACGTATAGGAGAGCTTAGTTACTCCCCACACACACCTCGTAGGTCGAGCGTTCTCTGCCCTCATGAACAGAACGCTGGGCCTAGGGAAACTTTTGAGACGCTGATCAAACCTTCTTTTTACACCGTCAATATAATCATTCCCTACCTCCTTCCTGGATCCTCTGGATGGCTGTCATGAGGTTGCCCAGAATTGCTTAGTAAGATAACATATATGTTATCTTACTTCTTTCCTCTCCTTCCTGGATCCTCTTATATAAGAGGAAATCACACCCCCTTCAGACAGGGAGCATTTCTGGGAGCAATAAGCTGTTTGCAAAGTAATGGCAATTTAAAAATGCGGTCCTTAGATGGAAGTGTGCAAGTGTCCCCACTCTGAGAGTCCTTATCAGGAAGTGATTTATGATCATGCCAACCTTTGAGATGATCTGCACGTACACATGTGTGCTCAACCCCGGGAGGTCCATAGTGGAAACACGTGGGCAAGGCCCTCGAGACTGGCCGAAACAGCACATGTGACGATGTTTTAGTACCCCGGGTACCAATGCTTGTACCCTCGAGAGAAGAACAATTCAAATTATGCACACATGGTGGTCAGGTGGTCGCATGCGGGCCTCCGACGACAAGAGGAAGTTTTATGACACAGTTAATACAAGATAATCACATGGACAAAGTTCGACGCTTTATCTTGAAAAGGTTCTAATTTTGTTTCCAACTGAGCGAGACGGGCCTACCGAAGTAAACATGGTCTTCGGCACTCGATTGCCCTCCGTGCGAACTTTCCTACTCACCACATTCGCATACACCGTTTTCGCACGACAGAAGTCTGGTGTGAACAATGAATCGTTGCCTTGAGCCTGAACAACATCCTTTTTGATTTATACCGCCGTGCTCTTCCGTTCGTATGTACGAGTGTTCCGATCGGATGTGGAACTGTTATTCGATGCAATTGTTATTTCAACCATGCTAGTTGATTGGATCATTCGTCATTCTCAATCCGATATGTCCTAGCAATTCGCTAGCTTTCCTGGTTTTGCCCTGCTCCACCCTTCTGAAGGTGAGTGTAATGCAGCTGACTCAGTCCCGTTTGCGCAGAAGCTTCAGAATGGAAATACCCATTTCCTCCATGGCAGTTTCCTGCTGAAGCATGGGGTTTCCTTGGCACTCACCCCATTAACGGAACCCATCCGCCAGACTTTGTTCCGGACCCTGCTATTACTTATACTGCTGGAACAGTCATCAGTGCCTTTTCGATTCAACGACATTTTGACTCTTTCTGGGGCCCTTTCGACACGGTGAGCTCCTATCTGCCGGGCCTGCAGCTTGGGGTCTTATTCACGCCGCATGAATCATGCGTTCCGCTTTGATTGCACACACTATCAAACAGCGTGCGACAAGCCACTAGTACTACACAAGTGTTTGGCAACCCACTTCGCCAGTTAAAGCCTCGCTCTTTTTAAAAATATTCGAAGTTCAGGAGTTTCTCCATCCCTGCGAGTTTTGTAGAGCCTTGGCAGAGCTCCCAAGGCACTCAGCCGAGGCTCCACGTGCCTTGTTTGCCCGACTGTACAGCTGAACCCCCACATACATATATGCTCTGTGAGTATATACATGTGTGCTCTGCGTACTGGATATTCTGAAATGCGATTGCAGCACCTATGCCGTCTTTCAAGGACATTGCAGTTGCATGTAGAACTTCAACGTCAACCTCCTGTTCCTTGATGTCAGCATCAAGCTCTTGTTTGTTAAGTCAGCATAAACCTTCTGTTCCTTGAAGGCAGCATAAACCTTCTGTACCTTGACGTCGACGTCTACTCAACTTGGTACTCCTCCATTTTTATCTTCCTCCCCTGCCTGCAGCTGTAGAGTTTCGCTTCTATTGTCCTCCAAGCAACTTTCACTTTTTTGTCCTCTTCTTCCCCACCCTCCCTCCTCACTTCCAGGGGGGCGCTCTTCCTTTCTAACCCCTCTGGTTCATCACCCAATCTCTGTCCCGCCCTGTCCGGGGTCTCGCGCAGCTAATCATCATTATGATCCAACGGGTCGTCAGCTAGAGTCGGGGACGTGCTCGTAAAGGGTCCGCATCACCCAGGCTTTCACGTCTACCCTCCCACCGCTCCATTACCTAATCTCTCCCTCTGCTCATTACCAAACCTTCCCCTTTGCTCCCTCTGCTTCATTACCTAATCTCTCCCTCCCTCCCTCTGCCCCCCCGCCCCCCCCCCCCCCCCCCAATTCTGCTTCATTACCTTTGCTCTCCCTCTGCTTCATTACCTAATCTCTCCCTCTGCTCATTAACAAACCTTCCCCTTTGCTCCCTCTGCTTCATTACCTAATCTCTCCCTCCCTCCCTCCCTCTGCCCCCCCCTCCCAATTCTGCTTCATTACCTAATCTCTCCCTCTGCTCATGACCAAATCTCTTCTTTTGCTCTCCCTCTGGCTCATTCCCTAATCTCTCCTCCCTCCCTCTGCCACCCCCCCTCTCCCCTTCTGCTTCATGTCCTAATCTCTCCCTCCCTCCCTCTGCCCCTCCCCCCACCCCGCTTCATTACCTAATCTCCGTCCCGCTTTTTCCGGGGTCTCGTGCAGGTAGTCATCATCGGGTCTTCTGCAAGAGTCGGGGACGGGCCTGTGAAGGGCCGCATCACCCAGGCCTTCACTTCCGCTCTCCCTCCCGTGGAGCCGAGCGATCCTTTGCATGTTCCCTTCAAGCTGGCCAAGTTCGTTTGGACCACCGCGGCAAATGGAGCCCGGGACGTCAAAGTGTACTCCCCTCCCACAAGTACAGCACCCGTCATCCATGTGAGCGGCCTGTTTGCGATCCCCTTCCTCTGCCTCCCGGTCCCCTTCGGCTTCTTCCCGGCCTTCGGGCTGACGTCGTTCCTGCAGAGCGTCACGGACTCGTTCGACCCCGTGGGGCCCATCACGGGCCACACGCTCGGCAACATCGACTGGAAGGCCTGCATGACCACAGCCGCGTACGCCTCCATCGAGACTGCCCCGCCTGTTAGCCTGGATGGCGGCTTCGTGAACCTCGGCTTCTTTGTCAATGGCACTGTCGAGTACCAGCTCCAGCCCTACCCATGAGGTAAACACCCACGCCTGCCTCTGTTTTCACCTTTTTCTCCAAGTTTTCGCCACTTCCCCCCTTTTCACTTTATCACTTTCTTCACTTCTTTACCTTGTCACTCCTTGTTTGTGTGTGTGTGTGTGTGTGTGTGTGTGTGTGTGTGTGTGTGTGTGTGTATGTGTGTGTGTGTGTGTGTGTGTGTGTGTGTGTGTGTGTGTGTGTGTGTGTGTGTGTGTGTGTGTGTGTTTTCCATTTTTTTTGTCTTGAGGGAGAGCTGGGGATAGTGTGGGCAAGCCAGCATGCTACAACTTCAGCCCGAAGCTGCTTCATACGCAGCCAACGGGCGGCGATGCGCATCGCGCTGGGGGTTTTGCAGACCTTCACAGCTCTGTTGTAAAGGAAAGAAGATTCCAAACCTGTTCAGAACCTGCATGTGCGCGCGATCCAGAATGAATATGCGTTCAAAGAGTTGCATTTTTGCGGGTGATGGCCCGCGAGACCTCGACTGGAGGGGTTCCCGGCAGGCTGGCCCCGCACTGGTATCCGGGGATCAGAGAATGTTAGGGCCCTTGGGGAGGGCGAGGGGGGGGGGTGGGGGGGGTCCACATGTCAGAAGAGGGGGGGTAGGAGAGAATGAAGGAAATACTGATGGTTAGGAAGGAAAGAAGTAAGGAAATATTGTAATGTTGAAGTTGATTAGTTGTAGTAGAGAGTGTATTGGTAACATTGAGTTGATGATTACATCCAGGACCAACAAGGACTGTTTTGCGGTACGCTGGAGCATGGCCACGTGGCGCACTCGCTTTCTGGAGGGTTCAGACATCATCACAAGGACACAAATGAGAAGTCACATCGAATGTACTGGCGCTTGCATGTCATTGGCATTCCGAGGCACTAGACAAAAGTGCAAAGTGTGCATCACTCGGCACACGTGGGGAAATAGGTTGTGTAAGGACAAGCAGTACGCCCCGTTCCCGCAGCACATACACTGCCCCGCTCTCCGCCTGGCTTAAGCTAGTGTACAATGCCATGCGTAGTCCATGGGCACCAGAAAAAGTGTTCAGTGTGCATCACTCGGCGCACGGGGAAGGTTTATGCACGGTTTCTGTAAGGTTCATGTAAGGATGTGTAGCACGCATTTTACATAATGCAGGCTCAATTATGGCATACATGTTGTGGCAAAACAGCCCAAGTGAAGTACAGTTATCTTGCTATCAAAAATCATGCTCTCGTGTTGGTTTGTGTGTGTGTGTGTGTGTGTATGTGTGTATGTGTGTGTGTGTGTGTGTGTGTGTGTGCTCACAATTTACAGCAGTCCCGCAGGAGACTGCGTAGTGGTATTGTACTGCCCTATACCTGGCGGTACAAATATGTGACACCGTCATGAAGGGGGTCATTCTGGCTCTTGTTGGACAACCCCACTAGGCCTAATCTTCAGGATACAAGTCATCGTTGAGGGGATCATTCTGGGTCATGTTTGACAACCCTAATAGGCCCAGTCCTCAGGATATTAGTCATTGTAAGAGGGGTCCATTCTGGTTCATGCTGGACAACCCTACTAAGCCCAGTCCTCAGGATATTAGTAATTGTAAAAGGGGTCCATTCTGGTTACTCCTGGACAACCCTACTAGGCCCAGTCCTCAGGATATTATTTGTCGTGGAGGGGGTCATTCTGGTGCCCTGTCGGACACCCCTACTAAGCCTAATCATTACGATATTAGCCGGCGTGGAGTTGTTCATTCTATTCCATACTATACAACCCTACTAGCTAGGCCTAAAGGCCTAATCTTCAGGATATTAGTTGTTGTGGAAGTTTTTTTTTTTTTTTTTTTTTTTTTTTTTTTTTTTGGGGGGGGGGGGGGGGGGGCATTGTATTTCCTGTTGGGCAATCGTGCTCGGACTACCCTTCAGGAAATCAATCATCGTGGAGGGTTCATTCTGCTTCATGTTTGCAAACCCTACTAGGCATAAACTTCAGGACATTAGTCGTTGTGGAAGAAACCGTACAGGAAAGCGTTGGTAGTGTCGAGAAGCGGTGATTTGCAGAGGGGACCATTGATATATCTAAGGTGCCCCATGTGCCTACCTATTCACGCCGATGTCTGCATGGTGCGTGTGGGATATACAGAGGATACGCATTTTGATAACGTCAATGCGGGAAGGAGGAATGAACATACTTTCCATACCAGTAGGGCAGACTTATGAAGGAAGGCGCTTCGTATGGCCCAGTCACTTTAACCAGGTTTTTCAAGGGATGTTACCTCCAATATCAGAAGGGATTTTGTATTGACAATGCCAATAGGGAGAAGCGGAAGCCTGCGTAGGAAACCTGTCCTGTGCAGGACACCGAGGGATCCGAAAGCATTAGGTATAGGCCTGAATGTCCGGCTATATCATGCAGCTTCTATAGCTCAGTTGGTATAGCGTGCCCTTCGTAAGGGTGAGGTCCAGAGTTCGATCCTCTGTGGGAGCACTGGAAGGATCCGTGAAGTACATATAATTTTTTTTCATCGGCATATAGATCGGCATATCGAATCCTATAGGTAAGCTAAGGTAGATATCGGCCTCATTTTGGCACAGTCATGTTGGTCCCGACTAGAGGCTATGACCACTATCTTCTTTTTACCCTTACCACTTAGCATGGATTGATGAACATCTGTGGCTGGGACTTGATCTCCCTTACAAAAGCTGGGCCAACCTTGAGCGTTAGCGTTGATTAGCGCCGTATGTTTACCCATAGATTAGGAGCCAGCAATCTCCTTTAATTTGAAACTAGCAAGGAATCTCCTGCATTAGAAAGGTAGATAGATTAGTTGGGGAAGATTAGGCAGGTAGATAAGGAGCTAGTGATGCTGGTTCCCCTGGGGTCCGTTACAGTTTTGCAGGTTTAACAGAAGCTGTTGCCATTCTTCAATCAAGCATCGAGGTTGAATCTTGTCAGCTAAATTTGCATCATCTTGCACGAGGGCCGCATGTGTTTTGCCTCCCTCTTACCTGACAGATCTACATTATGATCTATGGCATTGACTCCCTATTATTTATATTGAATGCCACAGATTTTTCGCTGCGTTTAGATTTAAAGTGTGTGACAACCTTATCAGTGCAGGCCTTCTTAACGTTATCAATGAGATTCATAGACCTGATACAAACACATTCGTTCAATAGATTTCAGGTAGAGTTCAGGTAAATTTAGCAATCTAAACTTGGTCGTGCACGTGATCATTTATTTGATTAAGTGTGCAGGCTTTCTGATGAGACGGTGTTGTCACAGATGATGATCATGAGGGTTGTCAAATGTCAGCTTCATCAAGATGACCCCCCCCCCCCCCCGGGGTAGCCCCTTGAGGTGCAGTGAGCAGCGTGGACATCTAGCTTCCTCACTCAACAAGAGCATAGGGATCCATGATGGAAGATGTGGATCATACGCTGGTATTGAAGATCGGCAGCGGAATGCCTGGTGTGGTTTTTCCTTCGTCCTTCAATTCGTCGCCGCCTCCTGTTTACGTCCTGCTGGAACGGTAATAGACGGTAGCGAATCGCTGCTAGCAATACCGAATGCAGTACATTATGGGCCTGTATCGGTTGAGAATTTCAAAACTAAGCTGTCGAAACAAGGACCCGATGTCCTACTACAGAGAAAAACACACTAAACACTCGAATAAGACAATTGCCCCACATTTTCTGATACCCGTACCGCCTCTTGAAATTGAAAGTTCGCATCTTTGTTCTATGTAGAGGAAGCAACCAGGGGACCCAAAGGTGGACCGCGACGACGAGGGGAAACCAAGAGATACGAAGTTGCGCATGATAATTGCATGACAGAAATTTACTACGGTCCTGGTCGTTGTTAACTGACAGAAAGAGGCTCTGACGTCCAAGCATGGTCTCGATTGCCGCGGTTCCAGCTTCCCGAGTCCTGTTACTGGTCACGTTGGTTCACACTGTGTTCGGACAAGATATATCTGGTATGGACGGGGCAATATTACCAATTGCTAATCAAATGTTCCTTTTTGCATTTTCACCACCGTGTTTTCCGCGTTTTCCGCTGCTCGTGGTGACTATAATGTTTGTTTTCCACAGGAAATATGCGCACATTTGTAGGTTGTTCAAGAGTGTTGTTTTTCTAAGCACAACTCTAGGGTTCATCTTGTCCTCTAAAATGCGTCCGAGTTTGGTTTCTTTGCAAGCGGCGATGTTCTGTTTGCCCAGAGACTTCAGAGTGGAAGTATCCGTACCCTCCATGGACTTTCCCGGGGGAAGTGTGGGCGTTCTTCGGAACTCATCTTATCAATGGATCTCATCCGCCGGACTTTGTTCCAGACCCTGATATCTCTTACGCTCCTTCACTATTCCCCAGTACCATTTTTATCGTGCGATTCGCTGACAGCTTCTGGGGCCCATGGGATGCGGTGAGGTCTTATCTTCGGAGCTCAGAACCTGGATTTCTACTGTAGTGTAGCGTCATTGTGTTGTTGCGTTATGGTTGTTATGACAAGATGCACAAACGAGTGTGAAACCACCAAACTGGTTTTTGTGCAACTCCTTTCTTACATTGAGCATTTCGTGCGCTCCTGACAAAATAGGAAATTCACTTGTCCTTTTCTGCACAGTGAGCATGTTGCGAGGTCTGTGGAGACTCACTCATATCGTAAAAGACAACAAAAGACTTCACATCACGCTCATGGTGCAGAAGTACGGTGCAGAGGTAGGGGAAGAGAAGTTATGTAACTCCTCTTCCCCTTCCTGGTAATGTTGATTAGTCACAGTCTCCTTTTCCTTGTACTTGTCGTCCCTTCCTCGCCACTGCCTGGTCTCTTTGCCACTCTCAGGAGAATCCAGATGTCAGAGCTCCCGTGTTTTCTCCCCATCCCCCACCTTTTTTTAAAAAAACAAACAAAATAATAAAAAAATACCATATCGTTCTTGTCAAATTTTTCACTACGGAAAATCCGGCGTCGGATCGAGTCCAACTTCCTATTCTTCTTGCCCGTCTCCTGCTCCCGCTACTTCTTCTCTTTCTGTTGGATCCCTCTGCTTCGTCTACTTCAACTGCTAACTGCTAACCCTGCTTCTTTTTGGGTACCTGCAGCTAGTCATCATGGAGTCGACTGCAAGAATTGGGAACGGGCCTGGCTTAGGAGGCCGCCTTACACAAGCCTTTACAAATGCTGTTCCTCCTACCCAGCCCAACTATCCTTTCCACGTTCCATACAGGCTGGCCAAGTTTGCCTGGACCACCCGGGCCGATGGAGGCAGGGACCTCCAAGTGTACTACCCCCCAGCAAGCACCCGTCCCGTCATTAGCATCACCGGCCTGTTTACAATCCCTTTTCTTTGCCTTCCCATCCCCCGGGGTGTCTTTTCTGCCATCCCTGGCCTGACGACGTTCGTGCAAAGCGTCACCGATTCGTATGACCCGGTGGGGCCCATAACAGGTCACGTGCTGGGAAACTTTGATAACAGCGGTTGCTTGACGGTGGCGGGGTACGGGTCCATTGAGACTGCTCCGCCGGTGAGCCTGGATGGAGGCTTCTTCAATCTTGGTCTCACTGTCAATGGCAGTGTGGGGCTTTCATTACTGCCATACCCTTAAGGTAATTGTGGCAGGTGCCTTTGCAATTGTTCGTAGTGATGCCATTTTTATGTTTTGTTGCGGCTTTCGCCACCGCTGCGGCCCCCGCCACCGCCGCTGCTGCCCCCGCTGCCGCTGCCCCTGCCCCCGCCGCCGCTGCCGCTGCCGCTGCTGGTGACGCTGTTGCTGCTGTTGTTGTTCTTGCCTCTGTCGCTGTCGTTTATGTTGTGGGTCTGTTGCTACCAATGCCCCTGCATCTGCCGCTATTTTAGTCAACATTGCCATTGCTGTTGTGATTGGCGTCGTTGGCGTTGGGTTGTGAAGCCGTGTAGATCTTGACAGTAGTAAGTTTGAACTAATTCTGAATTCTATCATGGTTCTTGTACACGCATAACTTAGAAACTGAAAATGCACGGCCGCCACTCGAGCTCGTTTGATAGACACTGCCCATGGACTGGTTGACTGACAGCTGCCCACAGCACCACTCGTCTATGTTTGTTGGGGGATATATATAGATCCAATGGGTCCTTCCGGATGTGTGTGTGTGTTTTTGCGTGCGTGTGTTTGTGCTTGTGTGTGTGTGTGTGTGTGTGTGTGTGTGTGTGTGTGTGTGTGTGTGTGTGTGTGTGTGTGTGTGTGTTTGGGGGTTCGCTGCGAAAGTCTTTCGCCTACATGGAGGCGAAACTGGGCGAAGGAAGTTTCGCCCCCGGGGGTTGGGCGAAGGGGGCGAAAGGCCAGAAGTGTAAGAGTCAATTCAGCGTGTCAAACGACGTGTTTCACGTATTTTTCAATGCGGTGAAGTACATTTGCAGTACAATTTTCAGTTAAGAAGTACAAAAATGCAATACAGGTCCAGATGTACAATGAGAGAATCTTGGCCTGTGGGCCGCGGGTTTGCGGAGATCTCAGATCATCGGCTGCCGAATGCCGGCAAAGTCCAGCCAATCATTGAGAACCGGAAGAATTTTGAACGCATTGAATTTTACTCCGTTATAAAATTTCATCCTTTATTTCTTGCTGCAACATGTCTTCATCCTCGGATGAACTGAATTTTGTAGGTGAGAGTGCCTCAAAAGCATCAGAGAAACCTGTGAAAAAGCTAGGTCGGACTGAGGGGCCTGCATGGCTAATAGGCTCTATATACATTCCTTCATATCTGGAGGAATGTAAGTGGATATAAGCTGTGAGCGTTAAGAAGGCTTGAGCACAAGATGTTGGGTTGCAGGCAAATAGGCACTATGGAGCATGCCGCAAGCAGCACTGCAACTACTTCAGCACAGGCTGCCTCAAGCATGATTTCTGGCAGTGGCATGATCCCTTCTTCATCTGCAGGGGCAGATCAGGAGCCCGAATCCACAGAATCAGACATGGATGCTGATCATCTTACAGTTGAACTTAGAGAAATACTTGCTTCAATGGAGGAACATGGCTCACCTCTTCCATATTCAGACGAGCCCATCTCCTTCATTAAACTACTGCTGGTGAATTGGGATGGCTTTGACCTGCAGAATATTCATTAATGCCATTTTTAATGATCTCACTCAGATCTCTGCAACAGCAAGGACCGTGGAGAGCACTGCACAAACAGTGCAACCGGCTGCAATATTTGAAGTCAGCAGTGTTGTTGAGCAACTGCGTTCACAGCAATCTTTTTAAGAGCCTCATTTCCTTGGGTTCTCAATTTAATATGCAGCTGCAGTGTGGGATTCATGGGTGGGATTCGTGTGTGTGTCCAAAAACACTAGGGAAGACTCATGCGATTGATTGCAGGGTGACTGCACCATCAGGGTGTTAGTTTGTGACGTTTTTTAGTGTGTATGCTACCAGTCGTGATGGCCATTTCAATGAATCCTGTTAGTCTATTGTAAAAAATACGGTTTGGGGCATGTGAGCTACAAAGATGGACTCAGAAGCTTTCTGCTTACAAGGATATGCTATCAGAAGACTTTCGCCTGGCCTCAATAGTTTCGTTTCAGGCCCCTCCAGGAGTTTCGCCTTTCGCCCCACGTCATTCTTTTAGCCGCGAACCCTGCGGACTACTCTTCAGGATATTAATCACCGTGGAGGGTTCATTCTGCTTCATGTTTGCAAACCCTACTAGGCTTGGACTTCAGGATATTAGTCGGTGTGGAAGAAACCGTACAGGAAAGCGTTTGCACTGTCGCGAAGCTGTGATTCGCGGTGTGGACCATAGACATATCTAAGGTGCCCCAGGTGCCTACCTATTCACCCCGATGTCTGCATGG
This sequence comes from Botryococcus braunii, assembly GCA_002005505.1. Classification (NCBI taxonomy): domain Eukaryota; kingdom Viridiplantae; phylum Chlorophyta; class Trebouxiophyceae; genus Botryococcus; species Botryococcus braunii. The sequence goes on from KV908532.1 coordinate 297,667, forward strand.
TGCGTGTGGGATATACAGAGGACATGCATTTTGATAACGTCAATGCGGGAAGGAGGAATGAACATACTTTCGATACCAGTCAGTAGGACAGACTTAATGAAGGAAGGCGCTTCATATGGCCCGGTCACTTTAAGCAGGGTTTTTCCAGGGATGTTACCTCCAACATCAAAAGGGATTTTGTATTGGCAATGCCAATACGGAGAAGCGGAAGCCTGCGTAGGAAACCTGTCCTGTGCAGGACACCGAGGGATCCGAAAGCATTAGGTATAGGCCTGAATGTCCGGCTATACCATGCAGCTTCTATAGCTCAGTTGGTATAGCGTGCCCTTCGTAAGGGTGAGGTCCAGAGTTCGATCCTCTGTGGGAGCACAGCAAGGATCCGTGAAGTACATATGAATTTTTTTTCATCGGCATATAGATCGGCATATCGAATCCTAAGGTACATATCGGCCTCATTTTGGCACAGTCATGTTGGTCCCGACTAGAGGCTATGACCACTATCTTCTTTTCACCCTTACCACTTAGCATGGATTGATGAACATCTGTGGCTGGGACTTGATCTCCCTTACAAAAGCTGGGCCAACCTTGAGCGTTAGCGTTGATTAGCGCCGTATGTTTACCCATAGATTAGGAGCCAGCAATCTCCTTTAATTTGAAACTAGCAAGGAATCTCCTGCATTAGAAAGGTAGATAGATTAGTTGGGGAAGATTAGGCAGGTAGATAAGGAGCTAGTGATGCTGGTTCCCCTGGGGTCCGTTACAGTTTTGCAGGTTTAACAGAAGCTGTTGCCATTCTTCAATCAAGCATCGAGGTTGAATCTTGTCAGCTAAATTTGCATCATCTTGCACGAGGGCCGCATGTGTTTTGCCTCCCCCTTACCTGACAGATCTACATTATGATCTATGGCATTGACTCCCTATTATTTATATTGAATGCCACAGATTTTTCGCTGCGTTTAGATTTAAAGTGTGTGACGACCTTATCAGTACAGGCCTTCTTAACGTTATCAATGAGATTCATAGACCTGATACAAACACATTCGTTCAATAGATTTCAGGTAGAGTTCAGGTAAATTTAGCAATCTAAACTTGGTCGTGCACGTGATCATTTATTTGATAAAGTGTGCAGGATTTCTGACAATGTATAATCAGAATACATTGTGTTGTCACAGATGATGATCATGAGGGTTGTCAAATGTCAGCTTCATCAAGATGACCCCCCCCCCCCGGGGTAGCCCCTTGAGGTGCAGTGAGCAGCGTGGACATCTAGCTTCCTCACTCAACAAGAGCATAGGGATCCATGATGGAAGATGTGGATCATACGCTGGTATTGAAGATCGGCAGCGGAATGCCTGGTGTGGTTTTTCCTTCGTCCTTCAATTCGTCGCCGCCTCCTGTTTACGTCCTGCTGGAACGGTAATAGACGGTAGCGAATCGCTGCTAGCAATACCGAATGCAGTACATTATGGGCCTGTATCGGTTGAGAATTTCAAAACTAAGCTGTCGAAACAAGGACCCGATGTCCTACTACAGAGAAAAACACACTAAACACTCGAATAAGACAATTGCCCCACATTTTCTGATACCCGTACCGCCTCTTGAAATTGAAAGTTCGCATCTTTGTTCTATGTAGAGGAAGCAACCAGGGGACCCAAAGGTGGACCGCGACGACGAGGGGAAACCAAGAGATACGAAGTTGCGCATGATAATTGCATGACAGAAATTTACTACGGTCCTGGTCGTTGTTAACTGACAGAAAGAGGCTCTGACGTCCAAGCATGGTCTCGATTGCCGCGGTTCCAGCTTCCCGAGTCCTGTTACTGGTCACGTTGGTTCACACTGTGTTCGGACAAGATATATCTGGTATGGACGGGGCAATATTACCAATTGCTAATCAACTGTTCCTTTTTGCATTTTCACCACCGTGTTTTCCGCGTTTTCCGCTGCTCGTGGTGACTATAATGTTTGTTTTCCACAGGGATTATGCGCACATTTGTAGGTTTTTCAAGAGTGTTGCTGTTTTTCTAAGCACAACTCTAGGGTTCATCTTGTCCACCACAATGCGTCCAAGTTTGGTTTCTTTGCAAGCGGTGATGTTCTGTTTGCCCAGAGACTTCAGAGTGGAAGTATCCGTACCCTCCATGGACTTTCCCGGGGGAAGTGTGGGCGTTCTTCGGAACTCATCTTATCAATGGATCTCATCCGCCGGACTTTGTTCCAGACCCTGATATCTCTTACGCTCCTTCACTATTCCCCAGAACCATTTCAATCTTGCGATTCGCTGACAGCTTCTGGGGCCCATGGGATGCGGTGAGGCCTTATCTTCGGAGCTCAGAACCTGGATTTCTATTGTAGTGTAGCGTTATTGCGGTGTTGTCATAAGCATGTTATGACAATATGCACAAACAAGTGTGAAGCCACCCAACAGGTGTTTGTGCAACTCCATACATTGAGCATTTCGTGCGCTCCTGACAAAACAGGAATTTCACTTGTCCTTTTCTGCACAGTGACCTTGTTGTGAAGTCTTTTGTTGTCTGTGGACACTCACTCGTATCGTATAAGACAACAAAAGACTTCACATCATGCTCACAGTGCAGAAGTGCGGTGCAGAGGTAGGGGAAGAGGAGTTTTGTAACTCCTCTTCCCCTTCCTGGTAATGTTGATTAGTCACAGTCTCTTTTTCCTTGTACTTGCCGTCCCTTCCTCGCCCCTGCCTGGTCTCTTTGCCACTCTCAGGAGAATCCAGATGTCAGAGCTCCCCTGTTTTCTCCCCCTTTACCCCCCCCCCCCCCTTTTTACCATTTCATTCTTGCCAAATTGTTCTCCCTTACAAGTTTCCCATAATTGTGTCCTTGCTCGTCGCCCTCTCCTCCTCTTCAACCTTTTCTGTCCCTCCCTGTCATCCTGTCCCTTCTTTCTTTTCGTTCCTACTGAGTCTACTCCATCATAATCATCAGTATCATCATCATCATCATCATCATTATCATCATCATCATCACCACCATCATCTTGATCATCTACTTACACACGTTGCTTCTCATCCTCATCTTCCTATTCTTCTTGCCCGTCTCCCTCTCCCTCTACTTCTTCTTCTCTTTCTGTTGGGTCCCTTTGCTTCGTCTACTTCAACCGCTAAATGCTAACCCCGTTTCCTTCTGGGTACCTGCAGCTAGTCATCATCGAGTCGTCTGCAAGAGTTGGGAACGGGCCCGGCTTAGGAGGCCGCATTACACAAGCCTTTACAAATGCCGTTCCTCCTACCCAGCCCAACTATCCTTTCCACGTTCCATACAGGCTGGCCAAGTTTTCCTGGACCACCCGGGCCGATGGAGGCAAGGACCTGCAAGTGTACTACCCCCCAGCAAGCACCCGTCCCGTCATTAGCATCACCGGCCTGTTTACAATCCCTTTTCTTTGCCTTCCCGTCCCCCCGGGTTTGTTTTCTGCCGTCCCTGGCCTGACGACGTTCGTGCAAAGCGTCACCGATTCGTATGACCCGGTGGGGCCCATAACAGGTCACGTGCTGGGGAACATTGATAGCAGCGGTTGCGTGACTGTGGCGGGGTACGGGTCCATTGAGACTGCTCCGCCGGTGAGCCTGGATGGAGGCTTCTTCAATCTTGGTCTCACCGTCAATGGCAGTGTGGGGTTTTCATTACTGCCATACCCTTAAGGTAATTGTGGC
>KV908533.1:0-5000 GCA_002005505.1 Botryococcus braunii
GTATGATTGATTGATGGGTGCAATGATGTGCTCATTTGGAGACCGCCAAATTGGAGACCTCCAATAAATCATCTCTGAACACTTGTCCTGCGCAGAAAAAGTGTTGCCCTCGAAACGGGGAGATTTTCGTACGTGAAAGTGTACACAACAGTACCATGCTAGAGGCAGGCACAATTCGCGAGTTGTGGAAGTTGCCCTGCATAGAAATGCGGTTCACGGAAGTGCGCGACTCCCACAGAAAGGAAGCAGCCCTCGTCGGTGGACTGACATCGGGAATTAAAGTATGTCGTATTTACCCTCTGAATCTATCATAATTTATCTAAAGAAAATACTTGTAATTGCTAACAAAGTTGCTGTCTGCGGACAGGCCTGGCCCTAGGGTCCAACAGAAGCCTCGAATAGATTTTCAAACGGATAGGCAGTATTCGAAGATCTTCTAGAGATGTTCGAATATGTGGATTTAACCTGTATCCGATACTGAGCTTCTAAACCTATGAAGTCCCTGACGGGGCAGCTTATAAACATGTCAGGAGCTCAGACTGAGTCCTAGGGAAGGACTGCTGATAATCTTGGGTCATTCCATTTCTGGAGCAGTCTCATCAAGTTCTCACAGCAGATCTCGGGAGATTCAAGCAACCACCTCATAAGCTTAAACCTTATCACCTTAAGGTTTAATTAACATCAAGTCAAAAGTGATTGCGTGAAATGAAAAACGTACGCATTTTTCTACGCGGTTTTCTATGACTGGCTCGGAACGAACTCTGTATCGGATGTGAACCATTAGCAGACCTCTCATACATCTACTTTCGATCCCTAGCTGTACGTCTAGGGATTTACCAGACCTGTAAATACATGAGCAGGCTGCCAACCTCACAATTCAAGTTGCCTACCCTTGGTCGGAGGGGCTCTCCGCTGACCCACCAGATGTCAGGGAAGGGATGCCAGGACGCGGACAAGCCATTTGCGAAAATCAGAATTTAGCAGACCCCAGTATCATGCATACGGCAAATTTTTGGAATTCCTTGAAATATGATCAAATATGATAACATAGTCTTGAAATCATACGTGACACTATCTTGAAATCGCCTTCTGAGGGTCACCCCAGAGGGAGATTCGTTAGTCCTCTGCTCCGCCGAAGCTAGCCTAGCAAGGGTGGGGGCGGGCTTTTGAGTGGTGGTGGCGAAGGCGGTGGGCGGGGCGGCGGAGGAGGACTCTTTGGTGGTGGAGGAGGGGGACGTGGTGGTGGAGGAGGAGACTTTGGTGGTGGTGGAGGTCGTGGTGGTGGTGAAGGAGGCTTCGGTGGTGGTGAAGGAGGTCGTGGTGGTGGAGGAGGAGACTTTGGTGGTGGTGGAGGCCGTGGTGGTGGTGAAGGAGGCTTCGGTGGTGGTGAAGGAGGCCGTGGTGGTGGAGGAGGGGACTTTGGTGGTGGTGGAGGTCGTGGTGGTGGTGAAGGAGGCTTCGGTGGTGGTGAAGGAGGTCGTGGTGGTGGAGGAGGAGACTTTGGTGGTGGTGGAGGCCGTGGTGGTGGTGAAGGAGGCTTCGGTGGTGGTGAAGGAGGCCGTGGTGGCGGAGGAGGAGACTTTGGTGGTGGTGGGGGCCGTGGTGGTGGTGAAGGAGGCTTCGGTGGTGGTGAAGGAGGCCGTGGTGGCGGAGGAGGAGACTTTGGTGGTGGTGGAGGCCGTGGTGGTGGTGAAGGAGGCCGTGGTGGTGGAGGAGGAGACTTTGGTGGTGGTGGAGGCCGTGGTGGTGGTGAAGGAGGCTTTGGTGGTGGTGAAGGAGGCCGTGGTGGTGGAGGAGGAGACTTTGGTGGTGGTGGAGGCCGTGGTGGTGGTGAAGGAGGCTTTGGTGGTGGTGAAGGAGGCCGTGGTGGTGGAGGAGGAGACTTTGGTGGTGGTGGAGGCCGTGGTGGTGGTGAAGGAGGCTTCGGTGGTGGTGAAGGAGGCCGTGGTGGTGGAGGAGGAGACTTTGGTGGTGGTGGAGGCCGTGGTGGTGGTGAAGGAGGTTTCGGTGGTGGAGGAGGAGATCGTGGTGGTGGTGGAGGTCGCGGTGGATTTGGTGGAGGGCGCGGTGGAGGAGGACTACTTGGCGGCGGTGGTCCGTTTACTGCAAGTCACAAAGTAATCATGCGATAAGGAAATCGACACAACGTTCACTTTAGGTAGCTGCCGTATCAACGGACACGGAAAAACCTTTAAGCCAATTTGCGTCATGCTCCCCCCCTCACCTGCTCCCTTGCCACCTCCCCCACTCACGCTGTCGCTCTCCCATTCTCCATCTACCTCTCCCCCTTTCCCCTCTCTCTCACTCTCTCTCCCCCTCACCCACTCTCCCTCTCTCCCTCCCCCCCTCCCCCCCCCTCCCTCCCCGTTCCCCCTCTGCCTTCCCCCCTTCCCCTTTCGCCCCCCCCCCTCGCCCCCTCGCCCCCTCCCTACCTCCATCCCTCCCTCCCTCCCTCTCGCCATCCCCCTCTCTCTCTACCTCCCTCCCCCCCAAATCTTCCCCCATCATCTTCCCCTCCGATCCCGCCCCCCCCCCGACGGAGCCCATTCACGTGCTCCCAAGCTAAAGAAAAGTCGTTAATGTTTTGTTAAATACCTGTGCGTGTTTCAATTGTGTGACTCCTATTGGTATTGCTGCTAGCGTGTGGCCAAAGCTAAAACAGATGATTGCCTTCTGCAATCAAGTGTTATCACGTGTGCAAAGACAGAGACAGGCCGCATCCATGGGTATCCAAGTGGATCTCAGCTCCATACTTGGTTGCAACAGCAAAAAGAACTGAAGACAAGAGATGCGTTTATCCGTCAAGGTTTGTCGGTTGACTCAACTCCGGGGTACACTTCTTTGCATCCCAGGGCTGGAAAGGATTGGCAACTCCATTGAACTAGAATTCCAATAAATGATGGAGGCTCTAGAGTATTTAGGACACATCCACCTGCAGGGCACCCACAGTGTTGTCTATAGAGTTGTAAGGGGTAAGGAAAATCGCACCACAAAGCCCTTGGCTGCAAAACGAGCCGGTTGCGCAGACCGTCCCGCAAAATCCACAGTTCCTGTTCAGGAACCCCACTTCTATTTATGGTTCCATTCACTGGGCACACGCTGGAGAAGCTACAAGGGTGAGGTTGGCATCCAAAAAATGGCCTCAAACTGAGGCAAACTCCACAGGAAGAGATGCAGCTGATCGTTATCGAGGAAGTTTGCAAAACCTTCCTTCACTGTGAGGGAGCAGATCCCACTCTCTGAGGGAACAGACAGGATTTTCGTAGGTAAACAACAGTGCTTTGAAGGGGCCGTGGAAGCAAACGGGGTTGGGGGTGTGTAGAAGGACCATCAATTGAGAACAGGGGTTGGGGAGGTAGAAAGAGACGGGATTCCCCGGAGAGGGAGGAAGGGAGGGAGGGAGAGAGGGAGGGAGAGCGGGAGGGAGGGAGGGAGGGAAGGGGAGAGCTGTCAGAGGAAAACGGTGGTGGATACGCATCGTGATGTATACTGCTGCAAGAAATAATAGTCGAAATAAAAGATATGACAGACTGCAACCCAAAAACACAGAGAGGTAGCCAGCGGTGGTCTAAACCAAAGAAAAAGGTGTCCGCAAGTGCCGCTGTTTTTCCAATAAATTAAAAAACAGAAAAAAAACGACCCCAACAACAGGGCCTCATCAAAGGTGACAGCCCGACAATGTTGTAACTGATCTTCCATCTCAAACATCATGGTAGGTAGGTGGGAGCGCACTGATTGTCTGTATTGAAATCTGGGCACAATCCGGATGCCAAGAGAGGACAGTCAAAGCCTGTCTGATCCTTGCAGTCTGACCACCCAGAAACACAGACCCTCAAGTCATTGCATTATCCAAAACATTTGAATATCAGTTGAATTTGAGGTCATAAATGAGGGAGGGATAACTGAAGTCAATACGTAAGAAATGGGCCTCACAGACATAAGAAAGGGCCTCCCTCCCGTTCTCCCGCCCTCCCTCCCTCCCTGCCTTCCCTCCCTCCCTCCCTCCCTCCCTTCCCCCTCCTTCCTCCGTTCCTCCCCCCTTAGCCCCGTTCCCTCCCTCCCTACCTTTCCCCTCTCACCCCCCACTCTACCCCCCTCCATCCCTGCCTCCCTCCCTTCCCCCCTCCCTTCTCCCTCCCTCCCACTTCTCCCCCCCCTTCCCTGTATCCCCCTTTCCCTCCCTCCCTCCCTTCTTTGACGCTCACTTATGAACTTCATGATAAGTGCCTTGTACCAGACCCTTGATGTGAAACATTTGAAGACGTGCCAAATGCAAAAGTACATCAGAACATGAACCGCAATGCTGAGGTGCGTGGCAAGCCTGGGAAATCCAGGGGAGCTGACGGAGAAGGAGGTTGTGGGGATGGACTCTGAGGAGGAGTAAGAGGTTGTGGTGGGGGCAGTTGTGGGAGAGGACCTGGTGGAGGACTTGGAGGCGGTGGCGAAGGAGGTTTTGGTGGTGGGGATGGCGGTGGTGAAGGAGGGAGCGGCAGTGGGGGGGCAGGCGGTGGCGTTGGAGGCAATGGTGGAGAAGCTGATTGCCATGGCAGACAAACTTTTGGAGGTGGCGACGGAGGAGGAAGGGTCAGCGTCCCACCTGCGCAGCATGCCATTTCTATGATAGCAACCAGTACAAACCGTGGAGTTCAGTGAACATTGGTTTGCGTTGCAGCACATGCACAACATACATGCACACACACTTTTTGATCTGTGCTTTCTGTATGGTTATACGACGTCGAAAAACTCACCCCCCTCCCTTCCCCACCCTTCTCTCTCTCTCTCTCTCTCTCTCTCTCTCTCTCTCTCTCTCTCTCTATCTCTCTCTCTCTCTCTCTCCCTCTCTCTCTCTCTCTCTCTCTCTCTCTCTCCCCCCCCCCCCTCTCTCTCTCTCTCTCTCTCTCTCTCTCTCTCTCTCTCTCTCTCTCTCTCTCTCTCTCTCACTCTCTCTCTCTCACTCGCTCCCTCCCTCCCTCCCTCCCTCCCCCCTCCTCCTCCCCCTC
>KV908533.1:35000-37500 GCA_002005505.1 Botryococcus braunii
TACGCAGGCATGCATACACACGCACAGACACGTGCGGCGCACACGCGCGCTCGTGCACACACACACACACACACACACACCCATCCACCCACAACACACACACACACACACACACACACACCACACACACACACACACACACACAAACACACACACACACACACACACACACACACACACATACACAGACAGACAGACGGACGGACAGACAGACAGACAGACAGACGGACGGACGAACAGACGGACGGACGGACAGACGGATGGACGGACAGACAGACTGACAGAGAGACGGACGGACAGACGACAGACTGACAGAGAGACGGACAGACAGACAGACAGACAGACAGACAAAGAGACAGACAGACAGACAGACAGTCAGACAGACAGACAGACAGACAGACAGACAGACAGACAGACAGACAGACAGACAGACAGACAGACAGACAGACAGACAGACAGACAGACAGACAGAGAGACAAAGAGACAGACAGACAGACAGGAAGACAGGCAGGCAGCCTGGCAGACAAACATGCAGGGAGGCAGGCGGGTAGGCACGCAGACAGACAGACACAGAGACAGGCAGGCAGGCAGGCAGCCAGGCAGGCAGACAGACAGACAGGCAGGCAAGCAGGCAGGCAGGCAGGCAGGCAGGCAAGCAGGCAGGCAGGTAGGCAGAAAGTGGAGGGGTAGAGGGAGGGGGGAAGGGAGGGAGGGAGGGACGGAGGAAGGGAGAGAGGGAATGAGGGCAGATTTGGGCTCGAGAGGTAAAGCAATCGTACTGCAGACTCCTTGCAAGCAAGCAGACTTGGCTGGGCAGGCTGCTCCGCAATAGCCACAGTTCCTGCGCAACCTCTCCCCATTCAGTAATGGCCCTGGGCACCAGGGTGGCCCCACTAAGGATTGGCGCAGGTAGGCATAACTTGGGTTAGGCTCTGGGTGGGGATGGACAACAGGGCAGCGTGTTGAGTACAATGGCAAAAGATGGACACAGGATGAGAGGAGAAGAGGCAAAAGTTGGGGGGGGGGGGTGAAATCCGAGAGACATGGGGCGATGCATAGACATGGCTGCAGTTGGGGGGGTGGGGGGTGGGGGGGTTTGCTTGTTGTGGAGAGTAGAAGTGGTGGTGAAGGGGTCCCAGGAATTGCAAAGAGTTCGCAAGCAGGGGGAAAGACGTTACCTGCTCATAAGCCACTTCCAAAGTTCTGGAGTTAGATTAAGGAAGCAAAGAGAGTGTTGGACACAAAGTCCAGATAATGTGTCTCTAGAGCGACTGCGCTCTTCGCTGTAAGGCAGTGCGTCCAAGAAGAGCGTCGCACTTGACTTTGCAAGGTCTCCAATCGCATTTGTAGGACAAACAAATCTACGGGTTGTTGGAAAGATGATTTTGTGTCTGTAGATGGCTAGATAAATATATGACGTGAGTGAGTAAATGCGCGCGTGCGTGTGCGTATGTGCCTGCCTGTCTGCCTGCCTGCCTGCATGCGTGCGTGAGTCCATGCGTGCGTGCGTGTGTGCATGCGTGCGTGTGTGTGTGTGTGTGTGTGTGTGTGTGTGTGTGTGTGTGTGTGTGTGTGTGTGTGTGTGTGTGTGTGTGTGTGTGTGTGTGTGTGAACGTGCATGTGTTGGGGGGAAGGGTGGTTACTGAAGGAAAGAAAGAGGCGTCAGCAAGTGCCAGTTCTTTTTCCAAAATAGAAGGGACCCCAAACACAGGGCAACATTAAGGTGATGTCTCAACAATGCTGTAACTGATCTTCCAACACAAATATCTGGGTAGGTAGGTGGGACCGCACTGATTGTCTGTATTGAAATCTGGGCACAATCCGGATGCCAAGCGAGGACAGTCCCAGCCTGTGTGGTCCTTGCAAGCTGACCGCCCACAAACACCGACCTTAAAATCATTGCCTTATCCAAACCTTTGATTGCTAATTGATCCTAAGGTCGTAAAAGAGGGAGGGATAACTGAAGTCAATATGTAAGAAATGGGCCTCACAAGCGTAAGAAGTGGGCCCCCCTCCCGTTCTCCCGCCCGGCCGCCCTCCGTCCTTCCCTCCCTCCCTCCCTCCCCTTCCCCCTCCCTCCTCCCTTTCTCACGCATCTAGCTCCGTTTCCCTGAATCCCTCCCTTCGCCCTCTCACCCCCCACTCTACCCCTCCCTCCCTTCCCCCCTCCCTCCTTCCCTCCCTCCCCCTTCGCCCCCCTTCCCTGGCTCCCTCCCTCCCACCTCTCATCCCTCTCCCTCCCTCCCTCCCTTGACCCCCTCCCCCTATGAACCTCAGGACCCTTGACGTTAAGCATTCAAAGACATGTCAAAGGCAAAAGCACAACAGAACATGAACCAGCATGCTGAGGTGCGTGGCAAGGCTGGCAAACCCAGGGTAGCTGATGGACGAGGATAGGGGATGGACTCTAAGGAGGAGTCAGAGGTGGTGGTGGGGGAAGTTGTGGGAGAGGACCTGGTGGAGGATTTGGAGGCGGTGGCGAAGGAGGTTTTGGTGGTGC
>KV908533.1:45487-65487 GCA_002005505.1 Botryococcus braunii
GCTTGCCCAGCCCCCCCCTTTCCTCCTCTCTCTCTCTCTCTCTCTCTCTCTCTCTCTCTCTCTCTCTCTCTGTGTGTGTGTGTGTGTGTGTGTGTGTGCGCGCGCGCGCGCGCGCACGGGAGCGGGATCAGGGTTTAGGGTTGCGTTATCCCATAGCCAGGCTGCGTTCACTCATGAAGACCACTTGCTGTTCTTTTCACAGGAGAAAAGCCTTACGACAGACTCTGCATCTAAGACTATGGAGTTTGGCTTTGATCTGGACTTCAAGACAGCATTGTTGGCCATTGCTTAATCCTTGAAACAACATGTGTTGGTGGTAGTTGGCGCTCTCATGCGGCTTTGCACAGCTGCTTAGAGACGGAGAAGCATATGTGAGGGACAGAGGGGCAAAGGGGTTGTGACCAGACGTTGGCTTACTTGGGGTCAGATGAAAAATCTGGGCAACCGCCATTTGGAGTCATGCAGAAAATGTAGTACGGATCATTACAGCCCTCTGTACCCGCCTCCCACCAGACAGGTAAGACAAATGCTCTTGCCTGCCTTAGCGGCAGAGCAGATTGGGAGAAACCTGGGTTCTTGTAGAACGACTTCCACAAGAGGAGGGGTATTGCAGTTTTGAATTTGGCATGAGCAGAAATGGGAAGGCCTTTGCGACATGTTAAAGGGCTCAAGGCCATCCCGCCAAGCACCTGCGGAACCAGCTCTGTGAAGGCATCGAGCTGCAAAATTGAGAAGGGATTACATTCCTGAAACGGCAACGAGGGTTGCGAAAACCTTGAACAGCAGCGCCCGCAGGTGAAGCAGCAGCAGCACAAAAAAAAACCCCCATGAAGATGGCGCCAACAAGCAGGACGACCACAGCAACAGCAATAATAGCAGTATAGACGTCAATCTATTGACGAATTGGTCACGATGACAGCAGCAATGCTGGAAGGAAGACAGGGTGGATGACACATACAAAGTCCTAGTAATTCATAGCAGACTATTGAATTTTCCACAAAGGGCTGCCATCCGGAATCGCAGTTTGCTGAGCAGCTCCTGAAGCACATGTCTGCTTTTGCACTTATAGGGTCAGGCATGCTCCAAGTGGGCCTGCGGTAGCGAAGGGCTGTAACCCTGTGCTGAGCCAACAGACCTTATGTCCACATGTATAATCACTCACACGCTAACAGACACACACACACACACACACACACACACACACACACACACACACACACACACACACACAATCATACATCCTATGGGAAGCTGGATGGAGGCCTGTCTTGTCCAGCAGCCTGAATGTGGCCACAGAGGCTTTTGCTGAGAATTGTGATCTTATCCCGAGTACTTTGCGGTTCATTCTGAACTAAGCAGAGAAGACTGTTTAGCTGCACACGTCAGAAGGGTGGGCCAGCAGATCAGCTGTTCTGTTCTCATGAGTGCTGATAACAACAAGAGATGGGTTCGTACTGCATATCCCCCCCATGCATCTAGATCCGCCGTTACATGTCACAGCGCAGGCCCCACAATTCCTGCAAGCGATTGCACTAAGTTGTCAGCCTTTGCTCATGTGGCAGGCATGGATACTATGTTGTGCACCCAGCGACGCAAAATGTTGTAATGAGGGAGATGGGGAGGGAGGGAGTGGAGGGGAGGAGAGTCTGTGGGCCTCTATGGGTGGCAGCTTTTCTACCCATGTGTTTACCCTTCTGCGCAGCAAAGAGGATATCACATGTTTTGGAGGCCTTGTTAGAAAACCCTGCAAATAAAGCGTTGTGTGGCCCATTTGTATGGCAGATTTGTCATGTTGCACATTGTGCTACATGGCAAAGCCTACACAATTCATGCAGCCTGCACTTCTTGTGCAGCACAATGCAAGCTTGAGCTTGAGGGTGGATATTGTTAAGAAGGGAGGAGCAGGAGGGAACGCAAAGAAGGAAGGAGCAGGAGGGAATGCCACGAAGGGAGGAGCTGGAGGGAACGCCAAGAAGGGAGGAGCAGGAAGGAACGCAAAGAACGAAGGAGCAGGAGGGAACGCCACGAAGGGAGGAGCTGGAGGGAACGCCAAGAACTGTGGAGCAAGAAGGAACACCAAGAAGGGAGGAGCAGGAGGGAACGTCAAAAAGGAAGGAGCAGGAGGGAACGCCACGAAGGGAGGAGCTGGAGGGAACGCCAAGAAGTGTGGAGCAGGAAGGAACGCCAAGAAGGGAGGAGCAGGAGGGAACGCCAAGAAGGAAGGAGCAGGAGGGAACGCCACAAAGGGAGGAGCTGGAGGGAACGCCAAGAAGTGTGGAGCAGGAAGGAACGCCAAGAAGGGAGGAGCAGGAGGGAACGCCAAGAAGGAAGGAGCAGGAGGGAAAGCAGGAACAACAGTGTGAACGTGGATGTCTTTTGGCAGGGACTCAGAGACCCATCTGCTACAGTTTGTGTTGGAGCCGCAGTTTTGTCAATCGCTGTCAGTACTTCCTGATTGTAGAAATGTGGTGGCACAGCCTTTTGAACGAAACTGGGACATGTGCAGCCCCTTGAGCGGCATCTATGAAATGCACAGAGGAAAAGGACAGGTGGCCACGTGTAACTCTGGATACCCTTTTGGTTATACTTTTAAGAGCATGGGAGTTCAGTGACTATCAGCAAGTACACAGCATCCACACTTGGCAATAGTGTCAATGTGGACATGTGAATTTGAATACGAAAATCAAAACAATTTTAAGATAAAGACAGACTTGGCAGAAAGAGCTAAAAGGTTTGCCCATCTTCAAATGGATGGAGTAATGGATGGATGGATGGACGGACGGACGGATGCATGAATGCATGAATGAATGAATGACTGACTGACTGAATGAATGAATGTATGAATGAACGAACGAACGAACGAACGAACGAACGATGATGAATGAATGAATGAACGAACGAACGAATGAACGAATGAATGAACGAATGAATGAATGAATGACTGAATGAACGAATGAATTAGTGATTGATTTAAAGAATAAACAAGAGAACGAACAAATGAATGGGTCGTAGGAGTGGGTGCGTGAGTAGGTTAACTATATGGATAGATGGATTGACTGATTGACGATCGAAGGAATAAATGAGTGAACGAACAAACGATAAATACAACTGAAAATTGATGAACAGACACATGAGTGGATGGATGGCTGGACGGACTGAATGAGTACATGTTGGAAAGGACGTAACAAGTAAATGACAATTTATTGATTGAGGAGCAATATCTTGGGACGAGCAGACGAGTGAGTGATTCATGTAAGTACTGCAGTCCATTTGCTATTTATATTCAGAAACTAAAAATAAAGAAATTGACAGTCGAAAAGACATAGACAGCCAAGCAGCATATGAACCTAGTACGGTGACGTGACATGTACACATGGTCACGCACCAATCTTCATTGTCGAAGTCTGGACAACTGCTAAAATAATCCGTCAAACAAGGCTTTCCTTTTGGGTCAATGCAGGCTGCATCCCCACACAGCAATCCACTGTCAGTCAGCCAATCAAGAGGCAGGCAAAAGGGTGCCGCAAAATTTGTTTCTGGGCTGTTCTTTAAGGCTAATAAAAAATTTGGATTGGGTGATGGCTCCACCCTCCTAACCTTCCACCATAACCGCGGGCCACTCTCACAACCTTGCCCACCCGCACCCCACACTCCTGCCTGACCCCACAACCCCATCCCCTCAACCCTCCCAAGCCCAACCCCATCCCCCACCCAAAACTCCCCGTCCAACTTACACACACGCACACATCCACGTGGACACGCACGCAACCACACACACGAACACACACAGACACACACACACACACACACACACACACACACGCAGACGCACACACACACGCACGCACGCACGCCCCCGTGCGTGCGCACGCCCGCGCGCGCGCGCGCACACACACACACACACACACACACACACACACACACACCCCAAACGCAGAGAGAGGGGGGAAAGGGTGGGGTAGGGGGCCTGGGGAGGGGGAGCGAAGCACGTACATAGATGGTAGGAGGACACGGAAGATCAGCATACCATAAAGCTTATGTAAAAGTGGCTATGACTTTCTAGCTTCAATGAAGTGGTGTGCGGAGGCTCCATGTGTTAATGGCCAACTACTCGAGGCAATTGTGTTGACAGGTTAAAGGGGGGAAAGACAAGGAGAAATGCGGCCTTACGAAATCGCTGGAGCATGAGTATGCAAAGCGCGTATGGAACAGTAACTAGAGCACATGACATATTTGATTTGAGTCTTCCATCAATCTGGAAGGATACTCTGATAAAGCGTGCTCAAACCCCATAATCTCATTCCAGGTTCAACTCGTAACTGAAAGCCCTGAAATTCAGGTCATTGGCTCAGACACATCTGGATCCCAGAGGATCTCACACGCATGAAATGTCTTAAAGGGGCAAAAGGATTGGGGATGGTGGTCGTCACGCTCCAATCCAAGGCATGTTCTTTCAGGGGATCCAGGGGTATTATACAGTGGGCGAACCTTCTGAAGCTTTCACATTCCAAGGAACAACTTGGCCAATGCTAATTTGCAATAACACATAAAGCAAGGAAGGTGTGTGTGTGTGTGTGTGTGTGTGTGTGTGTGTGTGTGTGTGTGTGTGTGTGTGTGTGTGTGTGTGTGTGTGTGTGTGTGTGTGTGTGGGGGGGGGGGGGGGGCTCGAGGGGTGAGGCAGTCATACTGCAGACTCCTTGTACGCACGAAGTTCCGGCTGAACAGGCTGCTCCGCAATAGCCACAGTTCCTGTACGCCCCCTCGCAGTTTCAGCCATGGCCATCTGCACCAGGGTGGAGCAGCACAAGAGTTGCTTTGGAAATTTCAAAATCTGGCGCATGATCTGAAAGGATCTTTGCAGCCGGTCAGTGACGGCATTTGAATTCATTACAAGGAGCGTTGACTGACCCTCCCCCTTGATCTCAAAAAATGGACCCGGAAAGGTTTGTCAGAGATGGGCTAAAAGAAAGGTGGGGAGAAGGGGGTTTTCATAGAAGGGCAGCATATCGAGTAGAGGGCAAGAGGTGGACATGAGGAGAGAAAACATGGGGGCAATTGGGGCAAGGCGATGGATGGACGAAAAGCAGAGAAGCGTTGCATGGGAAAGGGTAATCCAAGTGTCGCAAAGCGTTAGCGAGCGAAGTTCATTTGGTAAGGGGGAAGACAGTGAGGCTGGCCGTTCTTTTAAGGCACTTCTGAAAGTTATGGACTTGAACAGTGCAAAGGGTAAATAAGCACAGGAGATGATGTAATTGTATTTTATCACTAGAGCAGCTGTAATCTAATGAACGGCGCACTTGATTGTGCACAGGCCCTCAGTTGTGTTTTTTTATCAACATCTCCAAATGCTTTGCGGATTCTTGAAAGGACGATCCTTTGTGTGCAGGTGGCAAGATAGCTCTTTCACGTCATGTTCATTCACGTGTGTGTGTGTGTGTGTGGGGGGGGGGGGGGGGGAGGGGCGGGTGTGGGGTGTGGGTGAGTGTTGTCTTGGGGGGGGGAGGGGGGGGGGGGGGCAGGTTGTCTGAATGCTTGAACGAGGTGCCACCAAGTGCCAGCTATTCTTCCCAGGTAAAGGAAGGGGGGAGGGGGGCATTTAAAGAGCCACAGAAAGGTGGTGTCTCTACAGCTTCTAATTGATATACGATTAAAACGGATCTGAGTGTGTGGATAGGACCGCACGTATTGTCTGTGTTGAAGTCGGGGCACGCGCCGGATGCCAAGCGGCAGTCCATCCCCATGAAGTCCTGGCAGACTGAACCCAGCAAAAACAGGGACCTTCAGTTCATTATCTTGTCCAAACAGAAGGCAAACCAGTTTAAGTCAGGAATGTAAGAGAGGTAGGGGTACTTGAAGGCAAGGATGCAAAAGATGGGGATCCACCTCTCCACACACTCACCCACCCACCCATGCCTACCCACCATTCGGCATCAACAGCAGCAGCAGAGAAATAGCAATGACAACGACCACCCAACGAACAACGGCAATACAAGCAACAACACCAACACCAACACCACCATCACCAGCCCAATGCCAATGCCAATGCTGACGGTAACCCCAACGCGAACACCAACACACGAACCTCAACGTCAGCACCATCACCAACCCAACACCAACCCCAACACTATCCCAACAACAACAACAACAACAACAACAACAACAACAACAACAACAACGACGACGACGACAATGACGACGACAACAACTTCAACAAGAATGATTACTACGACAAAGACGACGACAACGACAAAGACGACATCAACAATGACAACAACGACAATGACAAGGACATCGACAACGACAGCGACAACTACAACGATGACAGCAACAGCAACATCAACAGCAGCAACAGATGCAACAGCAGCAGCAGTAGCAACATCAACATCAACAGCAACCAGCAAAGCCAATGTCAACAACATTTTCGATCACAAGAACATCAGAGACAATAACAATGACAATGATGGCAGTGGCACCAATCTGCACACTGCACCCAACGGGACCACTGGCAACCAGAAAGCAAAATGCACAGAAGGCTTCTGTCGCACCGGTGCTTTTCAAGGTCCTGCTACTGTTAAAAGCCGCAAGCTTTCGTGCATGCAGCGCCACACCTCTCAGCAAGCTTGGGATAACATTGGTCTCACCAGAAGCGGTCAAGACCAAGCCTAGGAAGACAACAAGGCCAGGAACCTGGCCTAAGGTGGCCATTCCCACCAATGGGGAACCTTTTGCCTGCAGCCTCCTGATTATTTGGAATGACTTTATGACTAGACGGTCTGGTGCAGGTTACTGGTTGTCCGAACCACCGGCAAGCGCGCCCTTTCTTGTTACGGCTTGCTGCCAAATCCAGCAGCAATTCTCCCTTCACTTTCCTGTGCAACCAGAAGCAGGTCATCCTCAGATAATTGTCATGATGGGTTTCTGTCCTCTTAGTGATTGGTCAATATTGGGTAGCGTCCTGTGGGCAATCAGACAAGAAGTTATGCGAACTGTTCAGGTGTTATCCTTATGACTGGCTTTGCTCCTGATGATTTTCCCTGTGCAAGCAACTCCATGATCTTGTCTGCCCTTTTGGTGCATGATTCGTAAGATAGAGACGTGTTAAAACTAGTAGGGGTATAGGAAAAGGGAGGCATGTTGCATGCTTGTGGCCCTGGTTTGTCCAACACAGCTGTGAACGTTCCTGATCTAACTGCATAATCCGAGACAGTGGGCATTCATTTAATGCAATGAAACGTTCAACAACCTTATATTCAGCGAAAATGCATAATCTGTGAGGTGCTACCTTTCTCTATTCAATTTTGAATGCCAACCTCCAACAGATACGTGCACTGCACATCTTCGAGATCATGAGGCGGGAACGAATGGCTTCATGACAGTTTCTCATACAAATAGGTGTTGTTGAGGGTATCGAATAAGCATGGAAAATCACGGATCGCGCATCGTCGTGATGGTGGTGGACAGAGTTGATCTCGAAAAGAGTCGGGCGGGGGTGGGAGAACACATCCTCACCGTATTCACTGAATTAAGTCTGCTTATTGAATATGAGAAGCAACCATGCTTAACACCATTTGGCCTGGGAGAGGTGTCGGGGGGAGGCGGGCCATCCTAAGGTGTGCACCACGGTGTATGCATCGTTGCAGCATGCAAAACTTACCACTTCAAGGGCAGGGAACTCAAACAAAGATTTGATTGATAAGCCCAAAAGTGATGTAAGATCCCAAAGTATTTGTTGCTACCTTGAACGAATAGCTTGCGGAGAAATGTTGCTCCCGGAGATGGCTACTCGAACGCCTTAATGGTCCGTCAATCAGTTGCGGTCCCAGAACCCAATAGAGAGCTTTTTTTACCCCATGAATGCAAGATACCCAATTCACGATGTTGATACCGCATATTTTCGTTGTAACATGGTGAGCCTGCCTTCAATGCGAGGAACAGCCGGATGGAGGAATTTGAGCTCTCCCGCCAAGCTCCCCATGCAATGCGTATTGGGTGAAGTGAACGTGTACAGCAGACCGCGTGTTCAAGATAGTGCGGATTAGTCGCTCAGCTGTACACGCCTGCCTCACCAAATTATTGTGTTGTAAACTACCTCAGAATTCAATTTTGTTCTGGTACAATTCTGATTTGATCTCCATCTGCATCATTTTACGTCAAGGAATGACTACATCAGAGACCAGGTACCTGCGCTGAAGGGGGTTGTCAAAGACAGGTCGATGAGGAAAGGGCCGAACTTCAAAATTTCCATTCAGTACTGCCCCACTTTCCATTCCACTACATATCTTCCGCAACGTTTTGGAATTCCCTTTGTGACCTCCCAGAGGATCACATGTATGCGAGTATTCTTAGGGACTCATGCTACTATGGGGTCACAAGTCGTGACTCACGACACATAGTCCAACTCGGCCAGGCTCGTTCATGCGTGCCTTGACAAAACTTGGGTACCCCTATCCGGTGGACTGTCATAGCCCTCATGAGGTGGACATGGATACTTTCAGGGCAATACTCACTAGTGCCCAGCGGCTCTCGGATGAGGGATTGCACATATCTCCTAGATTCGCACCTAAGGACCCCCAGTTACCTCTTATCTTAGACGGTTTGCAAATTGCCCGCACAAGACCGATTCAACGTGAAGTTCTGTTGTCTCTTCCAGTGAGTGTCAGGCGTGTTAGGCAATTTTGTAAGTTTCGTCTTGGAGTCCATGACTTACTTATAGATGTAGGAAGACGCACTCATATCCCCCGTTCAGAGCGTTTATGTGACATGTGTGGCATAGCGGTGGGGGATGAGCATCATTTAGTGTTTCATTGCCCCTCACTTGCTCAGGTTTGTGACCGCTACCCACATTTCTTCTCGTCCCCCTCGTGGTCACTACGTAACTTCATTTGGCAAGAGGATCAGGTTGCAGTTGTTAATTTTATATTTGATGCATTCCAGGCCCGTCAAGCGTTTCAGCGGCGGTGACTTGGCCATTCTCCATTGTCCAGTTATCAGTATTGATATCCGTCTTAAAGCAAAGTATTGTTCCAACTAGGTTCTCACATACCGTTGAATTATCCGTCTGCATCTCAACATGCCCTCTGGGCTGGAATGATGTATTTATTTTCTTATTTTCTTTTTCCACGTCATGAGCCATGTTGTACACCTACCATTGCAAATGGGGTGCTTTATCACCTTTGGTATCTGCAGATGGCTCCTAGATTCCGCCTACCCGCATGACGGTTTTATGGTGTGCGGTTGGGACAGGCTTCACTCTTGATTATAGATGGGGTGGTATCCATCTGCAAGGATACGTCTGTTGAGGCATTGCTTCGTGATGACTACAAAATCTTGAATGAATGCCACAAAACGACTCTGGCAGGATATATCCATACCAGCATATGTTTGCACGCACTTGTGCAAGACGCTGCCAAGACATTGTAATGAACAGACGAAGCAATGGCTGTACGTATCATCAACAAGGACTGATGCATCAGATGATTGCACTTAGCATGCATTTCTCTTTGGCGGGATGTTATGTTATGGGAGGGCTCAGCGATAAGCATGCTAGCGCTAGTTTGTCATGTGAATACAAGCCCCCCGAAGCTCCAGAGCCCTTCCATAACGTACCATCCCGCCAAAGAGAAATGCATGTTAACACCTAACGTTAGGTGCACTCACCGTGAGCCCCTTGTGAAGGCTATGCGCCAATGATTTTAACTTGGATTTTGTATTGTCTTTGGATAATAGCTAGCTAGTTGATGTCGGGTTGCATGGTCAACAATTTTAGATCCAGATCTCTCCAGTGCACCTTTTTCAGTTGTGCAACAGCCACTAGCAAGGCCAAGTAGCACGCCAGGAAGACGCTCCGAGACAGCATGGGAAATCTTGTTGCAGCCAATAGCATTTCCGTTCTGCTAATCTCTAAAGCTAGTTGAGTTGGGCATGTTCCTCCTGGGCTGGCAGCTGGCCACAAGGAAATGGATAGGATTCAGGCCGCCACTGTCAAGACGATGTTGAAGGATATCTCGGTCTTGGCATGCTTCGCCGAAGCATGGCAAAAGCAGCTTCGGTTACTTTCATCACTGCTGATGCTATGGGTCGCCAGCTGGCTGCTCGCTGGGGTTGACTTTTGGAAGTACCTTTCAAGTTGGTGTGACTTTCTTTGGGTCGTGGCAACATTCGGCTGGCCGTCTTAAATCCCACTCTTGTAAGGAAAGGAAAGGAATTGCATGTCCGCAGGGGGCATCCCCTCCACTTTTTTAGGAGCTTGAGATGCACCTGATCAGGTCAAGACCTGCGAGGACTTCAGGAACTCGGGGTCCCGACAGCGCTGCTGGACCCCGACTTTCAAGAGTATCACCGCGTCGATCGTCCCCAAATCGAGTACGAAATCCCGCGAATATTTTGACCCCCAGAACTGGACCCTCATGAGCAGCCTCCTTGAAACTGGCCCCATGGACGACGACGAGCCAACTAATTCGCCCCTCATGCGCAGCCCCCATGGCAGCTGACCGTACAAACTGATGACTCATCCCGAACAACTGATCCACCCTCTAGGCGATAACCAAAAAGTAATTATACATTTTATTAGCGAAAAACAAAAGCAATCATGGAAATAATTTTATAATAATGTATGTTTCCGACAAACCGAAGTAATCATCTCCCTGATCAATAACAAATGGATGGAGTTCACATGTATGTGGGCATCCGCTGTGTGAGCACGTGCATGTTGAAGGTGAAGACTTTCATGATGACAACTCACAAATTCGTGGGAACTTGAACTAGCAGTCGGAGTTGCGAGTCTTTGACAAAGCCATGAATATCTTGTCTACTTTCATTAATTCTGGCGAGCGAAAAACGCCCACGTTCCGAAAGTCCGACTCCCGATGATCCCCTTGAGACCACCGTCCTCACTGCCTTGCAGAAGTTTTTGCCATCTCTTGTTGCGCAAATGAGCGAGAAAGTTGTGGATACTTTGAAGGCCACCATTGAGGTGACCGTAGCGGCTGCAGTGGAGCCGCTAAAAACCGAGATCGGACAATTGGCCAGCAGGGTAGGCACTATCGAGGAGCAGTTCACATTTTTGGGCTCCAATATTGATTCCATTCTTGATGCAAAGGTTGACAGCAAGGTCGCGACTCGCGTGGGTACTGTTGATGAGACAGTGAGGGCCACCTATGAGGCCATCGACAACAACGTGAATCACTGCCTCCTCTCCATTGAAACTCTGGAGAGAAAATTCCGCTCTCCACATGCAATCCTTTTCGGGGTTGCGGAGAGTTTGGGGGAGAAGCATCTTGCTGAAGTTAAGACCCTACTTGGCGCTCCTTCGATCTACGAAACTCTTCGTCTGGGGAAGCATTCCCCCACTGCTCCACGCCCTCGCCCTGTGCTCATAAAATTTACTTCCGTTGCAGCAAAGCACGCGGCTTATAAAAAAGCCAAGGACCTCCGTCGCCAGTTCAACGTCACCATGGATGATGACCTTACCCCACAGCAGAAGACCGCGCGTATGCGTCGCCAACCCGAAGTCCACACACTGCGGGGGGAGGGCTGGATCACTTTTTGGCGAGGAGACCAATTGTTCAAAGTAAAGGCGGGGGGAGCTCCTCTCAAGGTGCCAGTGGGTGCTCCTGCTGCTCCTGCTCATGCTGCTCCTACTGCCGCTCCTGCTCCCACCTCCTCCCCAGCTGCGGGCCTGACCCCCTCTACCTCCTCTGGGGCTGCGGGTCCATCTCCTATGTGTGCTTAGGGATCTGTTGGCCAAGTCCCTCTCTCTATTCTTACTTGGAATGTCCGTGGATTATCCGAGTCTAAATATGAGCTCCATGACTATGATCGTTTCTTTCCTGCGTTCGATGTAGTACTGTTGCAAGAGACACAACAGAAATACATTGACCCCAACCTTTTCAGGGGCTATCAGCTTTTTTGTTCTCCACCTGAGGTTTCTCATGAAAAGAAAGGCTATGGTTTGCTTATTGCAGTTAAGGTTAGTTCATTATATAGTGCTCAGCTGTGGGCACACACGTCCTCCTCACTCTGGGTATCTTTACGGTTCATGCATGGCACCCATCCCCCCGTCTACTTGGGCAATGTCTATATCCCCCCCTCTGGGTCTCCGTTACTTCAGCCTGTCCCTCTCGCCGCTCGTTACAATGAGCTCTATGGTGTTTTGTCATCCCTGGACGGTTGTGTCTTTGTGGGGGGTGACTTCAATGGACACATTGCATCTGTTTCCACATCTTCTTCGGCCGATTTAGGCCGCTTCTGTGGTCAAGATACTAGTGGCCGCCAACTTGTCAAATTGGCTGATCAGACTGCGTTAGTTATTTGTACAGGCTGTGTCTCAGGTGACTTGCATGCTCCTCCCACCTATAGGGCCACCGCCCGTACCTCTGCGACTAGGCCAGACCATATTTTGGTTTCCTCGTCTCTCCATGCCTGTATCCAGTCTGTTACGGTCGCCACTGAGTTGAAGGGTTCTGACCATTATAGTATCACCACCTCCTTTGCCTTACCCATGCGTTGTGCTGCTATTTCTGACAGTTCGCATTTTGGGTTGCCCCTGCGACAAGTCCATTGGAAAGGGGGTTGTCGTGTAGATTATGTGCGTCACTTGGAGCTTGCTGCTCCCGCCTTGGGTCGTTGTGCTGACTTAGCGTTGGCTGGGCATGTGGAGCAAGCGCTACATACCTTATCCGGGGTTTTAGGCGATGCTGCTCACGCTGCAGACATGCGGCTGCATACTGTTCGGTTAGGTTCTCATACTAGGACTCGCCCCCATCAGCCGTTTTATGACCAGGAATGTGTTAGACTCAAGCGGGACTGGCGGCGGGCTGGTCGCCTCCACGGGTTTTCTGCCCCCTTGGTACGTGGACTCGAGCGGCACTACCACTCTTATGTGCGATCCCGTAAACGGGCGTGGCTCATGTCCCAGTTAGAAGAGTGTGTTGCTCTCTTTCATACCTGCCCTCGTCAGTTTTGGCGGACCTTCCGTGGCCATCCCCCTTCTTTGCCCTTGCCCTTACATGACCATGAGGTTTGGAACACTTTCATGTCTGAGTTCACTCGGGGGGATATTGACACCCCGGACGAACCCCTTATGCCCTTGTCGGAAGTGGCATATCCGACCACCCTCGTACCCGACGTATCGCTTAACCAACCCTTCACCTTACAGGAAATGGAGGATGCTCTTAGTGCCTTGCACACAGGGAGGAGTGTTGGGTTTCACGGTTTTCCCTCTGAATTTCTTCGATTTGCCCAACGCCCCCCGGACCCCCAAACTGGCCGACAGGACGCCCATATCCTGGCACCGATTCTGTTAACCATTGTCAATGCCATATATGTTTCAGGCGGGGACAATTCCACCTCATTTCAATGTGTCCCGGGTGGTCCCCGTGTTCAAACCAGGGGCAAAGGACGCTCTGGATCCGGCGAATTACCGCCCTCTTGCTGTCCCTGAACCCTTCATGCGGCTGTACGCCACCCTGTTGAACACTAGGCTTATTCGGCACGTGGAATCCAAGGGGTTGCGCTGTCAGGCCCAAACGGGGTTCCGCCCGGGCTTCTCCACATTGCATCAGCTTTTTGCGATCCAACACTTCATTGACCTTGCTACCAAAGATCACCCCTTATTCTTATGCTCTTTAGATTTAAGTAAAGCCTATGATCGGGTTCCTCGCCCCCTTCTTTGGGAGGCCTTAACTCGGGTGGGGGTACCGGACCAATTCTTGGCTGCTGTTAAATCTGTATATGAAGATACCCAAGTCACTTTATGTGTAGGGGGCACCTCTGGGGAGCTCCTGAAGCCTCAGGTCGGTATCCTCCAAGGGTCCCCTATAAGTCCTACTCTGTTTGGTCTTTATTCGGATGGTCTGATTCGTTATATTGAAGCTCGGTGTCCGGGTGTGGGACCCGCCACCCGGGATGGTCGTTGTGTCCCTATTCAAGGTTATGCTGATGATTATACACTCCAGGCCAAGTCCCTGGAGGAGTTGCAGGCTCACCTTCTCCCCGCTGCTTCAGAGTGGTGCCAGTCCGCACGTATGCGGGTGCGTGTTCCTAAGTGCCATGCCATGGTCTTCCCCCCCTCGAAGGACGCCCCCCCTCCCGTGCTGTATGAGGGTCAACCCCTGCCTCAGGTGACCCAGGCTCGTCATTTAGGTGTCATGCTTTCTACGGCTTCAGGCATTGGGGCCACCTTTGGCCATTTACGTGGTAAGATGTGGGGGGCCTGGTCTACTATTAGCACGCGTTATGGTAACCTCAAATGTGCCACCTCGATCGGTATTCTCTTGCGTCTCTTCTTAGCATGTGTGGTGCCTGCCTGCTCATATGGGTGTGAGGTTTGGGGTCTACGGGTGTTTTCCCCATCTTCCACTCGGCCCTCCGCTAAGGATTTAGAAAAGGATTTTCTTACTATGTTACGGATGATCCTTGGGGTTCGTCAAACGGTCCGCACCGATGTGCTCCTTGCTGAGGTTGGCGTTTGGCCCCTTCATCATATCTGGTTCAAGCGTGTGGTCACTTTTTGGAACTCTCTGGTGGATCTCCCAGCCGACCACTTGTATGCACGTATTCATAGGGACTCATGCTACTATGGCGTAACGCCTCGTTCCCCGTCCTGGGCGGGTTCTTTTATCGCTGCCCTTCGCCGCTTAGGTTACCCTTATGCGGCTGATTGTCAGCGCCCGCAGCCCGTTGATATGGATACCTTTTTAGCTCTCATTAGGCAGGCCAATACCCTCCCTGTGGCCTCTCTCCATGTCTCCCCTCGGTTAGCCCCTGCTGATCCCCAGCTATGTACTTATGTGCGGTGGTTTGCGCGCCCCACTAAGGCTCAGCGCTCCCGCCTCCTTTATCTGTCTCTTGATGTTGCCAAGGTCCGGCTCTTTCTCAGGTTTCGTCTTGGTGTTCATGGCCTCCCCATTGACATGGGCCGCAGACAACGTCTTCCGCGCCTTCAGCGCCTGTGTGATATGTGTGGCTCCTCTGTGGGTGATGAACACCACTTTGTCTTTCACTGTCCCGCTCTTATTGCGGTGCGGGACCGTTATCCCCACTTGTTTGTGGGTCCTTCTAGATCTCTTCGGCAGTTCATTTGGCACGCTGACTTGCGTGCGGTCGTCTCCTTTATCTCGGATGCATTCCAGGCTCGTGCTGATTTACGCCGGCTACAGTGACTTGGCCGCAGCTACGTCTGTGGCTGCCCCCCCCCCCTATCCCCCCTTCCCTCCCCTTTTCGTTTGCTCAGTTATGCCTTCGCTCTTCGCTTGGCCACTTCTTGTGGTCAGTTCTTCCTAGTTTTGGCTTGTGTGTGTGTTGTGGACATCTCATCATGCCCTCGTGGCTGGACAGATGTAACTTCTTCTTTTACAAGAGTGGAGTAAAAAAGACCAGCCCAATGTTCAGGGACCCAAACCCCCAATGTGTCAAGCTATGAGTCACACCCGGCGAGCGGCCAGCTGGCGACCCACAGCCGCCGCAATGATGAAACTGACCCGACGAATGACAAAATATCCCTCCACATCTTCTTGAGCAATGATGGCTTGGTTCAAAAGCCCCTGGAGCCTCTGCAACAAGGCCAGCGCATCAGCATGCAACCCTCCCAATGTTTCAAAAGCGAAGGCTTGGAAAGCCACAGGCGGCTGCTGACGCGACAACAAGACAGCATAGCGGGTCTGCTTGTCTTGGGCAGCGCGCGCGGCGGCCCCACCCGGCACGAAGTGCAGCAAGTTGGCAACTGTGAGTGGGGAAGAGCCAACGATGTCGATATAAAGGTCACGCCCCTCCTCCCACGCATGGAGGCGGAGGTCTGCGCGACGGCGCTCCTGGCCAGGGACAGGGGTGGGAAAGGCGGGTTCCCGGGTGACCCGCTGACGAGCTGAGGTAAGGACAGCGTCCAGGCCGTTACGAACGGAGTAATGTCGGCCGACAATGGCAACATCCCCCCCTGAGGTGCAGTGGACCGCGTGGTCGCCCCAGACATCCAACTCCCTCAAGCAGCACGGGCATTGGGAGCCAGGGTGGAAAATGGGGATCAAGAGCTGGTATTGAAGGCGGCAGCGGAACGACTCTGGGGGCATGGTTTGCTGCAAATGGGGAACTGGGAGAGCCAGCAGCCAATCAGACGCTCCCGGCTGTGTAAGAGATTGGAGCACAGCACGGTCGCGATCCGAGCGAGCAGGGTCATCAAGAACCTCCTGGTATGCGCGGTGAGACAAGGGTTTGGACAGCCGGGCTTGCACTTTGCTGCGGACAAAATCCGGATCCTCGAAGAGCGCCGCATCGAAATCAGGAACAAGGGCGCAGTAGTCAGCCTTGGCAGCTAGGGCAGCGGGGACAAGAGGGGCAGTGGATGTCCCCAGAAGGCGGTCCTGGAGGGGGGCTGTCTGCGTGACGGAGGCGAGATAGGCACAAGGCAGAAGGGAAGTGGCCTTAGTGACCCCTAGACCCCCCTGGGCAATAGGCAAGCCAGCCAAGGTTTACTGCAAAGGGCCAAAACCACCACCACCAGCTGTGACAATGGATTGGAGGACCTGGGTTTGGAGCATATCAAAGGTCACCAAAGCTTGCGCAGCTGCAGCTGGCGGCATGGTCCGGGCTGTGAAAACCACCTTGCAGGTCCCAAGGCAACTGCGAAGCAAGAGAAGCTCGGCTTGGGGGTGGCGGAGAATCGGCAAACGCTGGAGCGAGGCTGCCACGGCATCAACGTGCGCCTGGGCTACGGAAGCCGCGTACTCGACTGACACGGTGACCGCTGCCCCCAACACTATCAAACCAGCACGAGTTTCATTGACGAAGCCCAGAGGGAACCCATCCAAATGCTGAGGGTTCGGGCGCGGCGACCACACACAGCACTTGTGAGGGTTGAGGCTCAAGCCATATGCGGGGGCCCGGTCAACAACCAACTGGACTTCTTCTTCTTCTTCTTCACACAGCTCACACTCACACAGCGGATGCCCACATACATATGAACCCGGTCAAAGTCACAGTGAAAGCGCTTGAGCATGCCAAGGGAAGTTAGCATTTCCTTAGGCCGGACCTGAGGCATGTACTATCCTGCGTATATAAGTTTGTACTTACAAACCTGTTGAAGTCTGTACCTCACGGATGTATTATGAAGATCTAAATTTTTTGCATGCACAATCGCTTACGGATGTGCTATAACAGTACATGAAATGTGCCGAAGAGTCTTGGTAAAACCTAATTTCGTGGCATGTGCTAAGCAGATTTGACGATAAAGCCTGTCACTTTAGGCTTACTTTTTAGCTTAACCTATAAACGTGTACTTAGGATCCTCATACAAACCTCCTGAGGACATGCTGGCAAATTATAGAAACGTCCTGAGAACATGCATACATGTTCCCACACATCATGTGGGCACCTATCAACAGGTGCTCACAGACGTTTGAGACAAAGTCACGGTCATAAATAGCTAGTTTCCACGGGATATAGCGTATACGCACTACGTAGTCTGTGCTACAGACATCTGTGCTAGGGCAGTCATTACTTTTATGCTTGTCCTTGTAAGCCTGCTTTGTACCGTCAAGTTCATTGACGAAAGGGGACTCCATAACTTGGCATACACGAGCAGAACGGCATATTTATGCTCTAATATGTCTATGGCACACAAACATCCTCATAGATCTTTATATGCACGAAGGTTTTACAATATGTTGATGCAGGCTTAAAAGCCTATTTAGCCAACGTTGAGGTTGCTGGAATCTACGAAATTCTACACATTGAGTCAGGTCTTCTTCATGCATGCTGCTCACACAGCAACTGGCACAAATACTCATGCCAAAAACATAGGGAGAACTAGCCTCTGCTAAAGCAATTTAGCCTGTGCTTATTATGTCGTAGCTACGAATAGTTGCATGAACGTAACATGCTTGATATATTACTTAAAAACGTTCAAGCCTTTTGGCAGGCACACTTGCATATCTGAGTGCCACGAAGGTTTAGTACATATTTTGTACGAAAATCGTTAAGACGAAAAATGATGAAGTTGCCGTAATGCATGTCCTCTCAAACACAGGTACGTGCCATATGTGAGATGCCCACAGGCTTTTGTTCTGCCAGTATCTCGGGAGAAGCGGCTCGTGCTCATTGTTACCATCATATTAATGCCCAATAGTTGTATTGCCATGCAACAAACCATAGTGGTCAATAGTTGCCAATGAATGTTTTACCTTGCATGAAACGAAAACATGCGTAAGTACCAGAACAAGCATCTGGAACGAACTTAAGGACGTACGGCTTGCTCAAGTTATTGGTGTTAATATGTCATGGAACCATAGGTACCTGGCAAATGTGAACCTAACAACGACGTCGACTTTAACATATATTGACGTCACTAACGGCATATCCTAACTAATGGACCCCCGGTGGTCCATTTGTAATGATAATGATAATCCAGCTGCGTCAGCCAAAAGTTCAATGTGTCAAAAATCTTGGATGTGACTGACAAACCGCGTGGTGCACCTGTCGTCAAACCCTCCCAAGGCCTTAAGGGCCAGGCCTGCAAGGTGAATACAGATACGCACTGTCATAACAACCTAAGTTCACCCATTGCATTGCAAGTTGGGAGGCTCTAGCAGGAAAAAACAAATTTCATGTTACTGCAGTCTCTAACCCAGATGCTAATTCATTCTAAACGAGCACTTGCATATATATCCACCTTAAAAAGGGCTCCCATCGCACAAGGACTTTGAAGGAACTTTTTACGACGAAAGTCGCCTTAAAACTTGTCTGCCATGTGTGCTAAGCAGAAAACCAGCGGTAAATTCAGTTTTCCAAACAACCGGTAAATTCATAAAGGTGACGTCCATCAGACTCCTGACTGCCACCCTGCCAGATCCGACATCCAAAGTAGTTTTGGGGCAGTTTTATTCATGGGGTTGAAATAAGCTCAAATGGGCAGCTCCACTTCGATGGAGTTGAATAACTACTACACAACATGCAGATGTGAGTCAAGTTTCACGCACCTCGTAACCTAGACTGGCAAGCCATCAGGCATGGGGTATCGAGTCCCCTCCTGCAAAAGTAGAGGGAAGGGACGGCTTCCCCTCCAGGGGATCCAGACCGTCGGATGGCGGGGGAGATGGCGGCAAGCTCACCCCGAGAGCATCCAGGTCTAGCACCGCTTGGAAGGGTAGTCCCATGCCGGCAGCGACTGCATGATCGGGGTCGTCTGCGCTTACCGTGCTTGCTTTTGGTGCTGTTGGAGAAAGAGGGGGCCTAGCAGTGGACGTTGGTAGGCTAGGCCACGGTGGAGGGGGTTTGGACGGTGGAGTTGGAGAAAGCCCTGGGTGGTGGGACGGAAGGGGAGCGAAGAGGCAAGGGTGGTGGTGAAGAGGGACGAGGAAGCGATGGTGGGGGTGAAGTGGGACGGGGAGGTGATGGTGGTGTTGGTGGGCTAGGCGGTGGAGTGTGCAGGGGAGGCCTTGCGTGTGGTGGAGGCCTCGGTGGTAGGCTGAGTGGCGGGCTCTTGGGGTTTGGGCTCGAAAGTGGCGGGGGGCTTGATGTTGGACCTACGGGAGGGCTCTTAGAGGGGGGCTTGAAGCTGGTGGGGTCTTTGGTGGTGGGCTGGGGGGCTGGATCTTGGGGAGCGGGACTGGGGGCGGCGGGGGCCTGGATGGTGGGATTGAGGGCGGGCTCTTGGTGGGTGGGCTTGAGGGAGGTGGGAGCCTTGGTCGTGGTCCGGGGGGCGGGCCCTTGAGGGGCGGGCTTGGGAGTGGCGGGGGCCTTCTAGGTGAAGCTGGGGGCGGCATATTAGGGGGCGGGCTTGGAGGTGGAGAGAGCCTTGGTGGTGGGCTGGGGGGCGGGCTTGGACGTGGCGCGGGCCTTGGTGGTGGACTTGGTGGCGGGCTCTTGGGGGGCGGGCTTGGGGGCGGCGGGAGCCTTGTTGGTGGCCTGGGGGGCGGGCTCTTTGGGGGCTGGCTTGCAGGTGGTGGGGGACTTGGTGGTGGGCTGGGTGGCGAGCCCTTGGGGGGCGGGCTTGAAGGTGGCGGGAGATG
>KV908533.1:76220-88720 GCA_002005505.1 Botryococcus braunii
TCTTCCTCTTCTTTTCCTGCTCCTCCTGCTCCTCGTCCTCCTCCACCACTTCCTCTATGCAAGGTTTTACAAGCCAAGAGGGAAGACCAGCTAAAGCTTGGGGCATACCCAAGCCCTGGTGGCCAATGGCAGCCAAAGGTTTGGTCTGGGTCTTGGTATGCGGCGCTCCGTTTATCATAGCTGTTGCCTGCTGGTGAAGGGGCATTTGGGTTGGATGGCGGCCTTCAGACCTCAGCCCCCGACGAAACTCGGGGGTCTCATAGTGCTCTCCATAGGCTGTCAAAACTGAGATAAGGAATATTATGAGCCCACATCCCAGGCCTGACACAGGCATTGCCATGCCAGCTGTACGCCTGCAATTCGCCAAAGAAGTGGGCTCACGTCAGTGCCTTTTATATGTCTCGGGACTGGCAGGGGCCGCAGATACGGCAGGATGGCACACACGTGTTACTCGCAAGTGATGCGTGCAGCCTTCATTCTAGGTGGCTGGCATGCAATCCGTTACGTCTGAAATCGTAAGGCCTTGCCGCACCTGCGCTCTCTCGTGACCCAGCTTGTGCATCCGTCTAGGTTGGGTGACCTTTTTTGGCAGAATCATGGAAGGAACGCACTAAAGTGGCTGCCCGTCTCAAAGTTGGACTCACAGGTCATTTTAAAAGATTTAACCCTTTGGATAATATGTGTGTGTGTGTGTGTGTGTGTGGGTGTGTGTGTGTGTGTGTGTGTGTGTGTGTGTGTGTGTGTGTGTGTGTGTGTGTGTGTGTGTGTGTGTGTGTGTGTGTGTGTGTGTGTGTGAATGTTGTTAATCGGGGACAAAATGTGTGATTAATTCAACTTCATCTCTAATAATAGCACCGAATTTGCTTTACATTATGAAACGCTTTTTCTCACTTCATCCGTGGAAAGACTACATCACGTGCAGTGTTCCCTGACGGTCAGGGACACATTAGGCAGGGACCGCACGCAATTTGGAGACTTCCCACTATTCAACTCTTAAATGAGCAATTTTAAATATTGAAAATCAAGGACGAATGCGCACGACCCCATCCCCTCCCCCCCCGCCCCGGGGGTCCAGCTGTCAATTGGAATTCGTAGGGTGCCTACCCGGCGAATCACCATGACATTCTGAATGGTATTCAAACCAGCCCAATTTGCATTTGAATACTTTTGTTGCAATTTCTCCATTAAACGGATTACCCACAACGGACTGCGAGCATTATAGGAGTAAAACAGCCGGTGCTTGAAGGCTGCGAGGTTCCTTACCTGAAGTCGCACCCTTCAAACAATGAGAAGTATTCACGGCAGTTATGTTTCTGACGTATGATATTCTCCATGCTCAACTTTGCGGTGAAATTTAACCTGCATTTTTGTGATGAAGTTGGACGCAACATTTGACCTTCCCACCGTCATGCTCCGCGATAACGATACTTACTAGTAGAAAGTTACTACACTGACACGGAGCGGGATCCTGGATCCCGGATCCAACGTCTGATCCCCCTCCTCTGCCCAGGATCAGTGAAATTTTTGGTGGCAGAATTATGCCATTTTGGCAGAACTAAATAATTCAGAGTGGTTGGCTGGCAGAATAAACCCAATTTGCACCCTCCGGCTCTGCCATTTCAGGCAGCGAAAAAGAAATGCGGAGAGGCTGATTCTGCCACCGAGTTTCAAAGGGGGAAAAAAATACAAGATAGGAAATTCTGCCACGGTGGCATTTGAAAATGTATTGCTTAAGGGACGATTCTGCCACCCCTGTATTCCGAACGAGGGCCGTGATCTCTCAGAGGCTCTGAGTCAGAGCCCTCTCACTGAGAGGCTCTCAGAGAGAGGGCTGTTATAGCCTAGCTAGTAGGCTGCCAGCGTTTAAGGCCAGCGGCTACGGAAGGAAGGAAGGAATTACATCAACCCAGCCCAAAGGGCTGATGAGATGGAAAACCAAACATTAAGGCCAGCGGCTACGGAAGGAAGGAAGCAAGGAAGGAGTTACATCAACCCAGCACAAAGGGCTGATGAGATGGAAAACCAAACACCGAAGCAGCAAGACACCGAGAGAAACCAAAGACAAACCCTAAGAATCAAGGCCAAAAACAAATCCAAAGTACCGAGTGGGGAGCCAGGAGCACAAAGGAAGGGGCATGAAAGCCCCAGGACACAAAGGAAGGGGCAGGAAAGCCCCAGGACACAGCCCAGGAGTGGGCAAGGGCCAGCAAAGGGCAAGACACAAACTTAAGACCGAGTTAACCACAGACTGAAGGTCATCTGGCCAGACGAACTGACGTAACGACCGAAAGGGGGAACGAAAAAGACGGGGGTAAAGGTCCCGGATCGGCTGAAGGACCGAACAGGAAAAGACAAGGTGGTGTTCATTACCCACCAAACCAGCCTGAAACTGATCACACAACCGGTGGGAACGGGGGATGCCCCGATGACGACCAGCATCAATAGGAAGGTTGTGAACCCCCATGCGGAATCGATGGAAAACCCTCAACTTGGAAACACTCATACATAACCACAAAAGCCTAGAAAGAGTGGCGCGGGACGGACTATTAAACCACCTAGAGTACGTGCAAAGCTGAGCCCGCTCAGACGGGCAGAGACGAGGAGAGACATGCAAGCCCTCCCGGGGTTGGCGGCCATGCCGACGCAAGAGGTCCCGAAGGGACGGCATATCAATCCGATGAGGGGCTTGACAATCTATCTGATAAGGATAGCCAACCTTAATAAGGGCCTTCATGAAATACCCAGCCCAAGTGGGAGTAGGGGTAGTGACGCCATAAAAGCACGAGTCGCGAAGAATCAAGGCATCAAGACGGTAGGCCGGGGAGCGCAACCGCCCAAAGCCCGACTATTGTAGCTACCGAATCGCCATTCGGGAGTCCCTGGCAGGGACTCCCGACTCCCTGGCCAGGGAGTCCCTTGAGACTGAAGAGTTCAGACTCTGACTTTCATACTCGGGACTCCCGAATCAAGCAAATCTCAAGAGTCCCGACTCGGGACGCTGACCACCACTGGCTGTTCTGTTGTATGAATTTCTTGAAGAACGATCGCCGGAATCATTTGGGTGAAAATCACTTGAACGACTGTGTGAGGCTATTCATGTCAGCGTATGACATAAAAATTTTCCCTTATGAACAATCTCTTGACTACTTGAATGCGAACGAACACAGAGGTGTCACAGCTGGGCATTCGGCAATGAAAAGGTCTTATAATGCCGCCTTTGTTGATGAGAGTGTGATGGATGCCATATTTTGATAGGATGAATGAAAGAACCAACGGTTTAGTTCAGGCCTTCCATAGTTCTAGTCTGCACCTTACTTGGACATCCGCATTGAATGTAGTAAGTTTGTCACACCGGTGCTATTGAATATCGGATTGGTTCCGGCATGGCTTTGTAATGTTAATGAATGGCAAAAAGTATCCCGCAAAGGAGAGATCCCTCGTGTTGCTATTTACTGATGACCTTGATTTCTTTGTTGTGTGTTGTTGGAAACGGGTACATACATGCTCAAGTTGCATTAAAAACAGCAAGAGGGGCTGCGAGGGAATCGTGCATGTGCAAAGAATGCAGTGGAGGGGTTGGGTGTTGGTGTAGGTATTAGCTTAGCGAAAGAGTTTTTGAGACAAGGGGACCGTTCGTGATGAGCACGGAAAAAATGTTACATGAATGATTCGCATGCCCACTCTTAAACCCAGGGTGGGTTGCATTATATCATACTGCCTCTGTCGCGTAGTCGGGCAACCGAGCGAGCTACCTGAGCGAGGTTGTACTGCGAACCAAGATCACAAGGCAAGTCATAGAGCAATGCCAAGGACCACTAGAGCATTATACCCTAGGAAATGCTACATGCCCTCCCCCTTGGCATAAACTATGAAGTGGCCACAAACGTGTGTTACCATGGTGTTTATGGCAATGGGGCCACAAACGTAAGACAGGGGTATCACGAACCCTGCTTACTGTAACTACAGACATCACACCTCCTATAGTTACTAACTAGCAAGTAAGAGGAATAAGTCCACAAGGCAAGTTATCACGACACAGACGAGGGACTCATCTGCTCAATGACCGAATACCTTCACAATCTAAGGACTATCGTCAGCCATGTGGTTCCTCCTACCTAGGGGACGAACTCTCTAGACAGCACTCATACCAATGATGAAATAATTAGGTTGAACCCTCATGAGGTTAGGTCCCTGATCAGCTTAGCACTTGTCCAAACCTTAGGTCCAGTTACCTTGCAGCTGCCTCGCAGTGTAACCTTCGCTTGAGGTGGCTTTCCAACAAGGGCACAAGGCATATTGTCTAGAGCAACAAGCCGTACACACACTAACTGCCATACATGATGTATCTCATGGGTAAGATACCAAAGCAATTCATGCAAACACGGAACTACAATTTGCAACTACACCGCAACAGCAAGTGCATCACAAAATGGAGCCGTGGGTAAAGGAAACATAACCTATGCAAACCAAGTGAATAAGAGACATGCATACAAACCCAATTCATGATCCCTCTCCCTCCCAGACCCCTCCACCCTCCCTCCCTCTCAGATCCAAGCTGGCTGGTGTTGAAGTCCAAGAGTCATCAGCCGCAAGTGGCTGGAAATGCCGCAAATGGCCAGGAAGCCGCAAGTGGCTCAGCAAGGGACTGCCCGCAAGTGGGCCTTAGGAAAGGACTGGTGCTGCTGCCACTTCATCTGCCAGATGGCGAACATGGGCAAGAGGCTCCCAAGTATTTTCTGTACCATCGTATCCAGTCCAGTTGACCAAGAACTTCCAAGACTTTCCAACTATCTTCTTGGCAATGATGGCCTCAACTTCATAAACGCCACCACGCTTATCTGCATACAAAGGAGGAGGTGAAGTAACAGTCATAGGTGAAGACGATGACACATAAGGCTTCAATTGGGAAACATGAAACAAAGGATGGATGTTTACAGTCTCAGGCAAAACAAGCCTATTAGCTCTACTACCAACTGCTGCAGCAATAGTAAAAGGCCCGAAATACTTAGCTGATAATTTTGACCAGAGCCCAGGTGATAGTTGGTTTTTCCTGGCTGCCAACAACACATGATCCCCCACCTTAAAAGGGTGGTCTCGTCTTCGTCTATCCGCATAAGATTTTTGCCGTTGCTGTGCAGATGCTAAGTTAGACTTTGCACTTTTCAAGGCATTATGCAGCCCCTCAACCCACTCAGAAACAGCACGAACAGCACGCAGAACGTGAAGGAACAGCAGAAGACAAGCGGGTAAGGGGATGACGCCCATGGTTCAGGAAGAAGGGTGTCTGCAAAGTAGAGGCTTGGATGGAGTTGTTATAAGCAAACTCAATCATGCTCACGTACCTACACCAATCATCCTGTCTCGGCCCCACAAACCCTCTTAGCATGTCTTCCATCGTTCTATTCATCCTCTCTGTCTGACCATCCGTCTGAGGATGGAAGGCTGTAGACATGGCAAGATCAGTACCTAACAATTTCACAAAGGCCCTCTAAAAGTGGCTGGTAAACCTAGGATCCCTATCACTAACAATAGAAGTAGGCATTCCAAAACTAACAAAGACCTTATCAATGAACAGTTGAGCAAATTGCGGAGCTGTAATGGTCTTAATACATGCAGCCAAGATGCATAACTTAATATACCTATCAACAAAAACCACAATGGAATCAAAACCACAACATACAGGTAAATCAGTCACTAAGTAAAGGGAAACGCTTTGCCAAGGCCCATCCCTCACCAAATTATTCTGTTGTAAACTACGTCAGAATTCAATTTTGCTCTGGTACAATTCTGCTTTGATCTCCATCTGCATCATTTTACGTCAAGGAATGACTACATCAGAGACCAGGTACCCGCGCTGAAGGGGGTTGTCAAAGACAGGTCGATGAGGAAAGGGCCGAACTCAGGATTTGCGGCGAAAGACAAAAGTCTTTCGCCTACATGGATGCGAAATTTGGCGAAGGGAGTTTGGCCTACGGGGGGTGGGCGAAGGGGCGAAAGGCAAGACGTGTAAGAGTCAATTCAGCGTGTCTTTTTCAACGCGGTGAATTACATCTGCAGTACAATTTTCAGTTAGGAAGTACAGATACAGTACAATTTTAATTTGTGAAGTACATATGCAGTACAGTTTCGGATGTACAACCAGAGAAATTTGGCCTATGGGCCGCGGGTTTCGGGATGACCTGAAATCTCCGAAGGCCGGCAACGGCAAGCCCATCTCCTTCATGGAACTACTGCTGGGGAATTGGGATGGCTTTGACATTCAGAATGCCATTTTTAATGATCTCATTCAGATCTCTGCAACAGCAAGGACAGTGGAGAACACTGCACAAACAGTGCGACCGGCTGCAATATTTGAAGTCAGCAGTGATGTTGAGCAACTGCGTTCACAGCACTCTTTTTAAGAGCCTCATTTCCCTGGGTTCTCAATTTAATATGCAACTGCAGTGTGGGATTCATGGATGGGGAGGTTGTGTGTGTGTGTGTGTGTGTGTGTGTGTGTGTGTGTGTGTGTGTGCGCGCGCGCACGTGCGTGCGTGCGAATACCGGGGCGAATGCATGCATGCGTGTGTGTGTCCAAAAACACTAGAGAAGACTCATGAGATGGATTGCAGGGTGACTGCACCATCAGGGTGTTAGTTTGTGGCGTTTGTTAGTGTGTATGCTACCAGTCGTGATGGCCATTTCAATCAATCCTGTTAGTCTATGGTTAAAAAAACGTTTTGGGGAATGTAAGCTACACAGATGGACTCAGAATCTTTTCGCTTACAAGGATATGCTATCAGAAAACTTTCGCCTGGCCTGAATAGTTTCGCCTCAGGCCCCTCCAGGAGTTTCGCCTTTCGCCCCACGTCATTCTTATCGCCGCGAACCCTGCTCAAAATCTCCATTCAGTACAGCCCCACTTTCCATTCCACTCCAGATCTTCCGCAACGTTTTGGAATTCCCTTTGTGACCTCCCAGAGGATCACATGTATGCGAGTATTCTTCGGGACTCATGCTACTATGGGGTCACGAGTCGTGACTCACGACACAAAGTCCAACTTGGGGAGGCTCGTTCATGCGTGCCTTGACAAAACTTGGGTACCCCTATCCAGTGGACTGTCATAGCCCTCATGAGGTGGACATGGATATTTTCAGGGCAATACTCGCTAGAGCCCAGCGGCTCTCGGATGAGGGATTGCACATATATTGCACATATATATCTCCTAGATTAGCACCTATTGACCCCCAGTTATCCACTTACCTTAGACGCCGAACAAGGCCAATTCAACGTGAAGTGCTGTTGTCTCTTCGAGGAATTCCAGTGAGTGTTAGGCGTGTTAGGCAAATTCTGGAGTTTCGTCTTGGAGTCCATGACTTACATATAGATGTAAGAAGACGCACCCATATCCCCCGTTCAGAGCGTTTATGTGACATGTGTGGCATAGCGCTATAGCCGGGGGGGGGGGGGGGGTAAGCATCATTTTGTGTTTCATTGCCCCTCAGTTGTCAGTTTCGTAACCGCTACGTAGCGGTATACCCACATTTGTTATTGTCCCCCTCGTGGTCACTACGTAACTTCATTTGGCAAGAGGATCAGGTTGCGGTTGTTATTTTTATATTTGATACATTCCAGGCCCGTCAAGCGTTTCAGCGGCGGTGACTTGGCCATTCTCCATTATCCAATCATCAGTATTGCTATCCGTCTAACAGCAAAGTAGTATTCCAACTAGGTTCTGACATACCGTTGATTTATCCGTCTTGATCTCATCATGCCCCCCGGGCTGGATTGATGTATTTCTTCTCTTTTATTCTTTTTCCGCGTCATGAGCCATGCTGTACACCCACCATTCCAAATGGGGTGCTCTATCACCTTTGGTATCTGCAGATGGCTCCTAGATTCCGCCTACCCGCATGACGGTTTTATGGTGTGCGGTTGGGACAGGCTTCACTCTTGATTATAGATGGGGTGGTATCCATCTGCAAGGATACGTCTGTTGAGGCATTGCTTCGTGATGACTACAACATCTTGAATGAATGCCACAAAACGACTCTGGAAGCATGTATCCATACCAGCATATGTTTGCACGCACTTGTGCAAGACGCTGCCAAGACATTGTAATGCACAGACGAAGCATTGGCTGTACATATCATCAACAAGGACTGATGCATCAGAGTGCACTTAGCATGCATTTCTCTTTGGCGGGATGTTACGTTAGGGAGGGCTCAGCGATAAGCATGCTAGTTTGCCATGTGAATACAAGCCCCCCGAAGCTTCAGAGCCCTTCCATAACGTACCTTCCCGCCAAAGAGAATTGCATGTTAAGTGCACTCACCGTGAGCCCCTTCTGAAGGCTATGCGCCAATGATTCAAACTTGGATTTTGTATTGTCTTTGGACAATAGCTGGTTGATGTTGGGTTGCTTGGTCAACAGTTTTAGATCCAGATCTCTCCAGTACACCTTTTCAGTTGTGCAACAGCCCGTAGCAAGGCCAAGTAGCATGCTAGCAAGACGCTCCAAGACAGCATCGAGATAGCATGGGAAATCTTGTTTCAGCCAATAGCATTTCCGTTCTGCTAATCTGTAAAGCTAGTTGAGTTGGGCATGCTCCTCCTGGGCTGGCGTCTGGCCACAAGAGAATGGATAGGATTCAGGCCGCCGCTGTCAAGACGATGTTGAAGGATATCTCGATCTTGGCATGCTTCGCCGAAGCATGGCAAAAGCAGCTTCGGTTACTTTCATCATTGCTGATGCTATGGGTCGCCAGCTGGCTGCTCGCTTTTGGAAGTACCTTTCAAGTTGGTGTGACTTTCCTTGGGTCGTGGCAACATTCGGCTGGCCTTCTTAAATCCCACTCTCGTAAGGAAAGGAAAGGAATTGCATGTCCGCGGGGGGCATCCCCTCCACTTTTTTAGGAGCTTGAGATGCTTTATGCGATTTGCTCTTATTTTAACTTATAAACGATTTGCACCTGATCAGGTCAAGACCTGCGAAGACTTTGTCGGGACGCCGAGTTCCTGGCAGCGCTGCTGGACCGACTTTCAAGAGTATCACCGCGTCGATCGTCCCCAAATCGAGTACGAAATCCCGCGAATATTTTGACCCCCAGAGCTGGACCCTCATGAGCAGCATCCATGAAACTGACCCCATGGACGACGACGAGCCATCTAATTCGCCCCTCATGCGAAACCCCCCTGGCAGCTGACCCTACAAATTGATCACTCATCCGGAACAACTTATCCACCCTCTAGGCGATAAGCAAAAGTAATTATAAACTTTTATTAGCGAAAAACAAAAGCAGTCATGGTAATGATTATTATAGTAATGTACGTTTCCGACAAACCGAAGTAATCATCTCCCTGATCAATAACAAATGGATGGAGTTGTCATCATGCAAATCTTCACCTTCAACATGCACGTGCTCACACGGCGGACGCCCACATACATGTGAACCAGGTCAAGTCACAGTGAAAGCGCTTGAGCATGCCAAGTTAGCATTTCCTTAGGCCGGACCTGAGGCATGTACTTCCTGCATACATAAGATTGCACTTACAAACCAATTAAACGTGTGTGAAGGGGCCATATCATAAATATACAAGTGAAGACCTTGTCTAGACCTAGTATCCACATATCTTCAGCCCTTGTGGCCCACATCCTCCCAGTCGCTAAAAAGAACTCATAATTTCAAAATTAAAGCAATTTACCAAAACATGGGTGAGATGTAAAGTCCACATTACTTCCATTTTTTGCAAACAGGCCTAGGAAGGAAGGAAGGAAGGCAATATTACATCCAGGACCTAGGGACAAGTAGTTACAGGAGTAACTGTGGCAGCAAGTGTGACCCTGAAAGTGTCTAATATATCCAGATTTCTGATCAGATCGATATATCTGATCTCATGTCCGAAGAATGTTGTCAGAAATCTAAAACTCAAGGCCAGGCCTTTCTCAAATTCCCCCTTCCTACAGCATCAATCTAGCGTGATATCCAGATATGTATTTGCACATGAGTTCCGGTACCTCTGGTCATCCGAATTTTATTTGGCGAATCAGCCCCTCAACAAGACCAGTCTAGCTCAGAGAAAAGAGCAGGTTCCGGCAAAGCTATCTTGCACTCTTTTTTGGATCAGAAACCATTCGAAGTTGTGACTCACGGGCATGTGTACAACACAATATTGCCCAGTTTTGGTCCAAAATAAAACCGTGTCCATATGGCGGGGGATAACATTATATGCCGGTGCTGTTCTGGAGATTACCCAGGCTTGCTTGCAAGGATGGCATGTCGGAACATTGATAGCTAGCAGCGCTGCTCAGGAAATCACTGCTCCACCGGTGGTACAAGTCCCTACATTGACTTTTCCAGTTGTTAAAGAGCCTCAGTATAGCGCTATGACATGAGTCTAAAGCCATTTTAGACTCGATCATGTGTTAAACAAAAAGTGTTTTATCCTTGAACTGATTTTTGGGGCCGTATGGTTTGCCGCCGCTGGGACCCGATTTACCCTTTCGAGCCCCGTCTACAACAGACTTTGAATGAAAGACGTTCGTGGCATTAAAATCTATCAACTTTTGCT
Organism: Botryococcus braunii; assembly: GCA_002005505.1. Classification (NCBI taxonomy): domain Eukaryota; kingdom Viridiplantae; phylum Chlorophyta; class Trebouxiophyceae; genus Botryococcus; species Botryococcus braunii. Next base: position 86,773 of record KV908533.1, read on the forward strand.
AGCTAGCTAGCGAAGATTGATTTCATATACGCTAACCACAACCTCCCCTTTCTCTTTGTCGTGCGTGTTAAAAAACTGCTCTTCCTAGGAAGACATATATCCTATCCAACCCCTTTTCACTCAGCTGTGCAGCCAGGGATTGTAGAATTCCAGTTGACAGCCAGTATGTAGTAGTAGCTAACAAGCGGCCACGTCTAAGGATTGCGTCCATTCAAGCTGTTTTGTTGTTTGAAACCAAACAAATTTATTCTTGTATGTTTGTGTGCGCATGCACAGCTGGTATCTTGCAGAATACGGGATGTAAAAACCGCATCATGCTGACATCATGGATGGCATCTGATGGCGTCATTTTCTGTAGATTCTTGGGCCTGCACTTACCATCAAGTCAAACCTACTTCAACATTTTTCCTTGATCACGGATTGCTGCGCATGGTAAGGGGGAAAACATGTTCTCCCGTAGGTGGGCGCCAGTTTTAACTCAACTGGTCACCTAGACTGGTAAGCCATTGGGCATGGGTATCGAGTCCCCTCCGGCAGAAGTAGAGGGAAGGGACGGTATCTCCTCCGTAGGATCCAAATTTTCAGATGGAGGGGGAGATGGCGGCAGGGTCACCCCGATAGCTTCCAGGTCAAGCACGGCTTGGCGGGGTAGCCCCATGCTCGCATCGACTGCATAATCGAGATCGTCTGTGCTGATCGTGCTCGCCTTTAGTGTTGTGGAAGAAAGAGAGGCCCTAGGAGGATTCAATGGTAGGCTAAGAAGCGGAGATAGGGGTTTCGACGGTGGAGGAGGGGAAGTCCCTTTTGGTGGTGGTGAAAGGGGACGAGGAGGCGATGGTGGTGGTGAAGGGGGGCGAGGAGCTAATGGTGGTGGGCTAGGAACCGGGCTCTTGGGGGGCGGGCTTGGCGGTAGTGGGGTCTTGGTGGTGGGCTTTTGGGAGGGCCCGGGGGGCGGGCTTTTGGGGGCGGGCTCTTGGGGGGCGGGCGTGGGGTGGCGGGCGTCTTGGTGGTGGTCTTGGCGGGGGCTTGGAGGTGGACTTGGTGGTGGACTTGGTGGAGGGCTTGGTGGAGGGCTTGGTGGTGGTCTTGGCGGGGGGCTTGGAGGTGGACTTGGTGGTGGACTTGGTGGAGGGCTTGGTGGAGGGCTTGGTGGTGGACGTGGTGGTGGGCTTGGGGGCGGGCTTGGCGGCGGGCTCTTCCGGGGCGGGCTTGGGGGTGGCGGAAGCCTTGGTGGTGGTCTTTTTGGCGGGCCTGAAGGCGGGGGTCTTTTGGGTGGCGGGGAACGTCTTGGTGGTGGCATCGGAGGCGGAGATGGAGGAGGAGGTGGTGGTGGAGGTGAAGGAGGAGGAGGAGGAGGAAAATCACCTGCACGCCAAGCATATCATTTGAGTGTTGCACCTTGCATCCAAGAGGAGGATCTTGTTCACATGACGACTCCCAAAAAATACATGGTTTTGGGTCCGTGGCACGATAGTGATCACCACAGTTTGTGAATAGCGCTTCAACATGTTTTTGCGAAAGTTGGTACTTGCACAATTAAAAGGCAAGCTGCCTCAGTGCGGGTGCACCGTCTGCATACCCCCCCGCCGGTCATCTGCATGACGGGCCAGCAGACCAAGGACGCTGTTGGATGTCTCATTCCGCCAGATCCGACCCATGCTGACATTGGTTAAAGAGAACCTTAGTCACAGACACAGACACAGACACACACACACACACACACACACACACACACACACACACACACACACACACACACACACACGCACACGCACACACACGCACGCACGCACGCGCACATCGCACCCATACGTATGTATACACTCGCACGCACGCAAATACAAACACAAACACACACACACACACACACCACACACACACACACACACACACACACACACACACACACATACACACACATACACGCGCGCGCACACACACACACACA
>KV908533.1:96220-101220 GCA_002005505.1 Botryococcus braunii
AGAGAGAGGAGGGAGGGAGAGAGGAGGGAGGGGGGGAGGAAGGAAGGAATATCACATCCGCGACCAGCCACTAGGGCTGAAGAGGATGGCAAGACAATGAAATACATGGGTCGACCCATGTCTACCCAAACAAGGTCGCACAGTACCTGGGAGACTCAGAAAGCACTCAAGAGCTCGAGTCACAAATATGGCAACCCCTTGAAGGTCTTCTTGCCACATAAACGTTTGTACAGATCGACTCTTTTCTTGAAAGAGATGCATAAATTACTGCCGTACATGTTGTACTGTCGGACAGGTGAACAACAGTTGATGCTCTTCACCAGTGAGCTGTGAGGAGCACCTCGTGCAGATCCTCTGGTTTCGAATGATGCCTTGTTGTCCACCTTCATCAATAGGAAGGTCATGACAGCCAAATCTAAATCGCATAAAGGTCCGCAATGTACTTTGCCGACGTCCTAACAGTACATGTACTATTAGGAAGGTGGAGTTTGAGTGCACTCTTACGCCGAGGCACATGAGGCGGACGAGCGAACCAACTTGGTATCTACAGAATAAGGCGCTAGGGGATGCAAAACAGCGAGGGGAAATGCCTAGGTCATCCCAGTGAGGGTCTTGAGTTACTAGAAGATATTGCTTCTTGACCAGGGAGGGAGGGAGGAGCAATAGAGGAAGGGAGGGAGGGAGGGAGAGAGACGGAGGGGGGAGGGAGATCATGCGCGAGAGATAGACGGGAGTGGAGGGATGCAGCTCATAGAGCCACACATTGACTCTTCCACACCAACCGACAGTATCACATAGATACATGGGGTTGTAATTACCAGCAAAAGACTCGAAACGCACCACGGGTCACTTGTGAAGTCTGGACAATTTCCGGTGTAATCTGGATCGCAGTATCCTCCTTTAGTGTCGTTGCATACTGCACCAAACCCTTACAGTTTAAACATTGATGTTTTTAGCCCTTCATGGAGTCAACATATTAACTCAACATATTAACTCAAACTTAGTAGTAGCGATAAGGCTACTTGCAAAACACCTTAGCTGTGTAAACTACGCAGCACTTGGCGGCAGTTACGTATACGTTTTGTGTGTTACTGTAGTTTCGTCAGGATACTGCCAAAATGACCACTGAGAAAACTGGATGCAATAAATGATTGACCATGAATCGATTGACCATGAACTTTAAGATAATACGGATATCACCCTGCCCATTCAACTTTCTTTTAGGATTCCCGCTAGCGCTTGTTTTCAATTTTGAGCGATGTGGTGAAATCCAGTTCAATGAGTTAAAGAATTGCATTTCCCATCATAACAAAGAATTTCAGGGACCCAATGTTGGTTTTTCTATATAATAAAGCGGTCAGAGCAGCAATCGAAGAAACACGGTGGAACGAATTCAATCCAGTGCTTCATGACTAGCAGATGGATTCGCCCTGTGTGCAGCCAAGACCCACCACAGTGATCAGACGACTGCACGAATGTGCACATATGCATTCGGTGGGGGTGGTGTTTGGCCAACTGTGTGTGTGTGTGTGTGTGTGTGTGTGTGTGTGTGTGTGTGTGTGTGTGTGTGTGTGTGTGTGTGTGTGTGTGTGTGTGTGTGCATGTGTGCGTGCCTAATGCACATCTGTGTTTGTAGTTCTATTGTACTTTTTGAACATATGCCAATGTCGCTACGTTGCATACTTTGTTGTTGATGTTATGCAATGCATGCCCAGGATTCCTTGATTTGAGCAGTGTAAGCAAACATGTATGGTTCCGTCCTAGGAAAGGGATCATCATCGACAAGGGAGAGGCGGGGAGAGGAGGGACGGGAAGGGACAGGACGGGGCCTGGCGGAACAGGACGGGACGGGGTGGTACAAGAAAAGAGGGGAACAGGGAAGGCGGAGTAAAAAGAAAGGATAAGAATATATAAAAATATATAAATATAACTATTTAAGAACATATACAGGAAAGGATGGAAAGGGGAACGGAAAGGAAAGGAAAAGACTACAAGGGCAGGAAATGTGAGGAACTGTACGTAAAGGAAAGGAAAGGAAGAAGGAACGGAAATTTCATGAAGGCAAGGAGAGGATGGAATGGGAAGGGAAGGGGAGGGAAGGGGTAGTTAGGAAAAGGAAGGAAGGGGGAGGGCGGAGGAGAGGAGAGGAGAGGAGAAGAAAAAAGAGGGACTAAGGAGTGAGGAGGGGGGGGTGTGAGGGGATGGGAGGGGAGGTGAGGAGAGGGAAAAGGAAAGAGAAAGAAAGGGAAATAAAAGTGAGCCTGGGGGGGGGGGGAGGGGATAGAAGGAAAGGGAAGGGAAGGAAAAGGGAAGGGAAGGGAGAAGGGAAAGGGGATAAGGGAAAGGATCACATTTGTCCTACACATTCCCATGGGAAATAACTTTATTTATCATGGCAATTCAGGCTAGATCTAGGTGGTGAAGCTGTTATAGCATTGTAACTTTCAGTGGTACAGTCAAACTTTGCTAATAACATAATGCCATCCATAATGTGCACTCAGGTGCCACTAGTCACCTCATGGCATTTGCAAGCCATTATACACACAAGATACTGCAAATCAACACACGCCACTTGTTGAATCACCAGCCAATGCATTCGCCACAAGTTACTGCAATCAAGACACGCCACTCAATGAAACAAGAGGCAGTGCCGTCACCACAACTTTAATCGGTGACCGCAAATCGTCACAATCTTCTCAATACATCGCCAAAACAAACTTGATCTTTACCACAATCCAGTTCTTCTCCACAAAATGTGCGTAAGAGTTATCCATTAATCATTTTGGAGATGGTTTATAATTATTTAAAAGCTTTCTATACAGACACCTCTCTTCATTTAGCAAGAATGACGATATCACTGGGTCAAATGCACCAACAAGTAGGCACTTGCATCACTCGCCCAGAGTATAATTATCCATTTTATAAAATGGACCGGGTGGAGTGACTGGTTTTGTTTGGTGCACTCCATATTTAAGCCAGTGCGTTTACCCCCCTACCGACACGGCCTGATTGCATCAAGCAGAACCTGTTGGACAGAAGTGCCTGTCGTATTAGCACAACATATGCTTTTCAAGACGACGTACTAGATGCCCTCAACCCCTGAGGCTGTGCAAGGGCGAAGGACATTAGTTTGGTCTCCGGTTTCAGCACTTGCTGGACTGCAAGTGGCCACGCCGTTATTCAATCTTCCCACTGCCCTAAACTTGAACAATACACGTAGGCACATGTATGGATAAACTGAAGCACAACTATAGGCACACGCTCAGTAGCGTAGGAAAGTGCCCGCGCATGCACACACACACACACACACACACACACACACACACACACACACACACACTTTATGATGCCGCGCCCTTGTACACACAAACACACGCACACGCACGGCGGTGCGGCACGACGCACGGCACCACACGCACACGAGCGCGCCGCGCGCGCACACACACACCACACACACACACACACACACACACAGACACCACTCTCTCTCTCTCTCTCTCTCTCTCTCTCTCTCTCTCTCTCTCTCTCCCACACCACACACACACCCACACACACACACAAAACCACACACACACACACACACACACACAAACACACACAACCACAAACACACAAAAAAAAAAACAAACAAAAAAAAACACACACACACACACACACACCACGCCGCGCGCGCCACCACACACACACACACGTACACACACACCCCCCCACACCACACACACACACACACACACCCACACAACCAACACACACACACACCACACAACAACAAACACACACACACACAAAAACACACACACACACACACACAAAAACAAACAAACACACACACACACACACACACACACACACACACACACACACACACCACACACACAGACTCTCTCTGTCTCTCTGTCTCTCTCTTCTCTCTCTCTCTCTCTCTCTCTCTCTCTCTCTCTCTCTCTCTCTCTCTCTCTTCTCTCTCTCTCTCTCTCTCTCTCTCTCTCTCTCTCTCTCTCTCTCTCACTCCCTCCTTCCATGCATATACAATGAAGGGACCTGCCATTTGTTTTGATTCCTGGGTAGGCTGCCCTAGGGTCTTTGCATATCGTGCCACATGGGCTGCACAGAGGTGTGTTCTCGCCATCGTCTCCTGAGTTTTCCACTTCTTCCCCTTGTTATCCTTTTTTCTCGTCTTTCTGTCGCAGTGCCTCTAGAACTTGATGAAGGAGAAGAGAGGAAAAACATGAGAAAGAAGAAGATCAAGAAGGAAAGGAAGAAGCAGCAGAAGCAGAAGCAGAGCAGTGGAGAAAAGAAAGGCAGGAAGAGAAGGAGAAGGAGAAGAAAAACAAGACCACGAAGAAGAGGAGGAGGAGTAGGAGTAGGAAGGGGAGGAAGCAAAGGAGTAGGAAAAAGAAGAAAACCGAACCAACGTTTTACAATCCAAGAGGGAAGACCAGCTAAAGCTCGTGGCATACCCAAGCCCTGGTAGCCAATGGCAGCCACAGGTTTGGTCTGGGTCTTGGAAGGCAGCGATCCGTTCATCATAGCTGTTGCCTGCTGGTGAAGGGGCATTTGGGTTGGATGGCGGCCTTGGGACCTCAGCCCCCGACGAAACTCGGGTGTCTCATAGTGCTCTCCATAGGCAGTCAAAACTGAGATAAGGAATATTATGAGCCCACATGCCCGGCCTGACACAGGCATTGCCATGCCAGCTGTACGCCTGCATTTCACCAAAGAAGTGGGCTCACGTCAGTGCCTATTATATGTCTCGGCACTGGCAGGGGCCGCAGATACGGCAGGATGGCACAATCGTGTTACTCGCAATTGATGCATGGAGCCTTCATTTTAGGTGGTCTGCAGTCCATGTCGTTTGAAATTGTAAGGCCTTGACGCACCTGCGCTCTCTCGCGACCCAGCTTGTGCAGCCGTCTAGGCTGGGTGACCTTTTCTCGCAGAATCATGGACAGAAGGCACTAAAGAGGCTGCCTGTCTCAAAGTTGGATTCACAGGTCATT
>KV908533.1:108720-116220 GCA_002005505.1 Botryococcus braunii
GAGAGAGAGAGAGAGAGAGAGAGAGAGAGAGAGAGAGAGAGAGAGAGAGAGAGAGAGAGAGAGAGAGAGAGAGAGAGAGAGAGAGAGAGTGAGAGAGAGTGAGAGAGAGAGTGAGAGAGAGAGAGAGAGAGAGAGAGAGAGAGAGAGAGAGAGAGAGAGAGAGAGAGAGAGAGAGAGAGAGAGAGAGAGAGAGAGAGAGAGAGAGAGAGAGAGAGAGAGAGAGAGAGAGAGAGGGAGAGTGAGAGAGAGAGATTGCGAGATTGGGGAGAGGGGGGGAGAGTGAAAGTCACCAACCCCCTCCCCCTCCCTACCTCTCCCCCACCCCCAAGCCCCAAAGCCACACCCATGCATGAGTGAAAGGCAGCCCTACTCCGCACCTGCAGGTGTTGGAGTTACGGCAGTGGAGGTCACCGCTTGCGCCACTTAGCACGCGGACCTTTTTTTCCGCCGTATCAACCAAAGCAGAGAACATCTGCACATAATGCCTTTTCTTCATTGCACTGGACGCATCGGCAGTGGCATCGGCATCCAGTTTGACTTTTGCGGAAGCCCCACCGAAGTACTGGAACAAACTTCCATGCAACCGACGTCCGTTCCGTGCATCCTGTTCAGCCGATCCCACATCCCGCTCAAACGCTCCCGTTCCCACCTGCCCATACGCCTCCCTCCCCTCACATTCTCAAAACATGGTACACGACCAAATCTGTCAAAAGGCAGCAGCCTTTGGGAAGCCACGAATCTGTTGATCTTGCCCTGCACACGACACTGCAAAGGCTAAGCCTGCACCACCCCTGCTGATCCCGAGGGGGGAATTAAGACAGGCCCATTGGTTTGTCCTACTTGCAAGAGTAAATATCCAAGCCTCGGCAGCTTCAAGTAGCCTTTCCCCTGCAGACTTCTGAGCCTCCCCTGCTCCTCTCAAGCTCCATCTCCCACGAGACTAAGCCTTTCCAACGAGGTCTTCCACTGGAGCAGAACTGCACCATGCGAGAAGCTCCGTTTGCACGAGAATTAGTGTACCACATCCATAATGCCAGCGGACACAGGATTTCCGGAACACCCGCTTTTCCCTTCTTCCGTGAGTTCGGTTGTTCCGAAATCATTTAGTACTTCCTTCGATTCCTTAGTTAGTGGTTAGGATTAAAGGTTTTGGGTTCCAAAGGAATAGCGGAGGAGTTCCATCGGAATAGTGGAACAAGTATATGTTCCATTGGCATACTTTCACCACATCAGCAGTTTGTCCCCCTTATTAAAATGAGTTCCTCTTGCAAGCTTCTGTATAGCAAGAAATGCAATGCCCTTACCTGAATCACAACCACCGGTCACCCAAAGGCTCTGGCACTACAAAAGAGCATGAAGTCACCTCGACTGACTACATTTTACAACCATCACAGCTGGCTATACGGCAGGCCAGGGCTGTGGCAGGTTCTTCCCACCAAACTTTTAAGATGGAATGTACAACAACGTCCTCCCGTCCATCCTCCATGGTCCCGCTCCTTCTAATCTTCTATCACTCGTTCCGTCCGGGCCCGTGCACTCAAAATTGCATAGGTGAATGCATTCCAGTGTCCAATTGAGCATGCATGAATGTGTGTGTGTGTGTGTGTGTGTGTGTGTGTGTGTGTGTGTGTGTGTGTATCAGTGTGTGTGTGTGTGTGTGTGTGCGAGTGTGTGTGTGCGCCCGCGTGTGTGTGTGTGTGTGTGTGTGTGCGCGCGCGCACGTGCGTGTGCGCACGCGCGCGCGCGTGCGTGCGTGCGTGTGTGTGTGTGTGTGTGTGTGTGTGTGTGTGTGTGTGTGTGTGTGTGTGTGTGTGCGAGTGTGTGTGTGTGTGTGTGTGTGTGTGTGTGTGTGTGTCGCCCATCCTCTCCTCCCTCGTTCCCTCCCTCACTCTGCTTACGTGAGTACATACCTGGCATGCGTGCGTGTTCGCATGCCTTCCTGCGCGTGGGCATGTGCAAGCGTGCGTGCGTTTCTGTGCATGCATCTGTGTGTGTGTGTGTGTGTGTGTGTGTGTGTGTGTGTGTGTGTGTGTGTGTGTGTTTGTGTGTGTGTGTGTGTGTGTGTGTGTGTGCCTATGCGTGTGCGATCTTGTTCCAGCGGGAGCTGGAGGGGGGTCCCTTGGGCCTCCTCTAAACTCTCCGTGGCTTTGTACTGGACTCCACCGGGCGCTTCATGCTTCCAGCCATATGCCAACTTGAAATCTAGCGATACAGCCCTAAATCCCTAAACATAACATTATGCAACGGTAATTGTGTGTTGAATCCTAGAATTGGTGGGTTTGCAACGTTCCATTGAGTTCCCGTCAAGTTTTGGCCAGCAAAAGTATGCCTTGGACCTGAAACCTCCCTCATACGTGAAATTCTCTAAATGGAGTCTCTCGTCGCAGTGTGTATGCCTACTATCAATTGCGACATTGTTTGTGGGTGGGGCAGCGAAAGGCAGCGAGCTTCTGAGGAAGTCGGTTCTTGGGATGAAGGGGGCGAGAAGATGGAACGTGACAAGGAAGGCTTGCCAAGAAACACATAAAAGAGTGACAAACCGTGCCCAAACCTTTTCTCTGAGCAATCGTGGCCCTTTAGAATCTGTGGAAAACTCCAGATCTGTTGTTGCAGGGATGAGGTCCAGGACTCCATCTCCCTTAACATCTTCACCAGCAAAGCGGGGCAAGTCCACTCCTACGAATCCTGTGAACAACCCAAGCCTCAAGTGTAGTTTAGCGGGATAGTCAGAGTTTTAGGACAATGCACAGAACGTGTCAAGGAATGCCTTAGCTGCAGGGTGGGGCACAACTCAACAACCAATGGCCATAGTCTACGGGCATCAGTATGGTTGGGGCTGCAACGTGCAGCAGGATTCGTGTTAACGTTTCAACCGCTTCACACTGACAATCATGACCAAATTAAATGCATTTATTTCATAAATTTTCAATCCAATCCCAACACGGACCCTCTCCGCTTGACACAGCTAACTATCTATTTGGCTACTCATGTTGCAAACGCAGGTGAGTTTTGCTTGCTATTTAAACTTTATTGAACCCACAACCTTTGATATTGAGAATCACTTCAAATACAAATGACTGCCATTAACACTTTAATCTGGCGTCAGATTGCAGAGACCCTGGCGCACTGCCTGGTCGAGATTTTCACATGTTTCAGCGTTAATGAACCCAAAAAGTTTTAAATGCTTACCATTCACATACTGGCACAGAGTTAGGGATACGAGCGCGACCCTTAAAGCCAGACAGCTCATACGAAGCACTATCGTGAACAGATCAACCGTTGCCCCGCCACCTACACGTGTGTCTCCAACGCACGGACATTAGTGCATCCAACTAGTACTATGTTTAAGGCCACTCTCCAGATCGAACGGAAAGGGATCGGTCGTTGCTCTCAAAGCTATCGATCGCTGCGCACTAGTACAATGTGGTGTTTGACGAATCCAGACGATGGACTTCCGGACGGTGTATGCTGGCCTGTTCCGGATGTTCTATGAAGGAAGGAAGGAAGGAAGGAGGGAAGCAGACCCGCTATGCTGTCTTGTTGTCGCGTCAGCAGCCGCCTGTGGCTTTCCAAGCCTTCGCTTTTGAAACATTGGGAGGGTTGCATGCTGATGCGCTGGCCTTGTTGCAGAGGCTCCAGGGGCTTTTGAACCAAGCCATCATTGCTCAAGAAGATGTGGAGGGATATTTTGTCATTCGTCGGGTCAGTTTCATCATTGCGGCGGCTGTGGGTCGCCAGCTGGCCGCTCGCCGGGTGTGACTCATAGCTTGACACATTGGGGGTTTGGGTCCCTGAACATTGGGCTGGTCTTTTTTACTCCACTCTTGTAAAGGAAGGAATTACATCAACCCAGCCCAAAGGGCTGATGAGATGGAAAACCGAACACCGACGCAGCAAGACACCGAGAGAAACCAAACACAAACCCTAAGAATCAAGGCCAAACACAAACCCAAAGTACCGAGTGGGGAGCCAAGAGCACAAAGGAAGGGCATGAAAGCCCCAGGACACAGAGGAAGGGGCAGGAAAGCCCCAGGACACAGCCCAAGAGTGGGCAAGGGCCAGCAAAGGGCAAGACACAAACCTAAGACCGAAACTGAAAACAATCATAAATGAAGTTAACCACAGACTGAAGGTCATCTTGCCAGACGAACTGACGTAACGACCGAAAGGGGGAACGAAAAAGATGGGGGTAACGGTCCCGGATCGGCTGAAGGGCCGAACAGGAAAAGACAAGGTGGTGTTCATCACCCACCAAACCAGCCTGACACTGATCACAGAACCGGTGGGAACGGGGGATGCCCCGACGACGACCAGCATCAATAGGAAGGTTGTGAACCCCCATGCGGAATCGATGGAAAACCCTCAACTTGGAAACACTCATACGTAACCACAAAAGCCTAGAGAGAGTGGCGCGGGACGGACTATGAAGGAAGGAAGGAAGGAAGGAATGAACCGTACTTCCAAACTAGGCTGGAGGATTCGGCTCTCAACCTGCACGTGCTGGCATGCTGCGAGTACATGTGGAGTTCCCAGCGAAACTTCCCACGCAGCGAGGAATGCATTGCACGCCTCGCTGCGTTAAGAAAAGCTCCAACATTGTACGAATCGCCATGGTCGATTCATTCAACAACACAGAACTCCTACAGCTGTGGGAAGACAAAGAATTGTGCGACGTTGTCGTAAGAGCCTGCGATGGTTACGAGATCCGAGCACACAGAATTATTCTCGCGGCATCGTCCGCATACTTTCGGTCACTCTTCGTTGGCGCTGGTCGCCATATGTTAGAGAGCTATAATGGTGGCAGTAGGGGAATGGATTTGCCGGTGGTGCGTCTAGAACAGGTATGGGAAATGCAAGTGCTTCCGTCGGCATCATTTGCACAAAATGTGCCATGAGCATCTGCGTTTGTTAGCAGCATCCCCCCAGCGCACATTTAATTCGTTCTCCGCTCTTGTTGTACCGATGGCAAGTATTGTGCTATAGATTGCGGGGGCCACGCTACAATTTATTTTGGACTTTTGTTACACAAAGAAGTCGGAGCTTACCAAAGAAACCGTCAGAGAAATCTTTTTGGTGGCCGACTATTTGGGAATTAGTCGTCTGCATGATTATTGCTGCGAGGTAAGTCATGTGGTCCTGCCAACGTCCCTCTCACCCTCAACAACGTGCTTGTTATAACAAAGTATTTGAAAGCTTAAAGCAATCCTCATTTTAAAGCATAGACTAGCAAACATTTTGTCTGTCAGCAGGAGGTTGAAAGTCGCTTGCTAACATTCCTTGGCAACTCTTGCATCAGTTGGTGCTGATTTGAAATTGGGCCGTTAGCCACCAACCTGATATTTTTGGGTTACATTACCCTAGGATGAGGCTTAAGGAGAAATGTTACTCTATGGAACCTGCTGTCGCTCTCTGTTGTGTCCAATAGAAAACTTGTATCCCCCGCTGCAAAGCCTTCGCCACACTTAGTCCGTGTTCAAATTATTTAGTTTCTCGGCTCTGTAGTCAGTGTAACACATGGAGGCACTGCTGTTCTTGTACAAGTTTGTTGTACGGGCCCAAAAGCTCGATATCATTCTAGTTCATCCCAGATTTTCCTTCGAATACACCTAATTCTCTACTCTTTTGAGCATGTCCTTGTTTATGTGAACCTTTTTTCTCACAAGCGGCACAGCCTACTGTTGTGGGCCCCGGCCCACTTCTTCCCAGCTTTTCATAGACCACGGTCACCTTTATGTCGCGGAAGAAAGGATTTGGGAAAGAGATCAAAGAAGCCCATCTGCTATGCCCTCTGCAGAGTGTGTGTACCAGCTGTCCACCTTTGGGACGCGCGCGCGCGCGCGTGCGTGCGTGCGTGCGTGCGTGCGTGCGTGCGTGCGTGCGTGCGTGCGTGTGTGTGTGTGTGTGTGTGTGTGTGAGAGAGAGAGAGAGAGAGAGAGAGAGAGAGAGAGAGAGAGAGAGAGAGAGAGAGAGAGAGAGAGAGAGAGAGGGGGGGGGGGGGGGAGGGGGGGGGGGGGGGGAGGGAGAGGGAGGGGGGGGGGGGAGGGGAGGGAGAGGGGGAGGGGAGGGGGAGGGAGAGAGAGAGAGGGAGAGGGAGAGGGAGGGGGGGGTGTGTGGAGATAGAAGAGTGGGGATCGTGAAATCGTGTGCATGCACACATGTGCACATGCAGTTTCCTTGGTGATATGTTGATGCTGCACATCGGGATCATGTTCATCCTATACAGTGCATATGCTGTGCATCGTGGTGGTGATTGTTGTGTGCACCTGCATTCTACAGGCTTCTTTGCAATCAGAAGGGTCTGCAGTCTGGCTCTGTGTTTGGCTTACAAGACAAATGCCACTACTTTGTATCAGAAAGCGGTACGTCTCGGTCAACTCTCTCTCTCTCTCTCTCTCTCTCTCTCTCCTCTCTCTCTCTCTCTCTCTCTCTCTCTCTCTCTCTCTCTCTCTCTCTCTCTCTCTCTCTCTCTCTCTCTCTCTCCCCCCCCCCTCCCCCCCCCCTCCCTCCTCTCTCTCTCTCTCTCTCTCTCTCTCTCTCTCTCTCTCTCTCTCTCTCTCTCTCCTCTCTCTCTCTCTCTCTCTCTCTCTCTGTGTGTGTGTGTGTGTGTGTGTGTGTGTGTGTGTGGTGTGTGTAGGGGTGTGGCAGTGAAGGGGTTGTGTGTATGTATGTGCATCCACATGTGCGGAGTGGGTCTTAGAAACGGAATAAGGGCGAGAAGCGCCCGTGGGGCAAGAGGGGCGTGGTGGGGGTCTTAAGCGGGGATTGGGAATTGGGTCATGCAGTTGGAGGTGGCGGCTGTGCAGTTCCCAGTCTTAATACATCAGGAAAGAGAGGAGTTTAATGAGATCCCGCTGGAGGTCCTGCGGGAACTGCTCGGCAAGGATGACCTGGAGGTACCATTCGAAGAGATGGTTCTTGAGGTGGGGCCAACCTTGTCAAATGATTCAAATACTTGGCTCGGACGCTTGTATATTTTTTTAAGGGCTGGGAAGAGCTTAATGATGGCATCCCTTGAAAACCGAATGTTAGGGAGGTGACTGGCAACCTTGTCTCCGTCACACTTAATAACTAATTTCCATATATTCTAAGGCCTTGACATGCACATGGAGTACCAGAGGAATGATGGGCGATCAACTGAATTTGATATTGGACCTGGTAGGGGTTGCAGCGGCTGAACAGTGCCATGTGAGTGGGCAAGAAATTCAGCTTGCGTGCTTTGTTAGATCAAGCTTGTTTGAGACTTGGCAGAGGCTTCAGCATCCAAATCACAGGCATGTGGTATGGATAAAGTAAGTGCATGCACCCATGTGCGCGTGCCTTGTTGATGGGTACAGTAAGGATGTGGCAAGTAGCACACCCTGCCTCCATTATCCAGCCATATGGTTCACATCCTGCCTGCCTTTCTCACCACACTGGTGTGACAGAATGTGAGGGAGGTTGGCACGTGCGGGAGCGCGCACACACACACACACACACACACACACACACACACACACACAC
>KV908533.1:123720-143720 GCA_002005505.1 Botryococcus braunii
CCCACCTTATTTCGTGCCATGCTTTTAAGTCTGAAGTCCCTAGAATCAGAGTTGAAGCCCTGGGGTGATGGCCCCAGACTTGTTACACATGATTCATCTTGGTGCTGGGAGTTGGGACGGTCCGTCCACTGCCTGGGTTGTGCACACATGTATGTACATGAGAGGGCCTTGGGTTTTGGAGGTGTACCTCCCGAAGACATCTACATGTGTTCTCAAACCAGCGGACCGTCTGTTTGGTGGTGATGGAATGTACCACGCATATGGCAGTTATCTTCTCTCGGTTGGGGCCCAGACAGAGGGCAGAAGGAAGGAATGTTGCATCCAGGACCTGCCACGGGCCGGTGAAGAGGAAGGGCAGACACGTGCACGCGTGTACTGATGTGCCCCCCCCCCCCCCCCAAAAAAAAAAAAAAAAAAAAAAAAAAAAAAGAAAAAAAAAAAAACCTGGGAGGTGCCAGTCCCAAACAGAGAACTGATTCTATTGTCCGGGAGTGATGGCCCTAGGGGTTGTCACTCCCATACCGAGGACAGACACAGCTGTGCTAGAGTTGCGCATGCGGCCCAGGGTTGTCACTCCCATACCGAGCATATACACAAGTGTGCTGGAGTAACGGCCCAGGGTTGTCACTCCCATACCAAGGGGAGACAGGAGTGTACTGCTGCGAGGGCCCCCTTGCAAGGGCAGGCACTCCCATTCCGAGGATAGACACAAGTGTGCTACATTACATCCCCGGGCGTGTCACTCCCTCAGCTAGGAAAACACAAGTGTATCGGAGTGACTTGCCATGGCCACGGGAACGACTCTCCCGTGGCTGTCAGTCCTTACATGAGGATAGACAGGATGTACTGCTGTACTGCTGTGACAGGCCCCAAGAATGTGGGTCCTACTGGCAGATTTGTTGACACTCCCCAGCGGGGAACCTGCACGGTCCGCTGCACCCGCGCTGCTGATGGACAGTACAGCTGGCGCTAGAGCTGGGTGATACAGCTGGTGTTCTTGATGGAGGGTACGACTGGTGCTACATCTTGATGGTATATCTGATGCTATAGCTGGCGCTTCTGTTGATCGTTACAGCTGGTGCTACAGCTTGGCGGTTCGCTACAACTGAGGGCTGCTGATGCTCAAGTGGCTGAAATGGTTGATGTTGCTGCTGGGGTAACGGTTGCATATGCGTGCAAGGGTAATATACTACTAGTACAGATGACGTCAGCAGTGTGGTTTGAGCTGCAGGTGTCGCAGGTGCTAAAGGTGTGAGTTGCAGGTGTCGCATGCGTGTACACCGATGTTGTCATTGCTGCTAATGCCATCCCTGGTATCAGATGCCCTTTGACCTGGGTCTGCACGTGCAAGTCACCTGATGCCATGGCCACTTGGCCTGCATATGCAAGTGTCCAACGTATTGCGCATTTTGCAGCGCATGGATGTCACATGACGTCAGCGTGTCGCTGCAGTTGTGGTGAATTGAAAACCTCTCTAGATCCCCGTGCTTTACGTAGCACCCGGAAAGGCTGTATATCACTCCAGATACGGATGCTACATTGGGGGGGGGGGGGGGGGGGGGGGGAAGTTCACTTGCTTGGCACTCCACTATAATAGGAGATTTGATTATTTTTTGTTGTTGAAACTGTGGGCCACAAATGTGGTTTCTTCCAGAACTGAGGGATCCAGAAATGAAGAAATGTTCTGCAGGCGTATACACGTGTGTGGTTTAGTTTTTCACAAATTTACGTATGGATCTCATATATTGACTGACAAAGCACATCATGTCATCTTGACGGGTAATGCGTTGTACTGATTCGTCGATTCATCAGAAGGCGCAGTCTCCGTTGCATGGTCATAGCTATGCTTGACCTTGCAGAGCACATTATTCTCAAAGCAGAGAAGGCAGCTTCCCCTGCGGAGATCTTATAGAGAATCCACGAGAGAATCGCTGACCAGTGTGGATCCACTGGGCACTGTCCAGTATTCAGCATGGTGTCCAATATTTATAAACAGCACACCTGGCCAGGCGCCGTGCGCCAAGCGATCAGGGATGAACACTTCAGAGTACTTATGGGCACATTCAAAGTTTCAATGCTGCAGGACCCCGACTCCCTGTATGTTCACGGCCATATACAACTTTTGTAGCGTACCCTCGAACCGTTGTATAGTAACTGCCATATATATGTTTTGCAGCTTATCCTCAAATAGACATATAATATATTCCATGAACAATTTTTCACATATGCAACCCCACCCCGGTGCCCCGCCTTGGCCTCGTCTACGCCAGCTGGTCTCTCCTAGAACAACATATATGCAGAAGGGGACTTGCAGCGACGCATGTCAAAATCCGACAACCCACACTACCACGCTCTGGAGAGACGAGTTTGCCCCCTTTTTGCGCATTGCCAGCACGAGCCCTGCATAGGTTGTAACTGGTCCTTGGCGGGTTGCGTCTTGCCAGCTGTCTGTTTTACAATTTGCACCCTCGTGGAGGCCTCAGAATGACCGAACTCTTTCGAATGACACTCACCACCCACGCAATGAGCGCGATGGAGCCCTTGAACAGCCGGTTCTGAATTAATCTCTGCGCTGCTTCTCACGAAGCCCTATTCACGTTTGGATATCCGATAGCCGATTTGTGGATATCCACACATCGGTAACTCGATTTCTCACCCTCGCGAGGTGAGAAGGCCCGTTGACGCACAGGACTCCTTGCAGTATTCAAAATTTATGTGAAACCCCCATAGTTGCGGCATTGAATTTTGCCTATACCAAGCTTGCTTGGGAAAATCCGGGCATGCTTAGATCTAGAAAACTTTCGTGTACACTGCAAGAAAAGCATGAAACCGTCCAAGGCGGACTCCTGAAGGAAAAAACAGCTCTTGCACAAAGCTGCCTGCGGGGAGCAATTGACGGAACCATCAGAGGACAACTCTTAGCACCGTTCGGACGTAAACGCACACAC
Organism: Botryococcus braunii; assembly: GCA_002005505.1. Classification (NCBI taxonomy): domain Eukaryota; kingdom Viridiplantae; phylum Chlorophyta; class Trebouxiophyceae; genus Botryococcus; species Botryococcus braunii. The sequence continues at coordinate 126,669 of KV908533.1, forward strand.
TGACGCCACTCGAAGCATTTTAAGGAAGTTCTCAAGGGTTTACCACAGAAGGATTGCATGGGAATATCGGAGGAAGTACTCACGACGGCACCTATCTTCTCTAATAACAGCAGTCACATGCCATCGGACACTCAGCTAAGGAGCCAAAACAGGTATTCAGAAACACCACCTAACTCTTGCTGGTGTTCAAGGATGTACTAGAAATGGCGCGCGACTGCTGCTATAACAGCAGTCAGGTGCCATCAGACACAGCCCACGTGTCGAGGGAAGTCAAATAGGACGACGGACCCGGGAAATTTTAGGAGTGCTCAAGGAACTGCTACAGGAAGGCCTGCTCAAGCTTGAAGCAGCCAAAGCAAGTGCTCGCGAGCCAATGTCAGGGAGTGATGCGACAGACAATCATGGTGGGGGCTCCTCACACTTACCGCACTTTGATGAAATGGCCCCTGTGTGGGAGTCCCTCTTTACCAGGACCAATCTACCAGGCAGGAATCCCCAGGGAAATTTCGCCTTCTTGCCAGCTTAAAGTAGCAGCAGAGGGGAAATCGTCCTGCTCCAATGCCCAACATTGCCATCCTCCAAACCCCAAATGCTTCGCATGGCCCCAGAACTCCTTACCACCTTGAGCGCACCACTGAAATGAAAGCCTCGCCACTGCCCCTCCAGGAGCCTCTCGCGTCTGCTGGGTGCAAAGGTCCCGTTCCCACAAAGTAGCCATAATATTGGCTTGGCACAGCCATGAGATTTGCTTGGCACTGCTATAAAAAGAATGTACTGACTGGGCATCATATATACCGCCCGACTGGCGACAAACCTGTTGCAGTCCCTGCTCTCTCGTTGGCCTTGGGGTTAGCATTCTGACCCTCTCTCGCAGTGTGGGGGTTGAACTGCCAGGCTCTCCCGCGGAGGGCACTGTACTCCCTTAGCCACAGGCCCTGAACCGCCCCTGTGTTGAGCCGGCCATTCCTGCCCTTTTGTGTCTGGACAAGTCACCACCCCACGCCCTGTGCTGAGCTGGCACGTGCTCCCCTTTGTGTATGTATGACTTACTCCCCTGCGCCCTGTGTTTAGCTACCAGTTGCATCCCTTTGTGTCTGTGGCTTGTGGTTGCCAGTCACCCACCCGCTCTTTTTGCGTAGGCCCACGAAACGCTCTGGGCGATACGCACTGTCTAAAGACCTTCTGAAGGTCTCTCGCGTAGGCTCTGAAGCTTCTCCAAAACTGGCAATCTCACCCTTGCCTCGTCCCGACCGGAATATTCTGTCGATGATTTACTTGGCTTTGCCATCGGTTGCTGCCCCCGGAGAATCCACCAGCTCCTTAAACTTTTTGGCGGGAGAGAAAACGGGCACCGTTTTAGCCCGAATCTCAATCGCCTGCCCATACCAAACCAGTGTGAGAACATGCCAATGACCCTGGTGCACCTCCCCCACCATAAAGCCCCGATCTCATAAGCTAAGTCTGTTTCAAAGCGGAATCTGCGGTATCTGCTGTTGGCGAAGCAAAAGTGTCAGTTACAAACCTGCGGACCCAATAAATGATGCCATGGACCCCCAGCTCATGCTCCTCAGGTGCGATTGTTGCACGCCTTGGATCAATTCTCTTGAGCGTACATGTCCACTGATGTATGACCAAGGGCCACCACCGCGCTCATCCCCAAGGCGACTCCTTATGTTTTATTTAATTCGAGATCTATCCTGTCAGCACAATTTTGTCCAAGATTCTGTGTTGTGTCCCTTGTACTGGAAGCTGGGACCTTCCATGTGGCCCACATGTGCATCACGTGCATCCAGCTCAAACAATGAATGCCCACCATGTGTACATGATGTCCATGACCGCATCATGGCAATGTATGGCCCTAATTTCTAGACAATTGCATTGACCGCACCATGCCCACGTTTCTAAATATCCTCTCTCCCCACCCTCCCAAGCAACCATACGAGACTCAGGCCATCTCTTGAAAAAGCGTGCCATCTCTTGAATAAGCGAGCTTTCCTCCCCCCCCTCCCTCTCTCTCTCTCTCTCTCTCTCTCTCTCTCTCTCTCTCTCTCTCTCTCTCTCTCTCTCTCTCTCTCTCTCTCTCTCTCTCTCTCTCTCTCTCTCTCTCTCGCTCTCACACACACACACACACACACACACACAGAGACAGACACACACACACACACACACACACACACACACACACACACACACACACACACACACACACACACACACACGTATACGCGCGCGCACAAGCGGACAGGCGCGCACGCTTCCACTTCAAGAAGACAGTGGCATACCTCCCCTGTTCTCGGGTTCCTCGCTTGTCTGGGTGGTCGTGACCGAGGTTCAAAGGTTCCAAAACCTGTTTGTAACCGCATGCATCGTCAATCGCCTGCTTTAAGCTACATGGAACGAAGTTTCAATGCAGTGAGTAGAGAAGCAGCTTAACAGGTTTTAAGCTAATGAGTAAAGGCCGTCACGTGATAATAACAAACTTGGACATGGGTGCCCTCAGTTTTCAGTTCGACCAGCTCAGATGTACCGACATAATACCGACTATATCACCCAAGGCCAGCCTATCCCTACCAGCGATACAGAGGAAGGAAAAGAACCAGCGCAAGATAGCAAGCCTACTTTCATAGAAGCAGGGACTTGCACACCCCGAGCTTGCTTGCATAATTCCTAGACAAGGTCAGCAGAAAGAGGCATCAAGCACAATCTCAAATGCCACGTGAAAGATTTAGCAAAAAGTTACAAGAAAGGGCCTGTTGCGTTGTAAATGGTAGTCCAATGAGGTTCAACTTGAAGCATGTTGCGTTTTGTGCACATAGGGAAAAGACTCCAATATCCTCTTCTGCCACTAGCTTTCCTCAGGGGCTCTTAGCTAACTGTAATCATGACTCCTAGTATCATATTGTAGTTTGTGTTACACGAAAACATGTCCATTTGCCACCTACTGGCAGCACACTGGACTCCAACGGACTCATAAGGAAAGATTTAGGACCCACCTAATATCATGACTCGCTTTCCTTCGGCTACCCTGCCTTCAATAATACTGAAAACTGATTCTGCAAGTTCCTTCGCCATTTTTGGCTCAATATCAGCTTTCAAGGCCAACTCATCGTACAAGTCAGTCTGCCTATAAACATCTCCTTTCTTTTTTGCTTCCTTTGCTTGGGTTGCAGCAGCTTGCGCCGTGACAGTTCTAACTGGAACGACTGGCCTTACTGCGAGTCCTGTAGCAACAGATCGAAAAGGTAGCAGACGAACATATGCAGTTGGCCGTGACAACGGATGCAAGCAACGTGTTGCTCCTGCCATCATCGAATCCAAGTTTAGGTCTACCAACGGTCCTTGAAGTATCCAAAATCAGACATGTGCAATGTCCGCCGACCTTGCCGAGATCCTGGATATGTTACGGGACACACTCCACATGCGGTCATGTGACATGACCCATGTGAGGCGATAAGAGCCACCTGGCGGACCCAATCCCCCCCCGGGGGGGGGGGGGGGGGGGGTCGAAGCCTTCGAGCCGAAGGGTTTGCGTAGGTTTTTCCTCGCTGGAGTCATTGGCGGTAGTTCAGCTCGACGGCAAAAGGCCTTTTAGTTTGCCGAGCACCGGCTTTATTTGATCTCGCCCGACTTCTTGAGGAAATCAACCCTCCTTAGTGAGGGTGTGTGTGTGTGTGTGTGTGTGTGTGTGTGTGTGTGTGTGTGTGTGTGTGTGTGTGTGTGTGTGTGTGTGTGTGTGTGTGTGTGTGTTGGGGGGGGGGGGGGGGGGGCTTGGGGGGTGGACGTCAGGTTTTAGAGTTGGAAGATTTACGTGATCAGGGGCCTAGGGCACCACGAAAATCCTACAACCCTAAAACCTGACGTCCCACCCCCCCCCCCCCCAACACACACACAAAGGGGTGGGGGGAAGAGAGAGAGAGAGAGAGGAGAGAGAGAGAGAGAGAGAGAGAGAGAGAGAGAGAGAGAGAGAGAGAGAGAGAGAGAGAGAGAGAGAGAGAGAGAGAGAGAGAGAGAGAGAGAGACAGAGAGAGTGTGAGTGAGTGAGAAGGGGGAGGGGAGGGGAGGGAAGGAGGGAGAGAGGGAGGGAGAGGGGGAGACAGAAAGGGGGGGGGGGGCGCGAGGAAGGGAGAGTAGCAGCGTTGGAAGCATGTAAACCAAACCGAATACATTATGATTAGGAGTAGCTATTGATGAATGCCGATAACGACACCTGGCACTTAAATGTGCAATACGTTGACGACTGACAAGTTGTGTTATCCTATCTACACCCTGTCTTTTGGAGTGACACGCAGCTGGAAGCCGTGATTTTCAGTACACATGAATTGCAAGCAGGACTTAACATCATGTGTTCCGGCGTAAGCTGCACAAAAATGGCCCGTGGCAGACTATACTGACTTCCTGAGTTCGCAAAATGATAATGATAGAAAACTGGATTATCTTCTATCATGTTTGGTTCGTAGTTAAAAAATGATCTCCCATTATACCTCTCCCCAACCCCCCCTACCACACACACACACACTCGTCAAGTTCCACAAGGGCATGCTTGGCTGCCTGTCTCTCCTCAGGATCTAACACTGCAAGTTTGGACTTTCTCCATGCCACATGCTCTCCTCGCTGCCCGAACTATATAACAGAAGCTTAGCAAGAAAAGGGGGGGGGGGGGGGGTGACTCGCAAAACTTCGCCGGAGGAGACCATGCTCCTTGTTTTGCTTACGAACAGTTCTCCTGGTTTTAAAGAAAATGAACTTAACGCCTGGCCATTGCATTCTTTACCATGACCCTTAATCACTCACCAACTGCTCATAGTGCCTATCATGCAGCCTCAAACCATGGCACCTTCTATAAAAGGGGGCGCCTACAGGCCGCGCATCGGGGTGTACGCCTCGCCCACAGATTGTCTCATGGGTTGTAGGCCCGAACTACAGACTGTCTCATGGGGTCAAGGGCCCTGCCTGCAAAATGTCTCATCATGATCTAGGTGCGGCCTGCAAACTGTCTCATCATGATCAAGGCCCGACCTGCAAACTGTCTCATCATAATCTATGTGCGGCCTGCAAACTGTCTCATCATGATCTAGGCACGGCCTGCAAACTGTCTCATCATGATCTAGGTGCGGCCTGCAAACTGTCTCATCATGATCTAGGCCCGACCTGCAAACTGTCTTATCATGATCTAGATGCGGCCTGCAAACTGTCTCATCATGATCTAGGCACGGCCTGCAAACTGTCTCATCATGATCTAGGCCCGACCTGCAAACTGTCTCATCATGATCTAGACCCGACCTGCAAGCTGTCTCATCATGATCTAGGCCCGACCTGCAAACTGTCTCATCATGATCTAGGCCAGGCCTGTAAACTATCTCATGGAGGTCTAGGCGCGGTCCACAAACTGCCTCATCACGATCTAGGCCCAGCTTGCAAAATGTCCCATCAGGATCTAGGGCCCGGCCTGCAACCCATCTCATCAGGATCTAGACCCGGCTTGCGAACTATATCATGGGGGTGGAGGCCCAGCCTACAGACTGTCTCATGGGAGAAAGGCCCAGCCCACAGACTGTCTCATGGGGGTCTAGGCCCAGCCTACAGACTGTCTCATCGGGGCCGACGCTTCCGTCTCCCCGTCTCTTCACTGACCGGCTGCACCCGACCCAGAGGCAAACTGGCCTCCTCCCAGGTCAGAGGGCCCGGCTCTTCAAATCCGAAGAAACCATCACCGGGCTGCGCCACCTTCCTCCGTATGCTGTTCCTTTGTGGAGTTGCCTTCCCAGTTTGGCCTTGGTTGCCGTCCCCGTCTCGAGACGCAGCCACGTCACTGCACCCACCCACCCCCGCACACGCGCTGATAAACCGCATGAGGCATGGAGCTGCGCCAAACCATGATGATTCAGCCCCTTCGGCTGTCTCCAGGCAGAAGGTGGTGGTGCTGTGTTGAGCCCGCCCCGGGGGGGGGGGGGGGGGGGATTTTGCAAGATGGTTGGCTTCCTTTGGCCTCTGAGAAGTTGCACACTCCAGAGATTGGGCACGATTGGATGCCAACGCCTAGGCTCATCCGTCCTCAGGGGTTTCCTCCCTTAACCTAAAAAAAATTTAAGAGATACTAATAAAATCAAACGGAAAGTAAACCTATAACAACCCCCCCCCCCCCCCCCCAAACTTCCGGCCTCCTTCCCCCGCCCAAGCGCCTGGGCTATTGTGCTACCTTATGAAATAGCACGCACATGCTTGGAGTGTAAACTTCCAGAAGGTGTGACTCTGCGAGCCTCCAGGCCCACTTATCTAAATTTGCGCTGAAAAGGGAACAAGCTGATGGACTGCCGAACGCTCCAATAAAAAAAGCAATCGATGCACATGGGTTAGGATGCAGGCAACGCAGGGCTGCTCCTCACCTTAGCACATCATGTTCCCCCACGAGCTCATCCTCCTCAGAAAGGTCCAGAAAGCCATCCTCCTCATCGCTGTCTTCCTCAGCCTCCAAGGATACCCCGCCAGACCGGGGTGCCCAGGAACCGCTCGCCTCTGCCGCTACTGCAGTACGGCGTGACATTCTAGCTGATGCCGTGGCTTCCGACAATGAAATCTGTCGCCTCCTTTTGACTTGGCCATCTGGAGCCTCCCTTCCCTTGCTGCTGTCCCCGCCCTCCTCCTCATCATCATCATCATCGTCAAACACCTCCTCAAGCTCATAGGTAGATGGAAGCGTTATAGGCGGAGGCTCCACTTCCCCCGCTGCTTGGAGTTTGATCCGTTCCAGCAAGGCCATCACCTGCCACAGGATGCCACGGGGTCAGGCTCCCTCATTATGTAAGATACAGATATGCAATGACTAAACCCTCGTCTCATGGACTCGCCGTATAGGAACTGATTAGCCTCACCGGGAAAAATGGTCTGCCTGTATTTCGCCATGTGTTGTTGGATAACATCCAGAGAAACATGAACTTTCATTTTGCCATGTCCCCCATCTGTCCATGCCTTCTCCGCTCTCTACCACCCGACTCTTACTCACTCCATCCCCCCTTTTCTCCCTTTTCCTCCCTCTCTCAACGACCCTAATTTTCCTCCTCCGTACGATCCCCTCCCTCCATTCTTTGGGGGGCAGGGGGAAAGTAAACACCTTGCACGTATGGACACGTGCTCTTCCCTTCTCCCCCCACCCCCCCACCCCCCGTCTCTCTCTCTCTCTCTCTCTCTCTCTCTCTCTCTCTCTCTCTCTCTCTCCTCTCTCTCTCTCTCTCTCTCTCTCTCTCTCTCTCTCTCTCTCTCTCTCTCTCTCTCTCTCTCTCTCTCTCTCTCTCTCTCCCCCCCCCCCGAGCTTGTTATATCGACATCAAACAAGCTCCGAGCTTGTTTTATGTCGATATGAAAACAGAAGGGGGATCCCCACCTGCTCCCCTCGTTCTATCGAATCGTCGCGAATGAAGCGGATTTCTGGACACAGACGTAACCTCACATTGTCTGCAACATGCTTGCGCACATACCTGTACCGTTACCAGCACGGGTCCCACCATTCGTCAGTGTCCACCGTGTGTCCCCACCTGGAAGCCGGCCTAGGAACATGCTGAACACAATCGAAGAAAACGTAGGCCAATAACATCAAGGGCCTTGCCCCTTTGCAGACCAACACATTGTGTTGCAAAGGGAAACAGCAATGCCCTCACCCCCCCCCCCCCCAGGGGCCAGGGGGTACAAATTGGCAAATCCCAACAGATGGAATCAATGGGCAGGTACATAGCAACTCCCTACCCTATATTGAGGGCAGGCAACCCTCAACCCCTGCACTTCATGCATAAAACCTCCTAATATTCCTGACTTCAATCCCAAGTGTGTGCCTCACAGCTCGACATCATGAGCCAAGGACCCTGGGTTAGTACGCCCATGAATTCCTGGTGTCAGCTGATGGGAGTTGCACAGCCATGACTCCAACAGGCATATTCCTCATGACCTTCTACTCTTCATGCCTGACTGCCTCATGAAGATATGGACAATGAAAACATTTCAATTGTGTATGCCCATAAATTTTGTGTTACTCAAGCATGGTATGTCATTGCAGTATTCATAACTCCATATTCAAACTAATGTCCAGTTACTCAAGGAAAGCCGCAATCTAGGTGGTTGTTGTCACATTGACGGTTCTGAAACCGTCAGGCCCCTCCAGGCAGACCAACTCTCATCCTGACAACCCCCCCCCTTAAAAAAAAGGGGGGGGGGGGGGCAGGACAAAAGTTGTCTTTTGATGTATCTGGGGCGTATGGAACCCGACATGACTACATGCACAAGCATTATCAGGTGCGGCCTCATTGCACCAGAGACAAACACAAAGTTCCTTGCCCATTCTGATAACCATAACATGACTGAATGTATCTACTTCATGGGCAATGCACATCGTAAATCAAAGGGTCCTTCATCGCCTCGAGTGCATCCTCCCTACTTTACAATGCGAGGCAGTGAAGGTTGAGAACAAGCAACATCTAAGGTACAGGCTTCCCGAAGCATTGTGAATCACATCAGCAGAAATTAGCCGGGCCTGACAAAAAGGTCGTGCCTACCCTGCCAAGTTTTTTAGACCTGCCATTGCCTGTTGTCGGCCCAGCTCATCACTGAAAATTGACACATACACCTTTGCAACCTGCAAGTCATTGGTCAGCTCCACTTCCGTTACTGTTGCTATAGCTGATAGTGCATCATCGCCACCTCCATTTTTTTTCTCTGGACAAACTGCCTCCTGAAGAACCTGCACGACCGAGGCAGCAATAAGCTTGAAGCGGGACACAGAAGGCAGAACAGGCTTTTGTGAAGCCTGTTTGCATGTACTTGGCAACTGAAGGGGACCAGAAGCAACGGCATATGTCCACACAGTTGAGCTTGACTAAGATCGTTGAAATAACGCTGGTGGCAAGGAAGGTTCTCTGCCAGGCTGTTTGATCGCACCGGGTCAGTCAGTATCAAATTTCCAATTTCCCTTTCAATTTGCTTTGCCACACGCGCCACACGCCGTGGATGGGCCTGCATATCAAGTTTAACCCCAGAATTGAAGTCAAAACAAAATGACTTGGCGTGACAATTCAGACGGCACTTGCCAATTCCACACTGTCAAAGTACGACCTTTCAAACACATTCCATCAGGATCTCACCATGCAACGGATAGTTTCTACCCTCTGCCTTGGAGTATTTTTCCTATGCCTACCCGTTAGGCAGCCTGACCCCGCAGCGCTCCCTTTCAGTGACGACAAAACCACTTTGTTACCAACATGCATCGCCTGTAATATCTCATCGTGTGGCTCCTGACCTCCATAGAAGCCTGTGGTATTTAAAAATCTCTGCGGCGGGAGAAGAGACCCATGTTTTTTGCACAGTGTAGGCGAAGAATACCCATTCACAATATGTGAACCCAAACTTCGCTGCATCCTTCTAATTCACGGAAAATTAAGAAGAATCAACAATAAGTCCGAAGCGAATCAAGAGCAGCTGAACTCAGGCGAGGGGTTATGTCGCCCACGGACGTGACAAAACCAACATTCAGTACCTCGTTCCAATTCTATACCGAGTAGCCGACACTAGCAAGGGATAAGAGGTTGACTGTTAAATGCAAGCAGCACATCATGTCAAGCTGCACATCGTTCTGGGTAGCACAGCATCCACCGTGGATGATCCACGACTACGCCTCCGACCGACGCCGCTTTCTCCTGCGGCACACCCCCCCCCCCCACTGGTTGGGGGGGGGGGGGGGGGGGGGGGAGATTTGGAGACCGCGGTACCTGAGGGAGCAAATTGCCGCAAGTATTGTTGTGAAACCGGGCAAGAGGGGTGTCAATGTCCGCCATCAGGTGCAGATTCCAGTAATAAACAATTTACTGCTTCAAAAAAGGGTGTCATTGATTCCTGGTTTTGTTGGAAGGTTCGACGTTTAGACGTGCTACTGTGCACCTAAAGACGTGGTTGGCGTGGTACTCGGATCTGAACTTGCCCAATGATACGAAACATTCTGGTTTACCACTTGTACTAATTCTTCAATTGGTATTTAATAGAATTTTGTTGCCGAGTCGTGAATTTTCCATTCTTAAGAGTATCTTGTCTTGCTTGGATAAAAGACCTTGGCCGTCCTACTCTCTTTGAAGTGAACATACGGAGGCGGCTGGTAGCATTTGCCCTGATTTAAAATAGTGAGTTTCTCCGGGTCGATCAAGGAAGCTTTGGATTTACTTAGCAACAGTTTTAGCTGTACGATCTTGGTTTGCGCCTCTGTTTACACTCTTAATGTGCGCTGATATAGATTTCGGTGCTGACAGCTAGCATGCCCATTCCAACGTTACCTTGGATCACGAGTGCTCCGAAAAACAAAGCTGCACCTGACTCAGAGAAAGATAGACCATCGAAAGTGGAGGCTACTCCAGCTGCAGTCCCTGCCGGTTCTGATGCCGAAAACCAGCAGGAACTTAAACCACGGATTGAGACTTACAGGTAAATTTATGAGATGTTCCCGCAGGTAATTCGAGAGAGGCCAGTCTAGAGACTGGCATACTGTTCTCACTCACTGAGTGTTGAAGTTAATAAGATTCAGCCTTCTGTAGGCAACCACTTTTGACAAGTCACGTAAATTTTCAAAAGATTTATCTTACTTTGAAGAATGTTGTGGGGAAAGTTGTGCATTTTGCGCTCCGACTGTCAGTGCCTTCTGGGCGTAAGTTAACTGGGAAGCTTCCCCATTTTCACAAAATTTAGAGTGTATCCTCAAATTTTTGGCAGGAAACGTGTTGGTTGACCAGCTTATTTTAAAATTAGCCTCTGGGTCTTTAACCACTCTTAAGGTCTCCCAACACAATCGAGTAGCAAAATTACTTCTGTGGTTGTAGTATCAATATTTGCAGTGAGGATCAAGAGGTTTTGCGGCAAATGCACATCACAGGAAGCTTCAGCCGTGCTGTCAGCAATCACTAAGAATTACTGTGTCTGCATTAAGTAGTCGCGTCTTAAGTTCGAGGATGATCACGTGTGAACGTGTGCAATTTGGCCTCGCTGGTCAGTGCCTGTTTTGGTGGGCAAGCACGTGACTGGGAAGCTTTCCCACTTTCGGTCATTGAGGAGCGTGTATCCAGCATCTGTAGTTTGTGGACAAGAAAAGGACAGGTTGTCCTGCTAGAGAAGTTTGTCGCAGGAAGCCGTTGTAGCTGCAGCCAGGCAGTACAGAGTGGTTAGTTTGTTGTGTGGTAGTTGTGTCTTACCTTGAAAAGCAGTGACAGGGAAAGTTGTGAAATTTGCGCTCTGTCTGCTGGTGCCATACTGGTCGTCAATTACTTGACTGGGAAGCTTCTTCACTGTCGCACGTTGAGGAGAGAGTACCTTTATTGGTACCTTGTGGATTTTGGACAAGAATAGGAATTAATGTCCTGCTAGATTGGGTTCCAGGGACCAGGAAGGATGACAAAACTAGCACTTGTAATGCCTTCCTGGTCACTAAGCATCACAAGTTACTGTTGGCTTCGGGGTCTTCAACTACTTCAACTAAGAATCAGCTACTTCAGCACTTCAACTAAATTTTCCAACACAGTGGAAGACAAAAAGTACTTTTGTGATTGTGGTTTTGAAATTTGCAGTGATAGTGAGGATGAAGCGGAATTTCGGCAGAAGCGTGAAAGCAGCACTCTTGATGGAAATGCCGAACCCAAGGATGAGCCCAGCACATCATTGGCGAAATGGATGCGAAAGGAAGGGGACAGCAGGCAAGCAGATAACAATAGGTGGTTTTGTTTTCCCCATGGTTTCCCGCGGGGGAGGGGGTAAAGGAAGGACAGCGAAGGAGGGGAGGGGGGCTCATGCTTTGGGGGGGGGGATAAAGAATAGGAGGGCCAGGGGGGGGGGGGCTGAGAGGGAGGTAGGGGGCAAGGGAGGGGTGGAAGGAGGGGGAAGGGAGGGGAGGTAGGGAGGGAGGAGGGGGGGGGGAAGAGGGGGGGGGAGAGAGAGAGAGAGAGAGAGAGAGAGAGAGAGAGAGAGGAGAGAGAGAGAGAGAGAGAGAGAGAGAGAGAGAGGGAGAGAGAGAGAGAGGAGAGAGAGAGGGGAGAGAGAGAGAGAGAGAGAGGAGAGAGAGAGAGAGAGAGAGAGAGAGAGAGAGGGGGGGGGGGGGGGGGGGGGGGGGGGAGGGAGGGAGGGGGGAGGAGTGAGTGAGTGAGTGAGGGGGGGGGGGGGGGGGGGGGGGGGGAGACTGAGAAAGAGAGGGGGGAGAGAGAGAGAGAGAGAGGAGAGAGAGAGAGGAGAGAGAGAGAGAGAGAGAGAGAGAGAGAGAGAGAGGAGAGGGAGGGGAGGGGGGGGGGGGGGGAGGAAGCGGGCGTGCAGGGTGGGAAATGGGAAGGTGGGATGGTAAGGTTGGATGTTCATATGTAAGTGACAATGCATGTGCATTTAGCTTTCGTCCTTTGTCAAAGCAAATGGGGTATATCTGCTAGGAAATTACATAGCATCCTCCAGTTGTGGTGAGCTGCGTGCAGGTCACGGAACGTTGGTGGGCATCAGCGAGGGCGGATACAGTGGCCCTGGAGGGTCCCGCAAATTGAACCTATACAGATCCAAGACAAAGGCTGGTCTTCAAGGAGAGTAGCGCTGGCTTGTAGGTACGCCAGGCTAGCTGTACACCATTGTCATATTCTACTATCTTTCGTTCTGTATCACCCCCCCCCCCTTCTCATTGCTCACTAATCACGCACTTGGTAGGGCACCACCTACTTTGTTCATGGTTTTGCATGTATGCTATATGTCTTAGTTAGCCCATGGGTGGGGGGGGGGGTAGAGTGGAAGCAGCTGACTTTTATTGTAGTCGATTGTGAAGTGCAGACAGAGAGTCAACTGCGGTCCTGCGACTGTCTGTATTTCTCTACTCGCCTTGTTTGGAGGGGGGGGGGGGGGGGACAGCATTTTCAGCGACCGCAAGCCCTTTGAAGTCCCCGTTTCGACACAGCATTTTGTTATTTTTGCCCTCAGCGCCACAAAAGCTGAGGATGTCCGCAGCCCGCCAATCAACCTTCACACGTTCACTTTGGTGGGTAAGGGTAGGGAGAACGCTTGCACTCATTGCCTTTCTAGAGACGTGGAAACAGGGGGATGGGGTGGGCAATGCAGACGAACATGGCAAGCTCATTGGCAAGCCGTGGGGGCTGCTCCTGCTTGGACCTGGCTGCTACGGCTAACATTGCTCGCGCTGTTCCACCGCTTTCGTCCCAAACTGGCGGCTCGCCTGGAGTTGTTCTGCCTAGCTATCCCTTTCATGGACGCACTTGGAGCTTTGCTGGTATGCCTCGTTTTGGACACAACCGTTCTTCTATGCCTTTCAACTCTGCTCTCCTACTCTTGCTGAACCCCTTTGTTGTCCCCCAAACCCCCGCTCCTCCTACACACACACGCACACACCCCCCCCCCAACACACGCACACACACACACACACACACACACACACACACACACACACACACACACACACACACACACACACACACACACACACACACACACACTGTCTTCTCCTAGGCCTTTTTCCTTGCGCATAGGCCTGACTTTCGATAAATTTTGACATAGGGCCAGGAGGCCTGCTCTCTGTCTCTCCCCGGCGGACTGCGGAGGATTGGCAGGCAGGCAGCATTGGGGACTTGGCCATGCCTGGCCCTGTCTGCCTGGCGAGGGGCGACATCTTGGAGAGTAGAACGGCGCCCCCGCCCCCGTTTGAAACGCACAACATCCATGTGTGGTAGGTTGTGTGACACGCCAGAGGACCTGTATTGGGTGTTTGGCTTGCTACTGTTGTTTTACTCGGTACCTTTACATCTTGTCCCAACTTTTAATTTTACGGTCTCTTTGGTCCTTTCCAAGCCACTTGGCCTTCTACAGGCTAGGATATTCAGTATTAAAGGGGGCACCAAAGAGGTTTGCTCTTGAATTTTTATTGCATGCCATTGAATGTGTGTGTGTGTGTGTGTGTGTGTGTGTGTGTATGTGTGTGTGTGTGTGTGTGTGTGTGTGTGTGTGTGTGTGTGTGTGCGTGCGTGTGCGTGCGTGTGCGTGTGCGTGTGTGTGTGTGTGTGTGCGTGCGTGCGTGTGTGTGTGTGTGTGTGTGTGTGTGTGTGTGTGTGTGTGTGTGTGTGTGTGTGTGTGTGTGTGTGTGCACCTGCATATCTGCATGGAATACTGGGGCCCGATGGAGGGGGGGAGGGGGGAGGGAGTAAAGTATATGGTCTGGCAGTCCTTCATCTTTAAAGGGTTGGGGGGGGGGGGTTTCGTGATTGTAGTAATGTAGGTATATTCATGTGCACGTTTAACAGTTTCATCAATTTCAACTGACCTTTCCTGGTTTCAGCAGCATTGGTGAAGTCCTTGTCCCGGACTAGGACCTCCATGATGGCCACCCCTCTGGGTCGCAAGAAGTCTATTCCTCCTGCTGTAGTGATGATCGCAGGCGTCTCTATGGGGTGGGCCAGTGGCGGAGCTGGCAAAGGACTTTGATGAGAGGGAGTCGAGGCGCTCCAGCCTGCAGCTCAGTATTGAAGGGGTGCAGGAGGGTCTGGCTCTGGCCCAGTCATACTCCACCGAGCTGGCAGAGCTCAGGCGCATTCTCAGCTCGTCAGGCACGCGCCTGCCGCCCAACCGCTTCGACGAGACCGGGGCCGAACTTATGCGCTTTGCGGCGGCAGCTGGCATTGAGAAGGTGCGAAAGAGGGGGCTTGAGGTGGGGGCAAGGTGGGGGCTTGTGGATGGGCAGAGAAGGGGGTTTAAGGTGGTGCAAAGAGGGGGATTGGGGAGCTGGAGAGAGTACGGCTTTGCTCCACAGGAGGAAGCCCATTCACATGGGTGGGACTGCAACGCGCCCGTGCAGGTGGTGTGCCTGGTTGTGCGGGGAGACGTGTTGTGTATCCCTGAAAGAGTTGGATAGTCTCCCGCCGCTGCAACCCCCCCCCCCCCTCCTTTTCTCTGGGTGGTGATGGTAGGTTGGGATACTGCTCCAGTTTTGAAGGGCCCTGGGTTCGGAAAATTTACCTGCTCTCTTTAATTTATTCCTCCGGCCGTCTTTAATATTTGGGGGAAAGGAGGGAATATGGGGGGCGGGGCGGGGGGGGGGGGGCGGTGTGGGGGCGGGAGACTGTCAACGGAACTCCACCTGTAATGGTGAGTGCAAGTACATGCTGGATTGGTCATTGAAATATATGGTTCACTTCAAACAGCTTCGAAAGAAACAAGCTTCGGCTTGGGAAGAAGAGGTGAGATGCTTGAGAGACAGGTATAACCCCCATAGCCCCACTGGGGAAGGGGGTAGAGACCGGGGGGGTTTTGAAAGGGGGAGAAAAAGATGGTGTGCACATAGCGAGAACTTTCTTTATTGTGCAAGGGCAAAGAAGGACGGTGGGCTTTCCGGTGATGTGGAGAGGACGGAAAGGATCCCTTCCCCCACCCGCACTCCTTTGCCTAGGACCCCCAAGTCCCATTGCATGCACAGGCGTTGGCTACTTTCTCTGGGAGCACTTGGGGTGATGGGTTTTAATGCCTGATCGCTCCTGCACATTCATGGGAGGCAGGGACTTCAAATTTGCTCCCTCCCCCCCCCCCCTTGTCTTTTTGGTTTGCTGTGCCTGCCCAGTTCACACAGGGAAGTACAGTATTATAATCCTGGTTTGTGGGGCTCAAAATCCCCTGTAAAATTACACCGGACTGGAGCCAAACGGCTGTGGCTGATTGGCTGGGCGGGGCGGGAGATGGGGCTAGGCAACAGGGGCAGAGGCATCTGCTGTGGCACTGGAGGAGGCTGCTCACAGGGTCTATGCCACCATACGGTGGGCCCGCAAACAGCGCTTCATGCCCCTGGCCCAGCTCAAGCAGTGGACGCACGTGGTGCGTACTCCCAACGTCTTCTGATGCGTTTGGCATGTGTGTCTGCCTGCAAGTGGATGTATGTGTGTGCTTGTAGGCATGTGGATGTGGATGCACCAATGTGGCACTCACAGCTTGCCTTAGCAGTGCTTCTATATGTTGAGTTTCGTGGTATGGTGCTCCTTTTTGTTGTGTCCACAATGTGGTAAGCAAGTAGTGGCTGTTTGTGGAACTGTGAACATGCGGTACGAGTTTACCATTTCTTTCGGAGATCTGTCTGGCTGTGATTGCGTGTGGTGCTGATTTGCTGTTGTGGCTGTGGTTGTGGCTGTTGTTGTGGTTGTGGTAGTTCTTGTGGCTGTGGTTGTTGGTGGTGTGCTTGTGGTGGTTGTTGTTGCTGCTACTGCTGCCGCTTGTGTGGGTGGGTGTGTGTGTGTGTGTGTGTGTGTGTGTGTGTGTGTGTGTGTGTGTGTGTGTGTGTGTGTGTGTGTGTGTGTGCTGTACGCGTGCGCCTGTGTGTATGTTCTGTGTGTGTGTGTGCGCGTGCATGTGTGTGTGTGTGTGTGTGTGTGTGTGTGTGTGTGTGTGTGTGTGTGTGTGTGTGTGCGTGTGTGCGTGTGTGCTGCGCGCTCGTGCGCAGGTGTATGTGCATGTTGCCAGGCACGTGTATGTGGTGTGTGCTCCTGTATCATTGTTTTTCCTGAAGTGTGGAGTCATCTGGTGTTCGTTGAGTTTCTTCTCCACTGCTCACACATTTGGAGAAGTTACGTGTGTCCAATTCTGGGGAGTACACCAAACAGTGGAAGCCCGGTGTAAGGGTCCGTTTCTGGTTGCTCACAAAGAGTTGTGATTTTGGGCAGCAGACACCTTTTCTCACGTCAGGAACATAAGCCTTGAAGGATTGCAGTTCCCATGTCCGTTGGCATGAACCCTCATGCCGTAACTGTTCAAGTGTGGTACTGGGATTCCTCTTTGGCATTAAAACGCTTGATGTTCCAATGGTGTATAGGTGCAGTATGAAGGGCGGGACGAACAGGGGCACCCGATTATGCTGGTGCGTGCCGCCCAGGCCTGCGAGCTTCGACAGGGCCGTCCATCTGAGCAGGCAGTGCAAGCCATCGTCTCCATGGTAATTTCATCCCAGCCTTCCCTCCAATCTCCGCCTCCTTTTAGAACGTCAGAAAGGCACTGCCATGCGTGCCCGTGCGTGTGTGCTTG
>KV908533.1:146220-153720 GCA_002005505.1 Botryococcus braunii
CCTCCCTCCCTCCCTCCCTGCCCCCCCCCCCCCGGTCTCTCAGAAGATTTGGGACGAGAAGCTTATCCCTGTGATTTATTCAGAAAGCCCCCCCCCCCCCCCAAAAAAAAAAAAAGGTTTTTTACAGATGTGTTTTATAAAAAAAGAATCTTTCTGAAGCTTTGAACGCGCTTGAATCAAATTTTTAGAATTCTTTTCGGCACTTATCATCTGTGGAGTGGGTGAATGACATCTGATTTCGAATTAAGGTGATCGCCCGGGTAATTGGTTCCTTCAATGACCTGTCAAAAGAACAACTTTGGCTTTCATTTGTTTAGGACCTAAGGAATCATCTCCTTCCCTGGGAACAGCTGAAAGCCAAAGGGTTTTTAAGACATAAATACACGTGCTTATAATGAATTCCTGAAGCGGGAGATTTCCTTAATGGAAAGTGTTGTAACCTTTAAAGTGTTGTAAACATATTCAATATAACCTTGTAAGGCAGTTACAAATGGTACAGCTCAAGTCTTCCGAAACAAGACCCAATGTATTACAATATGTGTAAGGGTTTCAGCAGTATTTGCTGGAGCTTCTGAACCGTTTCTGTTTCCTTCAGGAGGCCTTAAGCTGACAGAGCTTGAACACTTCCCATGCCCGTGTAATCCTATAAAGATCTGATACCCAGATTCTAGGTCTGAAATGGAATTAGTCAAATGTGCTATGGCTGGAGTCTTTCCAAACGTCGTTTTGTAAGGTTCATGAAGCATTGTTGCTGCTCAACCAACTGGAGAACCAGGAACACAGCGGGCCATGAGAACATTTAAGTCGGGAGGAAAACTCTTCCACATGTATTTTGTTGGACCAACGGATATCTCTGTTGGATCACACTGTAAGGCCCATGACTAATTGAAGGTGTTTCCAATCTCCACCATTTACCCCCTCTCTCAACCCCCATTGGGTTTTGAAACGTCGTTCAGAGTCGGAACAATTTCTTTTGCACGATGGGATTGTTATCACATAAAGACACTGTGGGCAGGACAGCCGGCCACTGCTAATTCACATTCCTTAAAAATCGTGTTCTTTGTTTTTTTCCTGGAAGTGTTTATGATTATCAAACAACCCTCTCCTTTTCCAGGTCAACTCATGAGCTTCAATTAGTATCTGGCACTAGTGTCAACTTAGAGATTGCTATTTTGGGGCTCGACTAGTAATTCTCAGTATTCAGAGAGCGAGGGAGGGCTTTCCTGAGGAAATCTCTTGATCTGGAGCAAGAGAGGGCAAATCCTGTTGCTGAAAGGGTAAAAGGAAGGGCAAAGCTATAATTGGCAAAGCATTGGGTCTCAATTGTTTTGGAGCAAACGCAAAGAAGGTTGCCCTGATTTAGAAAATGGGAGCCATAAATGCATGGACTCCAACCAAAGGGGGCATCAGAGCAAAGTATGTGAGAGTTACAGGACGAGGACTGAAATCTGATCTGGGAACTCTCTTGTTTTTTCCTTTCTTCGTTTTTTTTTTTTTTTTTTTTTTTTTTTTTTTTTTTTTTTTTATAATCCGAATATTTCCGGCTGTGTCGCCATGGCATTGGACTGGGCATATTGTGGGGGACCCTGCGCGTGATTAGACCCAGTGAAGGCTTGCCTCTAGAGGCCGGCAACCCAGTCCATTGGGTTGCCCAGGTGCCCTTTCCAGGGAGCGTTGGTTGCCCGCCGAAGGCCTGAAAACTCAGAAGGTTTTCAGAAGTCGATATTTTCAGGTTGCAGGAGCGTGCTAATTGAGAAAGTCATAACAGCACCACCGGGTGGAATGAAAGTAGGAGCTGAATGAATGCAAGAGGTGGACAAATGCAAGAGCTGGGTTATTGCAAGAGAATTAAAAATGCAATCTGTGCATGCACGCAAGAGCTGAATGATTGTAAGATCCGTCTGTGGTTGCGCAGGCGATTGCAAAGGAGGCGGTTGCGGAAGGGGACCTGGCCTTGGCAGGCACTCCGAGGCGGGTGCGCATCCCCGACAAGCCTGTCGTCCTTGACAATGGAATGAAGCATCAGCCGTAAGCCCCACGACCTCCAGTTCGGGGCTTCGTGGGACACCTGTTTCCACCATCCCCGCAGCTTTGCTAGAGAACCCTTGCTTCTGGGGGCCTGCGATTGTTCATGCCCCTGATTTGACACTCACGCTTGATAAAGTCTTTTGGAGTTATATCTACAAAAACCTACAAAAGGGGGGTCTTCTTTTATTTGGTTATCTCATGTCAATCAAGAGAAGCCCCCCCCCCCCCCTTCCCCGCGGGGCCATGCTGGTCAGTATACCTACGTAAACGTGAGGGGCTGCACATGTGGACAAAAGTTTACGACTGCCCTTGTACAAGTTCATTGCCCAATTGCATGACTGTTCGTGCCTCCATTGGGGAGTCACTTGGGAACGGTAGAGTCATTGCCAAGGCTTTCGGGGTCCTTCCAGGGACTACTAAGGATGCTACTTCTGCCAAGCCCTCTTTTCCACACACGCGAGCGAGAAACTGGCAAGGCTGTCTCAACTATGGGTCAAGGCACCAAATGTGTGGGCTAGGCGGGCAATGTTGTGGCTGAAAACCGCTTTGTTCCCTTTTGTTTGGAACTCCTTGTTTTGGGTCGGCACCCTCCCCTTCCTCCTTAGAAGGATTCGAGGATTTGGAGCCCACTTTGGGTGGGGCTTAGGAGGGATACAGAGGGTCTACAACCCAAGCATTCACATCCGGCTTTGCAGAGTCTTCCTCCCTCTCTGTTTCCTTGACAGTTGAGCTGCTGCAGAGTTTTAACATGCACCATACCTGGGCCAAAGCCACACCAATTGAACTCTCTTTGGAGTTATCTCAAGGGGAGGGTGACCCACTACCTGAAGAGAGTAGGTACAGTGAGCTGGTGGGAGGCATTTTTATCTTGGAAATAGTGCGAGGCTCAATCTGGCATCTGCTGCCTGATTGTTGGGGAGGTTCAGTACTGAACCCACAACACACCATTGGAGGGAGCATTCTGCAAGCTTTGAAAAGGTGGGGGGCCCTCCATTACCAAACAACCCGAAGACCCTCACTGATGCTCATTAACGTACCAGAGGGTTACGGTTGTATCAGAAGAGTGAACAGTAAGGGGGGTTGCTGTAAATAGAGAAATGCATGCTTGACCTCCACCATGTTCCGCAACAGGAGCCCAAAGGACCAGTTGAAGAGGGTGCCCTCGATTCTGAGGTCATCTTTGAAGAAGCAGCGCTCCCGCCTAAGCGAGACAGGCTGCTCCGTCGATGAGGAAGTTCCTGTTTTCCCCGACCTGTCCTTTGCTGACCCGCCTGCATCGTCTACTGCGTCCCCAACTGAAGAAGTGCCAGCCAAGGTGCGGTGTTATTAGCATGGGGGTTGTTACTGTCCGTGCAAGAGACCGTCTCTTCCAACCAGCCCTTACCAGATTTTGTGGCTATCACAGACCCAACATGAATACGGTCTTCCCCCCTTCCCCACCCCACCCTCTCTCTCCCCTCCCACCTTCTGTGGCTCTCACCCCCCCCGGTGGGAGGGGGGCTCTCTCCCCCGTCTCCCTGCCCATTGTTTGTTGGTTCCCCTACCCTCCCTCTCTCCCCGCCTCCCTCCCCCACCGGCTGCCATTTCTCCGCTAACAGTTAGAAAGAGCGTCTTGAGAGAAAGGGAGGGGGGCGTGCGCGCGCGCACGGGAGGGAGGGGTGGGAAGAGAGAGAGAGAGAGGAGAGAGAGAGAGAGAGAGAGAGAGAGAGAGAGAGAGAGAGAGAGAGAGGAGAGAGAGAGAGAGAGAGGAGAGAGGAGAGAGAGGAGAGGGGGGAGGGGGGGGGGGGGGGGGGGGGGGGGGGGGGGGGGGGGGGGGGGGGGGGGGGAGGGCGAGGGCGAGGGAGGGAGGGCGAGGGCGAGGGAGGAGGAGGGAGGGGGGAGGGAGGGAGGGAGGGAGGGAGGGAGGGGGGGAGAGAGAGAGGAGAGAAGAGAGGAGAGAGAAGAGAAGAGAGAGAGAGAGAGAGAGAGAGAGAGAGAGAAGAGAGAGAGAGAGAGAGAAGAGAGAGAGAGAGAGAGAGAGAGGAGAGAGAGAGAGGGACAGACACAGAGAGAGAAGAGAGAGAGAGGAGAGAGAGAGAGAGGAGAGAGAGGGAGAGAGAGAGAGAGAGAGAGAGAGAGAAGAGAGAAGAGAGAGAGAAGGGGGGGGGGGGGGCAAAGCACATGCGATCTTCCCCGTGTGAGCCGGCGGGCGGCTGTGCGGGCTTTTGTGCATGTATGAGTGGGTGCATGCATGTAAGGGTGCGTGCCCATATGCGAACATGTGTGTACATGTGTGCGTGTCCGTCTCTCTCTCTCTCTCTCTCTCTCTCTCTCTCTCTCTCTCTCTCTCTCTCTCTCTCTCTCTCTCTCTCTCTCTCTCTCTCTTCTCTCTTGTGTGTGTGTGTGTGTGTGTGTGTGTGTGGTGTGGTGTGTGTGGTGGTGTGGTGTGTGTGTGTGTGTGTGTGCAGGCACGCGGGCGCTTATGTGCATGCGTGCGTCCGTGCGCGTGTCCATGTTACCGTATTGCGTAGGTTAGCATCTATTCTAGGGGTTAAGTGGATCGGCCAGTGGAAATAGGCTGAGGATCCATTTGTCCTTAATGCAGGAACGTGCTTCGAGCTGGCTTGCTTATTTCGTCTTCGTCCTGGTCTTGGCCATTTTCGTGACTAAGCTGCGCTTGCAACAAGCGTCTCCATAGAAAACTCACGAATACGTGCTCAAGGGCAAATTTGAGGGCAACGTCGAAAGTGGGGCTCTTAGCAATGCCTTGCGGAATTAGGCATCGGTATGTCCCCATACATGGATATACCTTAATCATGTTCCTCCCCTTGTCAGCTTCCTTTCTGCTGGGCCCTTTCAGAATTCTTTGACCGTAGTTCAGAATTGCTTCCTTCTCGAGAACAATTAAGTGCGCTGGGTGTACCTTGTGTTGCTCCGGATTCTCGAACAGTCGCTGCTGTGTCCATATGAAGAGACACGTGGAGTATGATCGAAAACAGTGCGGAATACATCCGCTTTCAATGATTTAAGGTTAGCAAGCTCGAGCAGGACGAAACAGTTGCAATGTACCATATGAGTGTCTATTACTGAGGATACTGGGGTCCAGGGCAGTGGCTTGTATATGGTATGCGTGCACATTCAAGTACACTTGCCGTTGCTTACATATCTTAGGGCGTATTTGCTCCAATGGCATTAGATATGTATGTGCGCTTGAACGGGATTCGGGTGCTGTTAATCAACTGCAGCTGAGAAGACAAGTTGAAGCGTCAACATTACATAATTTTAGAGTCTGGCATTTGAAGTGTCTCTAGCAGAGGTCATCTTGTATGAATATGAGTATGTCGGTGCTGGGACTCTAATCAGCCATGCCCTTGACTGGCAATCGGTAAGACATGTCTGACAACAATTGCCGTTGTCACTTCCAGCAGGATATGTCAAACCCACATTTGAGTAGGTAGGTACCTATAGCGAATATGGGATATTGTCTACGATGCATACAGCAGCTACAAGTTGCTGGATTCCCTGCATGTTATGGCGACGCTATAACAGTATTGCTCTAAGAGTAGTACTTGGTACTGCGGCAAGAGTACTCTAGCCTGCAGAACGCTTCAGAACTGATGATCAGACAGTTCTTATGTGTTCATCACTTTTCTTTATGCAACAGTGCGAACATCGATGTGAAGGTTATGTATATAATTTCATATACATTACCATTACATGTATATCCGTATGGGTCATGACCATGTATGAGTTCCAGCAAATCAGTCGGGGAAAAACTTTCTTAGATTAATATATGCTTGCTATCTGTCGATTTGGAAGTCTGGATTGGTGCCTCCTGCTTCTTAAGGCTTACAATAGGTTTTGTGAGATAATAGTTGTACTTTGCAAGACTTGAAAATAAGGTTATCGGTAGGCTTAGCTGATGTAACAGCATATTATAAACTCTTCTCGCGTGATGCATCACGTGAAAAAAGTTGTGTTGCTTAAATGAAAGGAAAGGATAATGAACAAGAAGGAATATACTAGTACTAGTATTAGTATATACTATAGGATATACTAGTACTAGTATTAGTATATACTATAGGATATACTAGTACTAGTATTAGTATATACTATAGGATATACTAGTACTAGTACTAGTATATACTCTTGCTGAATGCTTTCCGTGCAGCGCTGCTAGCAGGAGTGTGATGCAAGTCACAGAAGGATCGCCGGAGCCATCCCTTTCCTCTTCCAACCATGTTGCCTGTCCCCAACTTAAAGATACAAACAGAAGGCGGTTCATTGCTTTATGACAGCCGGTCATGAAAATCTGTGTCAGACACTAAACGGCACTGTCAAGGATCGTTTCCGGAACAGCTGCAAGCTCGGGATTTGTGAAGCTTCAATAATCTTATCATTACAGCTTCAGCCTCGGTGATGGCCGCATAGCACGGGGTGGTGGAGAGTGTGCCAACATCTGCGCGAAATCGCTGACCATGAACATACACATACACTTTGTGAATGATGACTCCTCATTTTTTCAAGTGCAAAACAACGGGGACTGGACATAATGTGCCTTTCTCCCATTTCTTGCCGGGGGAGAGAGCTGGGAAGATGTCATGAGGAATATGAAGAAGCGTTAAAGCTTAAGCTTAAATTTAAACTTGACTTTTAGGGACAAATCACCAGTTGACAAATGAAAAGCAAATCTTTCAGACATTGACTTATATAATCCTGAGGCTGCTGCCGCGAACCTGAAGACTTGGCAGCTCATTCCCCGTAGATCTACTCTAGATGATCATGAAGCCCAGCACCGATATGCTTGAAAGCCCTGTCAATTGCTGTCTTCCTACCCTCCTTAGCCCTTGCTATGTGCTGGCTGTCTTATCCTCGAAGATGCCTTCACATAATCACCTCAGGGTGCAGGAAAATGGCAACATGTCAAGCCCCAACTGGAAAATTACCTACAACACATTTCTCCCCCCATTCCGGTCTCTGGAGATGGAAGCAGAGGACTCTGCGGCGTAACCAGGTTGTAATTGAATTGCAAGTAGGAGCTCAAAGCAGGGGAAACCTCCTAGATAGGCCTCAAGACCTACAGGGACCTGTGCTTGGATGCTGCCAGAGGCTTCCAGCTATCATAGCCATGTACCACAACGCAAGACCCGCCATTTAAACATTCCATCACATTGCAAGTGCATCACAAAGCAGTCCTGCTGTCGCAGTATCTGTGAAGGGCACCACTGTTCCTCACCATCTGCAGCAGCCACCGACCTTGAAGGAAAAACGTTGTACAATCGTGTGGCTACTGAAGATCATCCGAGGTACTGCCGCATTGTTGAGCAGCAAGTGGCCCTCCAGAATGTGTTGCCGATTGGAAAGACTCTTCCAAAAAACGTTGGGCGACTATTAAGCATGCTTGCAACGAGCAAAGAGGGACTTGAAGCAGTTTCCAGACCATTCAAAAGATAACACGTATCATCAAGATCTGAAAATGCTGGGCTCTTGCTT
>KV908533.1:161220-173720 GCA_002005505.1 Botryococcus braunii
ACGAGGTGTGTCTACACCGGAGACCGCATGCGATTCTGCACCACGAGTGTAATGGACCCACATGAGGACCATATGGGGCTCAAGGTGGGCGACGTGCGGGTTGTTCACGCCGAAGAGTCATGTCGAAGCTACAACTTCGGGACCGATAGCCACGACGACGAGCCAGCCAGTAGTGACACACCCCATCCCCATAGTCAAAGTTACAGCATAGACAGCAAGTCATTTCTTAAAGGCATTTTTGTCAGGATACTCTTGATTTCACCACCTTGTGCGTAAAAAAACAATTCGAGTAAGAACACTAGGCAGAATCGTCATCCCAAACCTAATGTGAACGCCATGGTTGTGAAAACTCAGAACATTAATCAATCAGAACTTTGTAATGCGACGAACTTTTAAGTACGATAAATGATCCATGGTTCGTTAGAAACGGCCCCTCAGAGAGTTGTCGTCGTCACCGGAGCCTCCACCGGCATTGGAAAGGAAATTTGCCAGTCCCTGACAAGCAGAGGATACTTTGTTTTTGGAAGTGTCAGGAAAGAAAAGGATGGGAACAACTTGCGCGAAGAACTTGGTGACCGCTTCTCCCCGCTGCTTTTTGATGTTACAAACGAGCACCAAGTCCGCGACGCTTCTCGACAGGTATTCTTCCATGACTCTGATTTAAACAAGAAACCTTCGGAATATTTACAATGTCCAATACAGCAATTACGAATCTATTACCCTGGCTTGCAGGTGAGGGAGGCACTGAATGGCCGAACCTTATTCGGTCTAGTTAACAATGCAGGTCCGTGTCAGAAGATCCCTATTCATATACTGAATTTGTTAGGCGTTCTATATTGTTTTCATGTTCGAGGTTCCTCTTCTCCCCCCCCCCCCCTCTCTCTCTCTCTCTCTCTCTCTCTCTCTCTCTCTCTCTCTCTCTCTCTCTCTCTCTCTCTCTCTCTCTCTCTCTCTCTCTCTCTCTCTCTCTCTCTCTCTCTCTCTCTCTCCCCCCCCTCCCTCCCCCCCATCTCCCCCCCTCCCCCCACTTCTCTCTCCCCCTCTCCTGTCCCCCTCACTGTTATACCAGTAATTGCCACTGCCATACCAAAGCTCTACCACTTCAGGACTCGGGGTGCACCAGTGGATCTCCCCTGAGACCAAACAGGAGAGATTTCGGGGGGCGTGGGATAAAGAGGTTGGGTAATTCCCCGTCCTTTCCAGACATTGCGTGCCTAACCAGCACCGGTCTTCAGCAGAAAAGGCGAGATACAGAGGGATGCTCATAAACAAGATAGAGTGAACAGAGACAGTGAAAGAAGAGCAGGAACCAGAAACAAAGGGAAAAGGAAAAGGAAAAAGATAACGCTTACCGCTGCTGGTGTTTTCAACAATTTCCAACTCAAAAGAACTATATCTGCCCCTGGGACATGAGTGGTTTTCAACAGTCAGAGTTTGAGCCTGAAAAAGAATACTGGAATCTTGATCATGCAATACTCGAACCTTCATCATTGATTCATGAACGATCCTCGTATGTGAATGCAGGGAATGCAAGGGAGAGGCCCAAACTATTTGCTGGAAGTTGAGTCAACCAGTGTGATGTGGAAGGGCTCTGACCACTTATGTAAACCCCTTGTGACAGGCGTGGGCAACTTCGGACCCGTTTTATATCAGGATTTGGCCAACTTTCGTCAAAATGTGGATGTGAATCTCATTGGAGTGTTCATTGTGACCCAGGCAAGCCCTCAGAAAGCCTTGAAATGTCCCTTATGAATACCTGGGACTTGGCAGGGACTACAAGTGGTGGCATATACTGCAAGACAACACTCCCAAGCCAGCAGGTTCTGGTCTAATTCAAAACTGATGGTTTCTCTATGCAATGCCTTGTATAAGCTCCAAGTCCCACCCCCCCCGCACACCTCCCATCAACTCACAACAGGAATAGATAGAGAGAGGAAGAAAGACCCGGGGGGGGGGGGGGGGGCATGCCCGCACGGGCGCGCACACGCACACACACACACACACACACACACACACACACACAGAGACACACACACACACACACACACACACACACACACACACACACACACACACACACACACACACACACACACACGCTTGCGCACATATAGATACACAGAGGGTATTTTCCCTATGCGTTTGAAATGTGTGTGTGTGTGTGTGTGTGTGTGTGTGTGTGTGCGCGCGCGCGCGTGCAATTGTACATGCGCACATGCTCTCTCCCCAGGGGCTCTCCACGACGTGAGGCTTCCTCTTCTGCCATGCACTTCCAACACAGCCTTAGCCACGGAGGCAGCAGGTGCCATTACTAAGGCACATTGGGGACCCTGGGGGATGGGGCAGGCCTTTCTTCCGCTTCTTGGGACAGACAGGGAGTTGGAGGGAGCTCCTGGTCGCATCGTGCAGATCTCCTCCGCAGCGGGGAAGTTGGCAAACTGCTTTGCCTCAGGCTATGCGGCATCCAAGCACGCCCTGGAGGGCTTCTCCCATGCCCTCCGCCGCGAGCTGCTGCTCTATGGCATTGATGTCATCATCATTGGTAGGGAATCCGCACAAATTGATGACAGACAATGCAGAGGGAAAGAGACGATGCGATGGAGAAACCTTGCTGGAGTATTCTGACGATCGATCATCCTGCAATGTGTGCATGCGTGTGTGTGTGCATGCTGGCATGCACGCGCGTGCGTGCGTGCGTGCGTGCGCGCATGTATGTGTGTGTGTGTGTGTGTGTGTGTGTGTGTGTGTGTGTGTGTGTGTGTATGTGTGTGTGTGTGTGTGTGTGTGTGTGTGTGTGTTTTACCTGCCCCTGATCATTCTTCCAAACCCGCAATGTTTGAGCTGGGGGTCAAAGCGACCAGCGGAGAAAACTGATATGTTGACCCTTAACAAAAAGCTTTTAACCTGATGAAAGTTCTGATGTACTGCAGGTCCGGGCGGGGTACGCACGCCCATCTGGGACAAGTTTGAGAGCCAACCGAGGCTGTTCCAGGAGAGCATCCCTCACACAGATTATCAGGCGCCTTTTGAGTCCTTCTCTAATTTTCTAGTGAGGGAGGGCCGCATTGGTGACCCGCCAGAAAAGATTGGCAGGTGCGAATCTCTGGCTGCAGTTTTGACCTCCCGGAGTAATTTCTCATTTACCCTCTCCATTTATTTTCCTTTTTACCTTCGCCCCACAAAAATTGAGACCCAGCATCCCCCCTTACCGGTCCCTTGGGGCACAAGTTCCCAAAGGGCTCGTCTTACTCAACAAGCAAACGATTTTGAGCAGCTCAATGTGCTGTCCGGCGGGTAGGGTGGTGCTGAAGGCATTGACGCACCGGCGGCCCCGCACGAGGTATGCACCAGTTCACAACCGCTTCCTCTTCTGGACATTCCCTTTGAGCCTGCCGGACCGGTGGCTGGACCGCATCTCGGGCTGGACCTTCTCCCTGCTTCCCACTCTCCCGCGGCTCGCCCCCCGAAGCCAGCGCTGCAAGAAGCTGCTCTAGGCGTGCATGGTGATGCATCGGGGGGGGGGGGTAGTGGGAGGTGGCCGCCTAGGCCGACTCTTTTAACGGGAAGCTCTAATGGAACGCTTGTGGCCAAAGGGGCTTTCCGCGGAGGCCGGGTCTACTAGTGATCATTGTTTAACCAGAGGAGGAGACTCTCGTGCACGTGGTAATTGGAGACGAAAGCGCTGGCGGTAATTGTTTAACCAAAGGACAGAACAATAGTTGGTATTGGTTTACCAGAGCACGAGGCTGGGCCTTTGAGTCTGTTATCAATTGGTTCCTGGACCGAAGCTTCTACAAAAGCTTTCAATATTGGAGTCCGGGTCGATATAGATGGTGGACCAATTGCATTTAAGAAGGAACGCGTGAGCATTTAAATGCATGATGAGAATTAGAGCACTTTTGTTCAGACATGACGCATCTGTCCAATAGCGTGCGTTCAGGTCAGATCCCTACCCTGTACTCCTGTGCATGAATAAAGATGTACACATTGTTGATACCGTGCGTTGCTTAAGAAGCATCCAGGACGGGTCAGATCCTCTGCCGGGTCGTGCACACGAGGCCTGAGTGACTAGTTCCATCTAAACCATGCCGGCCTTAATGGCTGTTAATGGGCACAGCACCTTGGTTTTGTGGCCGTAACAAGCACAAGAAGAATATATTTTCCTTTGCATGGTAAAGTCCAATGGCGACAGTCCTGTCCCATAATAAACACATTGCAGGAAAACAAATAACTGGGTTATGAATGAGTGATTAATGTAACAAGTGTTACTCTGAGAAATCCACCAACAAGATATATCATCATTTAACTCATGGGAGCCCTACAAGTGCGATTGACAGATGGAGCAAGACCCGCCGGCGATAGGTGCAACTTGTCGGGTAACTTGATTTCACTTCAATTCAAATCAATTAAGCATACAGGCTAACAATGGGGGTTTACTGGCTCACGCAGATTCCAACCTGTCAGGATTTTTTTAATGCATTGAAACGGAATTCCTTCTTCGAAGATGCGTTGAAACGGAATTCCTTCCTTCTTCAAAGATCATTGGCAGATGGCCTACGTTTGGTTTCTTGGAAATAGAGATATGGCGCATGCGCAAGCGTTTGACTCTGCTATTTTTGGCATAATTATGGCCTTATATTATGGCCTTATAAGGCCATATATGAAAGTGAAATATTTACCATGATCCAGGGTCCCACGCATGCCATATATATGGCATGCGTGGGACCCTGGATCATGGTAAATATTTCACTTTCCCCTGTAATGAAGGCATGAGACCTGAACTCCAACCAGGGTAAGACCAAGAGTTCGCCAAAATGTCCTTTTTGCCACTGTGTAATCCCCTTATCTTATGTCAACATCTCTCGAGTTATCCTTGTAAAACTTGCCCTTAATCTTGTTAACCCTTACCCTTGTCACATTGGACATGTCTTCTCCACCAGGTGTGAATCATAACCGATAATGCAAGGGTACCACGCAAACCCAAAGTTTTGGAAGCACCGTTTACTCTCTGTCCACTCGATCCCTCATGCCTGATCCCGGATGTCGTATGCGAAGGCAGTGGTTGAAGCAAGCAAGCTTTTAAGCTTCCTTAAGGAAGAAAGGTGGAGACGGTCAAGAACGGCAACCTCCGGATAACTGATATATTTCACTGAGACTGATATATTTCACAATGCTTTTTGAATATGCAAATCCGCGTATCACGGTGGTCACGACCTCACTGACGACATGCCCCCCCCCCCCCCCCCCCCCCCCCGGGGGGGGTTGGGGGCTGGGGGTGAGAAGTTTCATTGGGTGCCGTACCCTGGGTACTCAGGGTACGTAGATTGCTTGCGCAGGCCTGATTCAAGCTGACGACATTGTCGGTACCAGAAGCGATCCTGAATCAACCTGCCCCAAGAAAACTTTCATCCATATACAGCAAAGCTCATTCGTAGAGGTGCATGTGCGAAGAATACCCCTGGGCAAAAGCCCTTTACTTCCGGGTCGAGTCACACCACTAACCGGCGTTCCATTCTAACTCTTTAAGAAACGCAATGTTGCTTAGTACAAAATATGGTCGAGTTTGAATTATTTCGTGCTGGTACGTCTTTTGGGGGGATAAGGAATGGATCATGGCCCGGTGCAAACGGTCGCGCCGAGGGTCGTCGTTGTTACCGGAGTCTCTACCGGAGTTGGAAAGGCAATTTGCCAGTGCTTGACGAGCAGGGGATACTTTGTTTTTGGCAGTGTCCGGAAGGAGACGGATGGAAATGACTTACGTCAGGAACTTGGGGATCTCTTTTCCCCGCTGCTGTTCGATGTAACAGACGAGCAGCAAGTTCGTGCTGCCTCTCAGAAGGTGTTCCATCCCAGTGTACAATACAACTCGTAATTTGTTAAAGGATGCTGATTTCAGTTGTTTGATGACCATATGGGTAAATCTTGCCTGCAGGTGAGAGAGGCCCTCAAAGGCCGAACTTTATTTGGCCTGGTGAATAACGCAGGTCAGTGTCTTGCATTCCCTTTTTATACAGTGATCGGCTAGGTGATATTGTCGCATTGTTCTTATGTTGGAATATCCTCATCTCTCTCTCTCTCTCTCTCTCTCTCTCTCTCTCTCTCTCTCTCTCTCTCTCTCTCTCTCTCTCTCTCTCTCTCTCTCTCTCTCTCTCTCCCTCCCCCCCCTCCTCTCTGCGCGAGGGCCTTCTCCTTTCTGCGCGAGCGTGCCCACCTATTTCTCCCATGTCTGGCCCAGTTGTAGTTGTGAACCTTCCCAGAGACCAAGTGTGTGTGTGGTCATTGGGCCGTTGGATGTAGGGAATTAGGAGGTATTTGTACCGCACAGACATAAAAGGAGGACACTTCTTTAGCAGAAGGCAATTCTAAGGTAAATCAGATCAAATCAGTGGGAGAAGGGACAGAGACAGTGCAAGAAGAAGGGGAGAAGCAGGAGGCAATGACACTGCGTGTGTGCCTGCGTGTGTGAGTGAGTGTCCATGTGGGTCTGCGAGTGAGTGCGCCCGGTGCGGGCGCACATGCTTGTGCCGTAGATATGAAAAACAAATGGTTCGGTGATATTCCCTTGTGCTCTTGGCTGAGCCATTGTTAAGCCAAACGCATTCCATGACGGGGGAAATTGCTGGACGGGAACAAGGCAGGGCAACAGCCATATAAGGACTACAAGAGTTCCCGCAGAATTCTCGTAGTACAAGGAAGTCTCTGAAATAAGTACAAGGGAGAGGCCTAAAGAATGAGGAGTGTGATTTCAGAAGCAGGCAGAAGAAGAAGTTGAAGGGCAGCTGAACAGTTATGTGAACCCCATTTGCAGCTGTGTGCAATATAGGACCTGTCTTGTACCAGGACCTGGCCGAATTCCGGCAAAATGTGGACGTCAACCTCATTGGAGTATTCAATGTCACAAAGGCAAGACCTCAGAGACTCTCGAACCCTCTCATGGATGTCGGGAATGAGAGGGACTGAAACATATTGTCACTTCAGTAAGAGACAACACTACACCTCAGTAGTTCTGGTCTCAAACTAAAGGGATGGGTTTCCGCCATCACTGCCTCGTGTAATCTCTTCCCAGACCCGACTCACCCCCCCCCCACACACACACACACGCACACACACACACACACACAGACACACACACACACACACACACACACATACACACACACACACACACACACACACACACACACACACGCACACACACACACACATGTGCGCTCTCCCACTCGCACCGATGTATGCAGGATCCTGTGTGCATCCTTATGTGCGGGTTTGTCTGTGTGTGTGTGTGTGTATGTGTGTGTGTGTGTGTGTCTGTGTGTCTGTGTGTGTGTGTGTGTGTGTGTGTGTCTCTGTGTGTGTGTGTGTGTGTGTGTGTGTGTGTGTGTGTGTGTGTGTGTGTGTGTGTGTGCGATCTCCTTCCCAAGGGGCTTTATAGCATGGACCCCCTCTACTGCCACCCCTCTGCTGCCAAGGATACTCCAGCACGGCCTCCGCCACTGAGTCAGCAGCTGCCGTTACTGAGATGTGCTGGGCGGGGGGTGGGGCAGGCTTTTCTTCCACTTCTCGGGACAGACAGGGAGTTGGAGGGAGCCCCTGGCCGGATCGTGCAGATCTCCTCCGCCGCGGGTAAACTGACGACTTGCTTTGCTGCAGGCTATTGCGCCTCCAAGCACGCCCTGGAAGGCTTCTCGCATGCTCTTCGCCGCGAGCTGTTGCTGTTTGGCATTGATGTCATCATTATTGGTAGGAATCCGCTGTAATGCATCCGAATTCACCTGGTAGGACATTTGTAGGGTTCCAGGGTAGGCAAGGTGTGCTTGGCACATAGCATTGTGTGTTTAGATGTGTGTGTGTGTGTGTGTGTGTGTGTGTGTGTGTGTGTGTGTGTGTGTGTGTGTGTGCATGTAGATGCATGCTCCTGTGTGTAGTGTACGTGTGCGTGCGTGCATGTGTCCCTGTATTGTAGCAGGACGGAAGCGGGGCAATTGCCCTTTGAGCAGAAAACTTGATTCCGATTGGTGATGCGATGCATTCCAGGCCTTGGGGCGGTGCGCACCCCCATGTGGGACAAGTACATAGAACAAACGAAACGGTTTTTTGAAAAGTACTCCCATACCGACTACAAGGTGCCCTATGAGTATTTCTTCAAATACTTTCAGGCGGAGGGGCGAGTTGCCGAACCGCCAGAAAAGATGGCCAGGTGCGGATCCCGGGCACTCCTGAGTGAGTTGGTCCCTCCCGGAGTACTTGAACCCTTGAGATCATTAATCTACTCCCTGCTAAATTTTCACAGATTATCTCTTGAAGGTCTTCCCTACAATTGAGGTGCTCGGGCCCCTAACAAGCTGGCAAATTTTGTTAGCTAAACCATAAATCCCTGGCCTCCGTCATGCGCGCCCCTGACCAGGAAGAAACCCTTGAGGAAGAAACAAATGCAAAGAATGCCATTGCAAGTTTGTTCTGTCCCCCTGGATCTTGTTTGAGTAGCAAGTCCGGCGGGGGTTGCTTCCACTCTATGCTGAGGGCCCCACGGAGCCCTTGGTTCCTTGTGACGTGCTTCCTGGTTAATGTGTCAATTGTGCATCATTTCGGGTCTATTCTCCCTTCACCTTCACATCCCCCCTGGTGTCCAATGTAGGAGCTTCTTGCATGTAGAGGGCAAGGGCCAACCTCTAAAGCATGGTGCACGCATGAAAGAAAGCATGCCAAGGCAAAGCATGCCACAGGAATGGCTTGCATCTGTCGTATGCATGAGACAAAGCATGTAGCGAACCAAACATGTCTCTCAAGCATCAACCGTTCAGGAGACAAAATCACTTCCTTGAAGCGCGCACGCGACAGGGCAAGCTTTTCAAACCACAATTATGTGGGAGGCCACATACGCCCCCGAGGCGATGTGCTTGTAAGAAAGCAACTGCGTGAGTCAATTAATATGTGAAGTTTCAATGGAGGCAGCATTTTGTAGGTAAGGCGTGGCCCTGCAGGGATCCATGCATGGAAGAGGTCGTAGAAGAGGGGGATCTTTTTTGAGGATTGATTCTGCTTAGCCACCTGTCGATTCCCTGACGATGGTATGATGGCATGTAGTAGCCTAAACTGGATAATATGGGTGCCTAAAGACTGAGACCTGCCCAGATTTCAACAACAACAACAACAACAACAGCTACTACTACTACTACTACTACTACTACTACTACTACTACTACTACTACTACTACTACTACTACTACTACTACTACTACTACTACTACTACTACTACTACTACTACTGCTACTACTGCTACTACTGCTACTACTGCTACTTCTACTGCTACTACTGCTACTACTACTACTACTACTACTACTACTACTACTACTACTACTACTACTACTACTACTACTACTACTACTACTACTACTACTACTACAACAGCAGGAACAACAACAACGTGTTGCAACAGTTGTACTTCTGAACATTGTAGCATGTTGCACACATGTGCCTCTGAACAGTGTGATATGGTCTGGGGGGGTTTCAGGGTGGTGCTGAATGCATTGACAGTGCGGCGGCCCCGCACGCGATATGTGGTCGTGCACAACCGCTTACGCTTGTGGACCATTCCTTTGAGCCTTCCGGACCGCTGGCTCGACTTCATTCAAGGCTGGACATTTAAAATGATTCCCGCTCTCCCGCGGCTCGCTTCCGGAGGGCAGCACCCCAAAAAGCAGCTCTAGAATTGCATATTGGGTGGAAATGAAGGTATGTGTGTGTACACATGTGTGTGTTTTCCACCGAGCTTGGTTGGAACAGGACAGGGCCCAGGCACATAACTGTGATAATGATACAGCTGTACTGCAAGGCATCCAGAGCAAATCTGGGTGCATCCGAAAGGACAAACAAAAATAGACAACATCAAGTACGTGTAGCACTGAGATTACAGCACGGACGCAAGGTTCTAGAAGGGTGGGGGGTTGCAGACACAGGGATGTGAGTCGTACAAAGATGATCACCATTTATGAAGGCACATGCGACATGTAGACCAATCATGACTGTGTGGCCCTAAGACCATGTGGATCCACATGTCCACACATGGGCGTCCCAGGTGGCCTGGGGGATTGTGACATGCTCTTTTCTCATGAGACACGTTACCATTAGCTTTATATATAAGGAATAGCCCTAATCAGTAACTCTTTTGGAAACAGCTTTAAATGGCCAGGAGTCATGGAATACAAATGGAAACTGTTGGTGCTGGTGGTGTTTTTAAATGTTTGGGGTGATGTTTCCAAGGCATTTGCTTCTGTTACTGCCATGTGGAGTTTAGCACACGCTATGACTGTGCGTAGAAGGTGCATGTACCTAGACCTAGAGGCACAGGCCTCATGAGGCTGTACCTACGCTGCTAGGGAAGGAACAGACGCATAAGAGGCTCCTCGATTTTCAGATTGGTCACCGCTATGTACATGCTTGTTAAGGAAAACACTCCTACAGGAGAGTTTCTGGGGCACTCACAGTTCCTACAATCATACTTCATACATTCATTCTTCCTTCATATGCAGCTTTACAACATTCCAACTTTCCATATTCATAAATTTATCCATTCTTTGTATAGTTAACCAACAGAAAAAAAAAAAAAAAAAAAAAAAAAAACATGACAATTGCGACGGCGCATAGTTGGCGAGTCCCGTCCAGTGCCGCCTCGGTACCTGATTTTATTCTAAACAGTACTCTCCTCATGACATGACACAAAAACACAACATTACCTTGCATCAATTGAATTGCAATGTGCACGGGATTCTGGTTCAGATGCTGGACACATCTGCCACCAAAAACTCCCAACCAAACCTATAGTCAGAGGCACGGTGGAGGCCACATGTCACAACCACAGTTTCAGCTATTGAAATAGTGTACCCACTCTTATCATAGTGTAAAAAACGCGTGTATTCCTTCATACCAAAACACTGTATTGCGCTTTATATAAACTCACATCGTCTTAAATCCCGCAGGTATACCCGATTTGTTATAAACAATATTCTCCTGACATGACATAAAACACAACATTTCCTTGTATCAATTGATTTGCAATGTACACGGGATTCTGGTTCAGATGCTGGACACATCTGCCACCAAAACTCCCAACCAAACCTATACACAGAGGTAAGGTGGATCCTCCGGAGGCCACATGTCACAAACACAGTTTCAACTATTGAAATAGTGTACTCACTCTTATCTTAGTGTAAGATAACTCGTGTAACCCTTCATACCAAAATCCTGTATTGCACTATACAGACTCACATCTTGCATTCCCCAGGTTGTTGGGGTAGCCAGCAAACCACCAGAGAGCGATTGCATGCACCTTTGTCTGTCTGTGCTGTTCCTGGATGTCCACTTCAGCCCTAGTGGGCTGGTCCTGGATGTAACATTCCTTCCTTCCTCAAGGGCTTGATTATGCTGGGTGGAGGAAAAGACGCTTCGTGAATGTACGCGGGGCACGGGGAGTATTCATTAGTATAAATTTATACTAATGAACTTTAAAGAGTGAAACCTAGAGAGTATTTGGAATAAAGGGCCTAGAGAGCATATCCCAACTGCACACCATAAATCTTGCATGCGGGTACGCAGAATCTAGGGGCTCGAGACAACAGGGGGGGAGATAAAAACGAGAGAGAGAGAGAGAGAGAGAGAGAGAGAGAGAGAGAGAGAGAGAGAGAGAGAGAGAGAGAGAGAGAGAGAGAGAGAGAGAGAGAGAGAGTGTGTGTGTGTGTGTGTGTGTGTGTGTGTGTGTGTGTGTGTGTGTGTGTGTGTGTGTGTGTGTGTGTGTGTACACACATGTGCTTTACATAATATCTCCGCGTGTAGCGGATCATGCACACATATTCTATTATTCAACACTTTTTCTACTACTATCTTTTTCTTTTCTACTACTCTACACTTTTTCTACTACTCTCTTCTCTCTGAAAGTGGTGCAAGAGGGGTGGTCCCAATATTGATCCGATGTTGACTGCCGCCACAGCGACCCTGAAGTTGAGGCGGAGCGTAAAGCGGCTCCACGTGGGCCCCTTTCGGGCGACGTGAAGGAAGTCTCACCGGAGAGTCTTGTCGGGTACCAAGATTGATGACGATCCTGACACCACCTGCCATACCAAAAATTTATCGATATGCGTCAATTATCTTTTTGGCAGGATTGTGTTGCAAGACAACCCACGGAATCACCACCCTTAGCTTCCATTTGCGAGTCGAATAGAGTCGGAGCACTAGTTAGCGTGTTAGACCCTAACCTAATTGGACCGCAACGTCTGTTAAGACTTGTTTTGTGTCAAAATGAGCTCCTTTCAATCCAAAAGATTATCTAGAAGGGAAAGATGAAGCATGAGCCGCCGCAACCGACCACTCCAAGGGTTGTCGTTGTCACCGGAGCCTCCACGGGCATTGGAAAAGAAATTTGTAAATGCTTGACCAGCAGAGGCTATTTTGTTTTTGGGAGCGTACGGAAGGAGAAGGATGGAGATGACTTGCGGCAAGAGTTTGG
>KV908533.1:178720-183720 GCA_002005505.1 Botryococcus braunii
GTTAAGTGTAGCTTAGTAATAGTAGTGCTAATACACACGTATTTCACCCTTTTGGCGTGGCACCCTTTCGGCGAAAAACGCATGCCCGCGCAGATCCCCACCGCACCACACACACTAACCCTTTCGGTCTTCTTTGGATTGGCCATACATCCATCCCTTAAAAAAGTCCATCGTCCATGCAAATGTCCATCCTCCAAATTTGGGGACTGGAAATTGATCCTTATTTTGATTCAGCGCTGTCCACCATAAGCATTTTGAGGACCGGGCCGAAGCATAAATGCAGCCAGATCAGGATTTTGGCTACAAGAGCGATGCATTGATCTAACACCACAATAGCAGATCACCCGCATCCAAGTAAGCTAATCAAAAATTTACAATTCATTACCGATTTTCATAAAACTGCCAAGGGGTCTCGGATGCTTGCTCCTAACCAATACCCTCTTTATGATTAAGCCCCACATCACAACGATAGCCTTTCAGAAGCTCAACTACAAATTATTGCCG
The DNA here is from genome assembly GCA_002005505.1 of Botryococcus braunii. NCBI lineage: Eukaryota > Viridiplantae > Chlorophyta > Trebouxiophyceae > Botryococcus > Botryococcus braunii. The sequence continues at coordinate 179,225 of KV908533.1, forward strand.
TCTAACAGCTAGGTGCAGAATGCTAGATCTCCCTGATTGCTCAATGTCATGGCCCCCCACTGCCCCCAGGGAAAGAAGTCTTACAATAGGAAAAACACACTGCTGCATTTGCTGTTGTCTTTGGGGTGGCCCCCAGGACCGCGGGGGGGGGGGGGGGGGAGACAGAGTGCCTTATGGGAACAGAATCCCATAATCACTTCGTTGTTGCTGCAGCTGTTTCATTATGTCATTCACTGTGACAAAACAGACTGCCAAGCTAGGCTGATTCAACTCACATCTCCAATGATTAACATCCCCTGTCATCCTTTTCCATCCCTTATGATTCCTTATTCTGAAATACTGCTCCAGCTGTGCGCTCTACATTCAACGCTACTGCTCCAGCTGTGCGCTGCACATTCTTGAGCTTCTGCTCTGGCTGTACGCTGCACATTTGAAGCTACTGCTCCGGCTGTACGCTGCACATTCGTACCTACTCCTCCGGCTGTACGCCCCACATTCTAAGTTACTGCTCCAGCTGTACGCTCCACATTCTGCACTACTGCTCCAGCTGTACGCTCCACACTCTTAGCTACTGGTCAGGCGGTACGCTGCACATTCTAAGCTAGTTGCCTGGCGGTGACCTGCACATTCTAAGCTAGTTGCCTGGCGGTGCACTGCACATTCTAAGCTACTGCTCCAGCTGTACACTGCACATTCTACGCTACTGTTCCAGCTCTACCGTGCGCATTCTGAGCTCCTGCGCTAGCTCTACCCTGCACATTTCTTACTGGCTTGTACGTGCAGCTGCGTACAGGCACCCCCTTCTGCTGGTCTGCCGGTCTGCTGCTGGCACCCCCTCGTTTTCCTACCGCCCCAGATTTTGGCCCCTCATATTTCTTGTGCCTCTCAGAGCAGTTAGAATTGCACAGAGCACCTCCCGCCTGGCATGCGTGCAGGTAGGGGCCTCGGACGCGGCGCCCCCCCGCCTGCTCACCCTCATGCCCATTCCTGCCTTCGATCAATCTCCGGACATCGGAGACCCCATCCTGTGCCAGCTCTTTCAGGAAGCCCAGGAGTTTCTCCAGCTCGCAATCATCGGGGTGCCCCCAAAATGGCTTTATCAGGATTGAATTTCTCATAAAGTAGGCTTGGAATTTGGCCATATCATCGACGAATATGATGCGGGAGAGGGGCCTGCCCAGTATTCGGAGATCCTTAGACAATGTTGTCAGGGTCGTATATTCTGCGGATCCTCTTGTGTAGCTCACCGGTGCCTTGTAGTGGACAGCCAACAGGTTCTCTTGCCCACAGATGACCGTTCCAATGTCAATCTTCGGCGATAGCTTTGTGATTTCTTGCACTATTGGCTGGCAATGCAGGGCGCCGCTCCCAGTATATATTACTACCTGGAACCGCGCTGTACATTCCTCCAAAAACGTTTTCAGGCCGGGTCTGAACCACACATTTTTCTGGGTGGTTCCACACTGCACCATTGCGGAGGGCGTCGGCAGGTTGTCGGCGCATGCGTCTGTTGCCCCCGCTCCCTGTCCTGCCCCCACAGCGCAACTCTTTTGGAAGTGGGATTCGCGACTGTTTGTGGGATTCTCCAAGCGGGATTCGCCGCTGTTTTGTATGTTCATCTCTCTATGTTCTTCTAAACCTGCAGACATGTTTGTTGCTATGTTTTGGTTTTCGGTTACTATTCATTGCTGTTCTTAAACCTACACAACTCTGCACGGTGGCAGGTGTTTGCAGCAAGACGGGCGTCGATTCATTGTCCTCAAAATCAATGTCATGCAAATTGTAAGGTTCCAGGCAGTGCATTGCAACAATTGAGTCCTCCTGAACCCAAATGCAGACCTTATTGCACTAGACATGGCAGCAACCATTTTCAAGAGACATGAAATCTTAGTAAAAACAAAAGAACCAAAATGCCAGTATGATGATGATGATGCTTATGGAGTCATCGGCTTAAATGTTTGGTCTAAGGTACCTGCGTAAGGCTCAGAAGGGGTGGACTTAAAATTCACAAAGCACAGCCCCCTCCCAAAGGAGAGTGTACAGAGCTTTTGAGCTTATCAACGCGTGCGGGTGTCCAACACACATGTGCATTCACTTTGCATATATAACATACCACACAGCAATGCGGGAAACCCTCCATGCAGGATACAAACACTCGTCCCTGGGACTTCCCCTCGTGTGCAGATGTTGGCAACTATAAGTTTGAAAAGGGAGAAATGCAATTCGCAACTTGAGCTTTGGAAAGGGAGAAATTCAGGAAACTTTAAGCACGTATCAGAAGAGGCCCACAGGACTTGTCCAATCACAGAGGCCCAAAAATCAGGGCCACCAGTACCTTCATCTCAGCATGTCCCCCCGGCCCCCGCAAAAAGTAAGCGTAAGAAGGGGGATGGGTCACTGCATTCCCAACCCCGGGCACCCTGCCCAAACGCCCCCAACATATGGAATACCAAGCATCAACATGCAAAACAATGGAGTCACCAGCCACTCTCAACAGCTATATTTCTCCCCTTTCTTGCTTATGAACCCCGTAACCCTGGAACCCTGTGAACCTGTTACGGTGATACAGGTGAAGTTAGCCCTTGCACAGGGGTGGTGGCTAGGCCCCCTGCATGCAACCCATGTCAGAGGGCGTCTTGAATGTGACCTACCTGGAGAAGTTTTGGTGATTGATGAACCAACTTCACGGCTTGTAACGAGCGTCTGGTCCAAATCAAGTACCAGCAGCTTTTGGTCACGATCCTTTTTGGGCACCAACCCCTTATAGTCGTGTCTCAATTTGGGAATTGCGATCCGTCGGAGGTCCTGGGGGCCAACCTCCACACAGGGAGGCAGAACCTTGTTTGCCCCTGCAGGCAAATCATGAGCGCGCGTCCTGCACCAGCCCTCAAACTCTTGCTGCAACTGATGGCAATGAAGTCGTGCAAGGTTCATGTAATCCATATTGAAGTACAACATTCACGTGGGTGTCAGGTGGGGCCCCACGGGGCACGTCACTGTTGCCCTCTCCCCCCCCCACCCCCCCAAACAAAAAAAAACAAGCTTTCTGAGAATTCCGATTTGACTTGCTTATTTGCAAGGAACTTATCGCTTGTGCGTGGAGGCAGCCCTCTGCCTCCCATTAGCAATAAGAGGATGAGGTGAATGTTCATGCATTACGAACTATGCAGATAGTTATTCCATGATGGAAGAGAGTTTGCAAAGAACTGCCCAAACATTTCATGGCAACTCCGGGCTCTGATGCTTCGCACCTAAAACCTAACCAGGGGATAGCTCTTGGGGGTGGGGGGGGGGGGGGACGCACCCTTCGAAGCAGACAGCTTTTTTTCTTTTTTTACTTTTAACAACTGTCCAGCCATCATCTACAGCAGACTCCATTATTCAAAAAATGTTGCTCTTTTGGCCTGGATGCAGGCCTTGCGCGAAAGAAGCCGTGCTTCGACGCCTGCAAGACGGCAGACTCGATCGGCGGCTCGAGAACCTCACCGCCCTATCTCAACCAATACACAATGCAAGTTTCTTGAAGGGTTGAATAATTAGACGCCTCCGTTCTGATCTTGCACACGAGGACCACCAACCGAAGCAACGCCGAGGCGTTTTACGTGCATCTCAAACTAGAAAACGAATGCCAGAGAAACATGCAGCTCAAGACATTATGATTTTTTCATCCAGATCTTAGAACTGGTTCTGGTCTAGACAATCCTATCGTCATGGCTGGTTCTGGATGCAGGGATTGCCGATTCTGGCCGTATAACGCCAAAATGGCCGCAGTAGGGTTTCAACCGTTACTAATTGGCCGATTTGCCAACTGTCGTAGTCATATGGCCAGTTTTCCTGCATGATTCATGCAGGAAAACATGCAGCATGAAGAAGGATGCAAAAGAATTGCATGCACATAGGCCTTTGCTGGCTTCCCAGCCATGGAGAGCTGCAAGCAATTTCCGGAATGCTGTACTTTCAGGCCAGGTGGCCGCAGATCTTGAAGCTTCCTCAAGGATTGTCGAACATGCCTAGCCTGATCCCTAATGAGTATTTTGGTGTGTGCTTATGCCCGTGTTCCCCCGGGGGGAAGGGGGGGGGGGCACTGTCTCTCTTCCTCCCCCACCCGTTCTCCTCTCCTCCTGTCTCCCCCCCCCCCCTCTCTCTGGGTGTGACCTTAGTTGTGGCCTACCCGCGGCCACCCGCGTGCGAGGGTGTGAGCTGGTATCGGCTTGCATGCAACTGTGAACAGCGGGAGGAGTTCCATGCTAGTCTGGAAAAGGTGACAGCTATATATACGGATGCCAGACGGAATTCCAGGGGCAAACTCCCCACTGCAGGACTCCATGTAGCTGCAGGCTGACCAGCCAACCCTAACCGCAACCTACTGCCGCCTTTGGGTTTTCCATTAGATGTAATATTTCCTTGCTCCCCCCGGGGTGGGGGGGGGGGGGGATTCCTCAATATCTCGGTGCCTTTCGCTGCACCGCCCCACCCGGAATCAGTGCCGCACATGG
>KV908533.1:188720-191220 GCA_002005505.1 Botryococcus braunii
ACCTGCTCCCTACCGGTTAGGCTGAGTCGCTATACAAGTCTACCTGACGAGCCACATTCAGATGGCTCCAGATAGATCACATTGGCAAACCCCTTCCACAACCTTGCCCAGACCAAGCCACTGGCGATGAGGCTTATGAAGGGCCCTATGCGAATCGCCCCGTGTCACTAATGAGGAGCACCCACGCCTACATAGTCCCCAACACACAGCAGGCGCTCCATGGTCTTACTGAAGCCTGGCCACTGTGTGTGTGTGTGTGTGTGTATGTGTGTGTGTGTGTGTGTGTGTGTGTGTGGTGTGTGTGTGTGTGTGTGTGTGTGTGTGTGTGTGTGTGTGTGTGTGTGTGTGTGTGTGTGTGTGTCGAGGGGGTTGGGAGAGGGATGGGCAGGTCAGGGAGTTGCATGCAGCACCCTCAGTCCTTGTGAAGAGGAGCAACGATGAGGTGGGGGGAGGGGAAGGGGAAAGGTGGGCGGCTTCTCTCCTTTGGTCATACTTTCTGCCATCGCAGAGACCCCGACTGTGGCTTAAATGTAGCATTGCTGAGGCTCCACATCCCCATCTCTGCCAGTCATGTACCTCACCGATGCATGAATCTGTGAATCACAGGGCTGCGCTTCTTTGATGGCCATTACAGGCCATAGGCCATTGGCGATCCAGAGCCAATGGTTTTGAGACGACGCATGCTACACCTTTGTGACTCAGATACAGCATCTGAGCAGATCTTGACAACATTCCTTGCAAAGCCAGGGCCTCCAGCACTCGGTGGGAGCGGCTCCAGGCTTCCCGCAAACCTGGAAAGCCTGTCCCCATCATCCCACGCACTGCTCAAGTAAGAAGGCGGCCAACCATTGTTGCGCTGACAAAAGGTGGGTGAGTTGAGAGATGGCTGTAGCCTCCAATCCCTACCTTGCCCCAAAACACACACGCACCCACACGCACGCACACGCGCGCAGACACACAGACACAGACACAGACACACAAACTCTCTCTCTCTCTCTCTCTCTCTCTCTCCTCTCTCTCTCTCTCTCTCTCTCTCTCTCTCTCTCTCTCTCTCTCTCTCTCTCTCACACACACACACACACACACACATATGTGCGCGCGCACGCACGCACGCACGCACGCGCGGACACATACATGTGCGTGCGCGCACGCACACACGAACGCGCGGACACACACACACACACACACACACACACACACACACACACACCACACACACACACACACACACACACACACACACACACACACTCACACAATGCAGAGGGAAAGAGACGATGGGATGGAGATATGACAAAAGAAGGCAGCCAAGGTACGAGAGATTTGAGGAGTACAAGGACGCGAGGGAGAGCGGGAAGGAGAAAAATGAGACCAGGTCACGGCACAGATTCACTTCTTCCTTCTCAGGCACCTCCCTAAAATGCCCCAGAACCCCCGAGCCGGTTAAAAGGGAGCGGTTAGAGAAAGTTGGAGGGAGTTCCCATTTCGGAGCCCACTTGGAGCGAATGGCAGCGCACTTGGAGGGACGAGTGGCAGGCGCACCAGCAGCAACTACTGGGGCACATCATCCGCGGCATCAGTGATAGTAAAAGGATTCCTCAACTTCGGTATCCGCGCGGCCTCATCTGTCACCCGCTGCATATCCTCTGCCAAAATTGCCAGGCCCCATAAGTACACTCTCAAATCCCCAGGCTTTCAATGTTTTATTAGTATTAGCGCTTCTAATTGTGTCGTGTGTGTGTGTGTGTGTGTGTGTGTGTGTGTGTGTGTGTGTGTGTGTGTGTGTGTGTGTGTGTGTGTGTGTGAGAGAGAGAGAGAGAGAGAGAGAGAGAGAGAGAGAGAGAGAGAGAGAGAGAGAGAGAGAGAGAGAGAGAGAGAGAGAGAGACAGAGAGAGAGAGAGAGAGAGAGAGAGAGAGAGAGAGAGAGAGAGAGAGAGAGAGAGAGAGAGAGAGACAGAGAGAGAGAGAGAGAGCGCGTGCGTGTTTGAACAGACCATACGGAGTGGCTGAATCTCATCAAATAAAGTGGCTGAGAAACACAGCGAGTCATCATGGTGGGTCTAATGTGCAGCGATGTGTAACATGGATTTAATCATTCAAATCACAGAGAAGCCTTAGGGGCACCAATTTTCTCGGGGCACTAATTTCCGCAGGCGTATGAATCTTGCAATCCTTGCACCTGACTTGCAGGTGCTATGATGTCCAAACGCTAATGTCCTTGCAAGTCCTCGAAGCCAGTACAAGAAAGCCGGCACAAGGAAAGACAGTACAAGAAAATTTGTTTTGAGAGAGACATTACAAGAAAAGCAGAAAGGGAAATATGGTACAAGAATGCCAGCACAAGAAACTCAGTGCAAGAAAACCAATTCAAGAAAGCCGGCACAAGAAAACAAGAAGAGGGACGATGGTACACGAGAGCCAGCACAAGAGAGACAGCTCACACAAGATAGTTCAAGCAAACCAGTTCAAGAGTGCCAGCACAAGACAACCACCACAGAAA